>NW_021011497.1:3897478-4147423 GCF_003987935.1 Bombyx mandarina | reverse complement strand
TCACGGCAGAAACAGGCAGGGTGGTGGTACCCACCCGCGCGGACTCACAAGAGGTCCTACCCCAGTAATTACGCAAATTATAATTTTGAGGGTTTCATTTTTATTAACGAGATGTTATTCCTTCACCGTGGAAATCAATCAGTAGTAATGCGTTTCGGTTTGAAGGGTGAGGCAGCCATTATAACTATACTTGAGACCTTAGAACTTATATCTCAAGGTGGGTGGCGCATTTACGTTGTGGATGTCTATGGGCTCCAGTAACCACTTAACACAAGGTGGGCTGTGAGCTCGTCCACCCATCTAAGCAATAAAAAAATAAAATAGCTGAAATACTAGCTAGACCAGCTATTTGGAAGTCTAGCCACCCAAAGTATTTCTCGTACTTCTTGTGGAATTCTCCATCTATAGGTATACTCCGATTCTTATTCAAATCATGTACTTCACAATCTTTTCCAAATAATAGGTCCTGAACCAAAAAACTATTAATTTGTAAGCAATATCGAGATAATTTCGATATAGACATTTCGCTGTCGGACTTCCTTACTAGTCGCGGCGGCGAACGTGAGTACCCGTGGCCTGCAAACGGTGCTGCGCGAATGGTCGCCTCGTCCACCGCTTCGCTGTTCGCACCGCCGATCCCCGTGGCCAGGCCGTTAGAGCTAAGTCATATAATTATTGTACATATTAACGTGGATCCTTGATGCGTGTACCAATTTTCCAGCTAATCGGACGTTTTCAAGTCGGTGTAAATTACTTTCAAAGATTACGTTACAAACAAACAAACAATAATATGTAAGTATATACCAAACTAATAAAAATGTATTAAAAAGGTTTTTAATTATGTTAAGGCATAAGATTATAAGCTTTTCTAAGTCGCGTGTTTTTTTCTAATTGAAGACTGGCGAAAAGATTAACCCTAATTGGAGCCCTTATTTTAATAGCAAAGCTGTTACAGTCCTTGAAAAGTTTCACTAAGCAAATCCTTTTTATCCTTCTTACCCACGCATATTGTCGTAACGCGGGTGACACCGCGGGGCGAACATGGTCTAAAAAAAGTAGCCTAAGTTACTCCTTATATCATCAGCTACCTATCAGTGAAAGTCTCGTCAAAATCGGTTTAGTCGCTCTAGAGATTAGCCGGAACAAACAGACAGACAGACAAAATTGTAAAAAATGTTGTTTTGGTGTATGTACCGTATATATTATATTCGTATGCATGTAGTAAAAAGAGGTTATTTCAATATTACAAACAAACACTCCAATTTTATTTATATGTATAGATAATGGAACTAAGCTACCGCTAATAACGGTTTATTAAGAAGCAGGGGAAAGTTAGGTTATAAGCTGCAATAGTCTACTCGTTGATTCTTACGATTCATTATCTGTACTAATATATAAATCTACAGTGGTTTTTACGGATGTTCCGTTATAACTACTGAACCATGCATCCGATGAACTTTAAACTTAGTATTCACGTAGAAAATGCATGTACTTAATGGATTGGCTAATATTTATATGAGTGTTGGACTCCCTAATAATTATTAGTCATTACTGGTGGTAGGATCTCTTGAGAGTCCGCACTGGTAGGTACCACTACCCTGCTTATTTCTGCCGTGAAGCAGTAATGCGTTTCGATTTGAAGGGTGGGGCAGCCGTTGTAACTATACCTGAGACCTTAGAACTTATGTCTCAAGGTGGGTGGCGCAGTTACGTTGCAGATATCTATGGGCTCCAGTAACCACTTAACACCAGGTGGGCTGTGAGCTCGTCCACCCATCTAAGTAATAAAAAATAAAAAAAATACAATAAATAGTAATGTTAATTTTAAATGCCCAGCGAGCCGGGCGAGTACGGCTAGTTTTTTTTTTAAATATTATAAAACTCAGTTCACTTCTAATCATTTCTATAACCAACACGTTTACGTCTCACTCATCGAGCGTCGAAGTCATAAATTCGAGTCGAGCTCATTTGAATGCGACCGATTGTGATCGAAGGCAGCGCCCGCGCAAACGAACCCGTTTCGTGCGGTGTGAACTCGCCTTTATTTATTGTGTTGACAATCACTCGTCTTTAAATGCTTCGTGAGCTAGCCGTGTCGTATAATACAGCGTGTAACAGTCGAATTTGCCGGTGGAAGGTCGTAATGTGATCGCGGCCTATCTTATACCTTTAAACGAGCAATTCTTGTACTAGATTTTCATAAAATTTACTATACAGGGGATTTTGGGGGCGATAAATCGATCTAGCTACGATTTATTTATTATGTATATTAGATTATATATATATTAATATATATACAAGAATTGCTCGTTTAAAGGTATAAGATAAGTATTAATATTTATTAGAACTGTCTAATTACTAGGAATAATAATTTAATGATTTTCTTTTAAGCGTATCACTTTTTTTTTCATATTTTTTTTTATAAACCTCACCTCAGATATTTAGTTCTTGAAACATTTTATTTTAATAATATCGTCAACAGAAACATTAATGTATCTAGTTTTTTCAATAAATGTTTTTGCCTTTTAACCTCTAAACTATACTTTTAGATCAAATATTAGTGAAATGTTTTATCGTTAAAGTTCTCTCGGATATCTCTATAATACTACTTTAGAACTACATTTTTAATTGTTCTTATAGTAAAATGGATATTTGAAATTTAGCAATAGGTATTACGGCAATTACTCCAATGTCAAGGATAAACTATTACTAGGTATACTGTGTTTTGAACAGCTAATAGCACGGACTTCAGAGACGTTTTGTGAAAAATATAGTATGCTTAATGTAGCTTGATACTTGCAACAGCATTTAGTCAGTTCAATAGTTCAAAATTTTTCGATAATCATTTGTTTTTCAACTCAAAACTTATCTTAGATATTTGGCTCCACCACCTGTCGTGCGCATCAAGCTATATTTTACAAACTATATAGATAATTCTCGACCAACGGTCGTTCCGTTTCACGTAAATAATAATCAGTTTTCCCGCGTACGCTTACTTTCGTTTTTTTTTTCTTATTGCTTCTAAGTTTTTCTAACCAGCATCTGGCACAGCGGGCCGCTAATTATACTAGAAAGCATACGTAGCTCGTCGGAGAAAATTGTAATGTTACAGATATGGCGAAATAATTATGCAATTATTTTATGATTGCTTTTGCAATTATTTTTTTTCCTTTTCGTGCGAATATAAACATAAAACTGCACGATTGAAGGCTTTTGGTAGACCATCGGACGGCTCATCTAATACTAAGTGGTTACCGAAGCCTATGGACATCAGAGAGCCATTAACCCTGATACCTGACATCAAAGTCTCAGTTGCCTTGTTATGAAAGTTATACTGGGGGTAAGGCCGTATTGTGAGTGATGTGTATTACCAATTTTCCTGCACGAAATAGTCATATACCCTGTTTCAATCACCAGTGCTTAAGGTAGAAAGTGAATGGTGAAGTCGAGAGAGGAGAGCATTGTGAGGATTCTTTTGTTGCTGATGAAAAACCTCGAAGCATTAGCATCAGAAGGCAAGGAAGGAATCATTTATTTCTCCTAGCGAATAGCCTTATGATCTTGTAGTCTTTAATCTAAGAGTCTATGTGACGTTATNATAGTCATACACCCTGTTTCAATCACCAGTGCTTAAGGTAGAAAGTGAATGGTGAAGTCGAGAGAGGAGAGCATTGTGAGGATTCTTTTGTTGCTGATGAAAAACCTCGAAGCATTAGCATCAGAAGGCAAGGAAGGAATCATTTATTTCTCCTAGCGAATAGCCTTATGATCTTGTAGTCTTTAATCTAAGAGTCTATGTGACGTTATCAGAGCAGGGCTCAGTTTTCCTAGCTGAAACTAATGCGATTATCAGCAGAGCCTTTTCACTGATAAGAGATTTCAGAGATCAGCTCGGCTATAAACCATCTGGCATGAATCCACGATCCTTCCCGAATGCTATGACATATAACTCTTAAAGCTTGTATTGAAAGGAGTCCTTAGGCAATAGCATAATAATGTGCCCGTGAATATTATCAATGCTGCCTGAACACATAGTGACAGTGTGTCTACAATCAAAGCATTATAAGTGTACCGTAACAAATTCCACCCAAAGATAACATCTCATGTGACTACGTTTTCACTTAATCACTGTGTGACACTTGGCAAATTAATAGCGTATTTTTATTTCCGAGCATGCTTACGATATCTTTTGCAAACGGTAGGTATCAGATTATAACTTAGATGGGTTATTGAGGTCAGAATTTAGCTCCTGCAGAGTGACTGTCGGAGCCTATAGAAATCAATCACAACGTGAATGAATGAGATTCATCTTGAGAAGTGATTGTGAAGGTTACTTCAAATCGGAGCGAATAGCTGCTATTGTGGATACTAGCGGTAGGACCACTTGTGAGTCCGCATGCGTAGGTACCACCGCCCTGCCAATTTCTGCCATGAAGCAGTAATGCGTTTCGGTTTGAAGGGTGCGGCAGCCGTTGTAACTATACTGAGACCTTAGAACTTTTATCTCAAGGTGGGTGGCGCATTTACGTTATAGATGTGTATGGGCTCCAGTAACCACTTAACACCAGGTGGGCTGTGAGCTCGTCCACTCATCTAAGCAAAAAAAACATGGCCGCATGCTGGCATCTACTCGTGTGAGCTTGCAATACATCTTACGACCAGTTAATGCTTATTAGCGACCGCAATGCTCTGATACCGTAGGTGCTACATATTCTCTGGTAAATCCCTGTGCGAATCAAAAATGGAAGATCTTCCACAAAGAGGGTGAAATTGCTCGGTAGATGTAGATGGACAGTCCGAATGTTGTTGTTTGGAAGTTGTATTTATGTGAACATATCTTGAGATTGTCGTTTAGCGGCATTTGTCAAATACCTTGTCTGCTATGTTGAAGCTACCCTCATACTTCTCAGTTGCATCTTATGAACTGAACTACGTTAAGTCATCCAACCAAGTTTATTTAATGTGACCTTAGTAATCTCCGTCCTTTTTTTTCCTTCCTATGCTGATAGCCTTGAGAGGCTACATCATGTTACCTTAACGTGTAGGTGAGCTCTCGGGCCTCAAGCCGGAGGTGTTGTTAATACTGGCCCTAGCAAGAGCAGCACTTAGCAGAATCTACCACCGGTTCGGAAACGCGACCCACTGAGAAGATCCGACGAGAAACTCAGCTCTGTGACAATAGTCAATCGTATTTATGGTAGAAAGTGGGGGTAGCTTAGTCATGAATTCTCTTGAATACCTACCGTCTTAAACATTTGTTGATATACGTAACATTAAGGACACAGTTGACTTTAACTTTTTTTTTTTTTGTAATAATAATTTATTTATTAACCTTGAAAACATTTACACATAACAGTTTGCTAAAAACTCTCCAAACTAGGCACTGCCTGTCTCGTGGAGAGTTTTTTTTACAGGAGTATCTTAAAACTAGTAATAACGGTGCTGAATATACGAGTAAATCAAAATAGTTAAGCGAATATTATACATTTTTAGTTAACTAAATACTCGTAGTGACGTTGCGCCGACATATATATTTTTTTTATTACCTTTGTAGGCAGACGAGCATACGGCCCACCTGATGGTAAGTGGTTACCGTCGCTCATGGACGTCAGCAATGCCAGGGGCAGAGCCAAGCCGCTGTCTACCATAATTATACCTAACCATAATTTAACCTAATTATATATTGTGTTTATATTCATTCAGTGTACTTTGTAACATTAACCTGACCAATACAAAAAATAGAAGTCGTTGCCACTGTTTATATTCTATCCAAGCTGCAAGTGGCTAAAGACTAGTCCAACTAGCCACTTCAACTCATTTTTTTATTGCTTAGATGGGTGGACGAGCTCACAGCCCACTTGGTGTTAAGTGGTTACTGGAGCCCATAGACATCCACAACGTAAATGCGCAAATTATAATTTTGCGGGTTTGATTTTTATTACACGATGTTATTCCTTCACCGTGGAAGTCAATCGTGAACATTTGTTGAGTACGTATTTCATTAGAAAAATTGGTACCCGCCTGCGGGATTCGAACACCGGCTCATCGCTACATACGAATGCACCGGACGTTTTATCCTTTAGGCCACGACGACTTCATATGTATAACACAAAGGATTTGTTCAAATACCGCGCAGAATAATTTCCAAGGACATCCACTATTCAGTACTGGCTTCTCCACGGGACATATTAATTAAACTCCCAACCCTTAATTTAACCAAAACAATTAACGATCAAGTGAAAATACGAAACGATAATAAATCATCCGTGTAAGTTATTCAGTACACGGCTTAATTTTTTTTTTTCGTTTTTTTTTTTTTAATTTAACTTTCGTCCTCGCCGTCATTATCTGCTTAATTAACATAAATTCATTAAAATATTTTTGATGCCGGCGTTAATAATTTGAACGTGTTGTAAAATATGACTATATACACGAGTGACGCCCTACAACTTAAAACAATAAAAATGGATCATTTAATAATTATTTTGTGAATTACTTTTTATAATGCACTAAAGATAAATTCGTTTTTTATTAAGTTTTCGCAGGGCGGAGACATTAAGCTTGAAATACCGATATCAAACTAAAATTTTGAAAAGCTTACTTGAAAGACGACGCAATAATTTATCACTTTACATTTATCTTATGTTTGGTGGCATACGCGTTGTAATGTGCATAGATTCTGGTAGCATCTGATGGTTTGTGAGCTCATTTTGTTTATATTTTTTATTACATAGATGGGTGAACGAGCTCACAGCCCATTTGCTGTTAAGTGGTTACCGGAGTCCATAGACATCTACAATGTAAATGCCGCCACCCACCCTAAGATATGAGTTATAACGTCTCAGTATAGTTACAACGACTGCCCCAGCCTTCAAACCGAAACGCATTACTGTTTCACGGCAGAATTAGGCAGGGTGGTGGTACCTACCCCTGCGGACTCACAAGAGGTCCTACCACCACCAGTAATTACGCGAATTATAATTTTGCGGGTTTGATTTTTATTACACGATGTTATTCCTTCACCGTGGAAGTCAATCGCGGCAATCTCACAAGAGGTCCTACCATAAGTAGAAAAAAATCTTCGGTAATTCAAAAAATCTTTAACGTAAATGTTCCACCCACACAATACGATAACTTCAGGCCTCTCCGTCTAAGGTCATTTCGACATATCTTTCAGTGTGGGTCCAGCCTTTTTATGGTCCAGACGTTTGTAGTACAACGACTATGTGTTTACTTATTTAATTAAAAATGTTTTAGTCAATGATTATCTATAAGATTGCACAAAGTGGGAATGAGTTGCTCGCTCCGGACATTTCAATATTGTAATAATTGTTATGTTATAATTACTTATTGTGAAAATGAATATTTAAAAAAATCTAATATTAAAAAAAAAAATATATATATTTCAAAAAAAAAAGACATGCCCGCTGAGTTTCTCGCCAATTCTTCTCAGGACGGAGGCTAATTCTTCTGAATTGGCGGTAGTTCTTTTGACGTTCAACAAGTATGTACTTTCATTTATGTTGAATAAAACTTTTTTGATTTGATTTGATTTTGATTTAAATATGAATTATGTGTTTCCTTCTATACTAATATTATAAAGAGGAAAGATTTGTTTGTTTGTTTGTTTCGAATAGGCTCCGAAACTACTGGACCGATTTGAAAAACTCTTTTTCCATTAGAAGCCGACATTGTCCCTGATGAACATAGGCTACTTTTTTAATTTTTTTTTTTTGTTTCATTTGTGTTTTAATGTTTCCGAAGCGAAGCGAGGGCGGGTCGCTAGTATTTAATAAGCCGAGAGCCAAGACAAAGAGTTAAGGCGTCTATAAATGGATATTTTTAATTTATTGTAGAAGTATCAATGGTGAAACTTAACTCGTATCCACGTCGGTCGTCGTTTGTTATTTACTTCTGTTTGTGTTGCTCAGTGAGCGCCCAAAACAAGTTTCATACGAAAATATTTACGAAAATATCGTTCACAATTTGGTTATAATAAAATTTTCCCCGGGCGCGTTGTATAGCGTTGGATATCAATAGAGTTGATGATACGCAAATTGAGGATTATTTTTAGATTTTCTTTTTTTAGTTAAGCCGACAATAAATTATTTTTTTATTACCTAGATAGGTGAACGATCTCACGGCGCCTTTGGTGTTAAGTGGTCATCTGAGCTCATAGGCATCAACCACATAAATACCGCCATTCACATCGAGAGTTGAGTTTTAAGTCTCAGCTTTTTACAGTACATCGGCTGCCCCACCCTTCAAACCGAAACGCATTACTGCTTGGTATAGGCAGGGTGATATCAACAAAAAAAGTACCAGTACTAGAAAAATATAAATATTGATATTCCAATATTTACTATGGATGAGAACAGAAGACATGTGTGCGTTGCAAAACAAAGTTACAGTAATATTCACCGCTTATTACCCACATATCAAAGTAGCTGGTCAGCTGTTGAGATAAAACACTGAATCAAACCTCATTACAAATGTAATAAACCAAAGAAGCTTAATTAATTATGTGGTTATAATTATGTGATAGTACTGAATCATAACTTTTCATATTTTAATAGTGTTAATGAATGGCAAATAAAGTACACGTCATTCCGGATTCTTCCCATTCAGTATCGATGCTTTTAGGTACCTCAAGCACCGGTCACCATTCTCATCGAACCCATCGCTTGCAACGAAAGGTTCGCTGAGCAAATTAACACTCAGACAGACTTTACTGGTGGTAGAACCTCTTGTGAGTCCGCGCGGATAGGTGCCACTACCCTGCCTATTTCTGCCTATTATTTGGTTTGAAGGGTGGGGCTGCCGTTGTAACTACACTTGAGACCTTAGAACTGACATCTCATGGTGGGTGGCGCATTTACGTTGTAGATGTCTATGGGCTCCAGGAACCATTTAACATCAGGTGGGCTGTGAGCTCGTACACCCATCTAAGTATTAAATGAAAAAAAAGACCGAGTCCAGTGAGTTCCTTGCCGGATCTTCTGAGCGGGTCGCATTTTCAATTCGGCTGTAGATTCTGCGAAGCACTGCTCTTGCTAGGGCCAAAGGTTAGTGTTAGCAAAGTCGTCAGATTAGAGTCCCGTGAGCTCACCTACTTGCCCGGTGAGTCTAGTATGACCCCTTGCTTTCACTAGAATAGGTAGAACAAAAGAAAAAAGAAAAAAATCACTTTGAAAGTTAATTGACAGTAATTATCAACATTTTTTTCCATTTCATGTTGTAGTCTATGAAATTCTACAAGTATTAAAAATTTACTATCAATTTGAGGTTATTGAAAGCTTGTTAGCATTGAGCTTTCTTAATTACTTATCACAGATCGTTTCCAAAAAACAAAAACATTTTTAACTTAAAAAAAAATGCTGTTATTAGAAAGAAGGCTATGTGATCCACAAAAGGAGTACAACACAAAAAATAATAATTACGCATCAATAATACAGCAAACCTTGATCGCAATTTTAAAATGCAAAAGTTCTAATTGCGTCGTTGTATTAATATAATGGGCGTTACTTGTAAATACTATTGTCTTAAAGTTTTTATCCGTTCCTTTTAATTGTACATAATTATAGTTGACTTCCATTGACAATGCAAATGGCAGTTAACTTTGATTAGGTTGTGTTCATTAAGTTTATTCGCAATGTTTGTGATAATACGTAACGACTACTTGTATTTGATTTGTCTCCGTTGAAAAATAATCTATCACTTTGTAACTACGCGTAATGAATTAACTCTCACCTAAAAAATTGAATTAGCATAGTTTAAAAAAATAAACTGTTTCAAAAAAATGATTAGTTGAGGATTGCCTGTCCTATGGAACCCAGAGGCCGATGATACTTAAATACGCTTAAATATATACTGTTACACGGGTGACAGTAACGCCATCTATCATCGAAAAGCAGAAACGAATATCAAAAGAACTAGTAAAATCGAAACCGCTCGAGACGTGCAACGCCATCTATTATAATCAAATAGCGGAAACTCATATCGAAACGGCTGGCCTTCTCGAGAATGTTCTCGATAATTGTAAGGGTTGGCATACTGGCTGGCAATACGCCCTGCCAGCCATACTGAGATAGTATTCAAGAGGTTAGGATCTACTATTAGGCCCGAAAGACAAATTTATTAAGCCTTAGTTCAGGCTCAAAAATATCGAATGTGAGCTAGCAACAAAAAAAAATTCACGCAAATTGCCAACACAGAAGAAAAAAAACGGCTAAACAAATTCAGTATTTAATTATCAGACTAGTACTAAGCAGCACTGTACAAATATTTTCACTTTCTCATACCTCGGGTCACTGCCGAAATTCTGTCACGCGATTCAGCCATTAAGGGTTGTTTCAACCCCCCACCCTCCGAGCCGGCGAATTTAACAAACTACCCTACGTAATTTCGATGCTATGTAGTACGGCACCCTTATGTATGAGCAGATGCTTTGTGCGAACCCCATTGGCTGTTTGGAAACGTTTTAAGGATATGCAATTTCTTGTAGTAGCGATTTTCTTTGACGAATTGTCGTCAAGAGAAGTCATATCTGTTTGTGAACGATGAAGGTTCTGTTTGGCTTAGTTGGGCTGACAGTGCTACGAGTATACGATAATACTAGACTTAGCCTGGTCGAATGGGGTCTACTGGTGACATTACGAGTGGGTACAGTTAACCTGCCTTTACTGCGGAGCTTGCTACTTGTTGTGAACTTGTATAGATGACTATGAAATTTCCCACACTTATAGAGAATACAGAGAAGATTTTTTTTTGTTGCATTGATTGGCGGACGAGCTCACGGCCCACCAGATGTTAAGTGGTTACCGGAGACAATAGACATCTACAAAGTAAATGTCAGCACCCACTTTGAGATATGAGTTCTAAGGTCTCAGTATAGTTGCAACGGATGTCCCGACCTTCAAGCCGAAACGCATCACGGCAGAAATAGGCAGGGTGGTGGTACCTACCCGTGCGAACTCACAAGAGGTTCTACCACCATTAAAATGTAGTAACCAGTGAAATTACGTTAAGCATTGTGATATCAATGGACTTGTCTAATACTTGGTGTCCTGCGAACTCATCCACCGATGATTGCAGTATAATTACATTCATAGCAATCTGATATTCAGAGGTAACCATCACCGGCGTGACGCTTCGCACTTTAAGACAAGAAGCTGTTGTCTCAACGGTATTATTTATCGGTATTATTTAGGTACGTGCCGACTGTCTCGCCATTCAAATCAAAATCCATAATTCACCCAACAATCACTGAATGGTAGTTGACCTTCGCAATTACATTCTCTGATAAATGCCTTAGTCACCTTTCACGGACAGAGATGGGGCTGTGTTATTTTTGGCACAGTTCAATACTGATCGATTATTTGAATCTTAAATCTGATCTTGATTTTCCAATGACATAGCGCTGGGACTAAAACATGTCCGGGCTTCGTTTGTTAAAATTCCCCCTCTAAGTAAACTTAAGCCAGCAATTTCCTTTTCCATTGTAAAACTTATCAAGAGGCGGGCATTGATGCATAGATTGGACTTGAGCCACAGAACAATATCACCAGTAGGTTTATTTGGGTCATTCTTAATGAGAATGTTTTGACTGAATGGACTTACGAATAGGATAAGTGATAATGAAGTGTTAGCACTAATGGGTACCTGCGTAATGTCCACAAATGCACTAAACAATTATCTACTAGTCTCAAATACTTATATACTAGTCTCAAAGTGTAATATGAGTCCGAGTAAGGGGCAAACACTTAGATTAAATAGACAGACCCATTTTTATAAAGTACCAAAATCAATATTTAAAATATACCAAAAATTCATAAAGTGGTCGAATGTAAATACTCTCTACTACTACTCAAATAATGTGTAAGAGATATAAAATGCAAGAGTATTTAACCAAGGCTTTATTTCTGTAAAGATTTCACCACCACCATCAGCCCACAGTCGTCCACAGTAACTTAGCGGTTCGCGCTTTGAATAATTAATTCTAACTTGCCGCACTGTATTACACTGTGTACCGTACCACCGCTCTCGCAACAAAAGCTTCTATTTATAATTTACAAGTGGGAAATTCAGGGCGGAGCCGCCCAACTTGTTATGTGCGGGAAGACGTGTTATGTTACAAGATATTATTGTCAATACTTTAAGGGGTTTAATGCTGCTTTTTTTTCCTATCTAACCTGATAGCCGCCTTAAAAGGCTATTTCAGCGTAACCTTAACTAGTAGGTGAGCTCACGGGGCTCAAACCTGACGACGTTGCTAACACGAACCCTAGCAAGAGCCGTGCTTCGCAGAATCTACCACCAAATCGGAAACGCGACTCACTGAGAAGATCCGGCGAGAAATTCAGTGGGCTGTGTCTGAGGGTTAATTTACTTAGATGTCAAAGCTTTAGTGGCAACTGAGTTTAACGCGCGGTGTCTAAAATAGGTATTACGAGATTATATATGAGGCAGTCAGCGCAAGAGTGTCCTAAGCTTATCATAGTTAGTATGGAGATAATGAGGTTAGAACTTACTTTTACATTATTTCGTAGGTTAAAACAATGCGCGCAAAAATAATGTTTACAAAGCCATCTGTTCTCTATGGGTGAGACTATGGATAGGCAATTTTCAATCAAAATTTATTATGTTTTAAATAAATTGCAATATATAAAAGCGCGAATATGAAAAATTCTGGGTTAGGCCACTCACGCACTGACGGTCTCATATATCATTAGTTATAACGCGTCCGGGGTCTAATAAGTTAGACACCCGGTCGTCTTGAGTTCGTCTTGGGTCATGCGCATTTTGCATTAGAAACATCATCCGAACAGGATAATAACCTCATCCATCAAATAAAGCCCAAATATCTACTTTGCGCAATACTAATTTTAGTTGATGGTTGACCTCACTAGAGCGACTAGTAGAGTAATCTTGTCCGCTTCTTAAATAATCCAATCCAAAGTATAAAATAGACACTATTGCAATACAATTAAAGCTCCTTATCATTTATCAGGGTCTAAGTCGGCATTTTGTTATATCGTATCTACATCTCCAATAACTAGTTATTGCTTTGCAGACTACTACTTCGTTTGCTCATTTTTAATTAAGAAAACAAGTATCGCGCATAATCTTTCAATATCATCATCATCATCATCATCATTTTAGGTCTTACAGCCCAGGATGGGCCTTGCCTGGTCCAGTACGTCTCTCCAAACTGCTCTGTTCAGTTCTTTCTGCGTTCAGGGCTTTCTCTTTCCAGTTCTTAACACAGATAACTTTGAGGTTCTTGTTATGCCTTTCAATTTTTTTTTTTAAACATAAATAAAACCGTTTAATCTTTCAAGCCAATACGCCAGCTGGTTACAAAGACAGCCTGCGCATTTCAATGTTAACAAACAAATACATACTCAACAAATGCTCACGATTGACTTCCACGGTGAAGGAATAACATCGTGCAATAAAAATCAAACCCGCAAAATTGTAATTTGCGTAGTTACTGGTGGTAGGATCTCTTGTGAGTCCGCGCGGGTAGGCACCACCGCTCTGCTTATTTCTGCCGTGAAGCAGTATTGCGTTTCGGTTTGAAGGGTGGGGCAGCCGTTGTAACTATACCTAACTTATACCTCAAGGTGGGTGGCGTATTTACGTTGTAATTGTCTATGGGCTCCAGCAACCACTTAACACCAGGTGGGATGTGAGCTCGTTCACCCATCTAAGCAATAAATAAAAAATAAAACTTTTTTTTTTTTATCTCATTTACAAAGCTAAATATTTCACACAACAACAATAAAAGAAACAGAACAAAATTACGTTTAGGTACGTGACCGAAATGTGAAAAAAGCCAAAACGAAACCGCTTTATTTATTATAATCACATCACTAATACATAAACAACTAATATACGCGACTATTAAGCTAGAAAAAGTAATAATATTAAGGCTCCGTTTTATTTTATTGGTCCTTTATCTAGATATAAATAAAGGTAAATTATCGCAACATTACCGTGGCACGCATTCCGAGCTGCACAGTACGAAATCGACTAATGATTAAAAATAAGATAATCATAAAAGTATCAAGTACAATACTCGCAAAAAAAAATATTTTTTATTTTTATTGCTTAGGTTAGTGGACGAGCTCACGGCCCACCCGGTGTTAAGTGGTTATCACAGCCCATAGACATCTACATCTAATGGTGAACTAGGAATAACTGGTGGTAGGACGTCTTATGAGTCCGCATAGGTACGTACTACCTACCACCTTACCGTGAAGCAGTTATACGATTTAGTTTGAAAGAGTAGGGCGGCCATTGTACTTTAAAAACAGATCTAAGAACTCATGTCTCGTGGTGGGTGGCGGCGTTTAAGTTGTAGATGTCTCTGGGCTCCGGTAAGTACTTAACACGAGTTGGATCGTGAGCTGGTCCACTTATGTATGAAATAAACAACGACTTTCCTGCTCATCTATCTATATATATAAAAATGAATTGCTGTTCGTTAGTCTCGCTAAAACTCGAGAACGGCTGGACCGATTTGGCTAATTTTGCTCTTGAATTATTTGTGAAAATCCAGAGAAGGTTTGAAAGGTAGATAATGTGAAAATGCTCGGAATTAAATAAAAATAACAATTTTGTTTTTCGTTTGATGCGTCCCCCGTCGGACGGATTCTTTTTGTTTGTTTTAAGTTTATTTTATACAAAAGTTTAGGTATTTTGTTTGTTGATTGAGGCACTGCGAAGCCTGCCGGGCCAGCTAGTCTATAATACAAAACAGCTACGGACCACTATGACTTGACTAACTGTGATCTTACACTCGCTTCCCCTAACTACGTAACCAGACCCATTAAATACCAACACACGAATACTTAACAGAAAAAGCTTTAAATCATTTTTAATCTCCCTTCTAGAATCAATTAGGCTGCGATAAGAGGTAAAATAGTGACAAGTTAGCTTTCCGGAAGCTTTTCGGTCGACTTTCACGAAAAACAAAAGCTTTTGATGGCGAACGCCGATCCATCATGGTTCGTTGGCTGGAAAACTGGATTCGTAGGCGCTCAATATAATAATTTAGTGGTAATGTAATTGTCGAAAAATCTCTAGAAGATATTGAAAAATCGTAGCATCCGATATAAAACCAAAGTGTTTGGTGCGGGCACTGATATTTCCCATATTCCTTTACGGGGCGGAGACATGGTGCATAAAAAGCCGGGACATCAAAAAGATCGATGCCTTTGAAATGTAGGTGTGGCGGAGAATGCTGCGAATACCGTGGACTGCCATGAGAACAAACGTGTCCATTCTAAGGCAGCTAGACATCCGAAAAAGGCTCTCTTCCGTTTGTCGGGAACGTGTTATGATTTTCTTCGGACACATCATGCGGTCTCCCAGACACGAATTAGAGAAGCTCATAATTACGGGTCGAATAGAAGGCAAGCGCGCCGTGGGCGGAACACCAGCCAGATGGTCAGATCTGGCAAGAGAAGCACTCGGTGGTAGTCTGTACCATGCAGTCCATGCCACCCATGATCGAGCACATTGGAAGTACATCGCATGTGGTCGCGATCCTCAGTAGTGAGGGAACGATATAGAAGTAAGAATGTAATTGTATATGATATCGATATGATGCCAGGTATAGTCATCAAGCGTTGCAACTATGTATGCCGGGTTGAGAATTCATAAGATCAGCGCGGATAAAAAATATATTTAAACTCACGTATGATATCCAAGGGATATTATGGGCTTGAAATAGTGTTATAAATATTACCATTCATGTCCGTTTTGTCGCAAAGCAGTCATGCGTTAATAGAGGTCGCCAGGGGAAATAGCTAATTAAATAAACAAATATAATTCATGTCCCAAAATTAAAGGCAACACCCACATAGGGTAGTCTATAGACATCTTCCTATAGACACTTCAAATGAGATGCTCGGTAAGAATAACGAATACAATAGAAAAAAATAAGAACATTTTTTTACTGGTGGTAGGACCTCATATGGGACCGCGAGGGTAGGTACCACCACCATGCCTATTTCTGCCGTGAAGCAGTAATGCGTTTCGGTTTGATGGGTGGGGCAGCCGTTGTAACTATACTGAGATCTTACAACTTATATCTCAAGGTGGGTGGCGTGTTTACGGTTGTAGATGTCTATGAACTCCAGTAACCACTTAACATCAGGTGGGCTGTGAGCTCGTCCACACAACTAAGCAATAAAAAAAATAAAAAAAAAACGGTCACCGGGTTTGGTTCTCGACGTGACCTATGCATATACAAAAAATAGATTCAACAATAATCGTTCACCATTTCGATGGTGACCACCGCCTAACGTCCTTCGCGACTAACATAAACACACTGCGACACACTGCAGCAACTATAAATTATAAAATACTTTTGTTTTCAAGTTAAGAGGCGTTAAAAACGCTCGTGTGAACCCGAACTATGTTTTATCAGATTAATTCGTGGCGTGCAACCGAAATTACGTTTTAATTCCCCTCGTACAAAGCTCAGAATAGCGTAACAGTTCGTTTAAATGTGAAGCGCGAATGTTGAGTGTAATATTAATAATATAGTTTTTTTTTTTTTCTAAATGGAAGCTAATTAAGGCGTTAATTTTTGATAGTGAAAACTACCTTTATGTAAGCAGCAATTAGTCATAGATGATCATAGAAAAATGATAACTTGATGGTTTTTTTTTATTGCTTAGATGGGTGGACGAGCTCACAGCCTATCTGGTGCTAAGTGGTTACTGGAGCCTATAAACATCTACAACGTAAATGCGCCACCCACCTTGAGTTATAAGTTCTGAGGTCTCAGTATAGTCACAACGGCTGCCCCACCCTCCAAACCGAAACGCATTACTGCTTCACGGCAGAAATAGGCAGGGTGGTGGTACCTACCCGTGCGGACTCAAAGAGGTCCTACCACCAAGAAGAAGTCGATTGTCTCATATAGCCACGGCACCGATGGCTCATGATGCGGTCTGCTAACTTAAAGCAATAAAAAAAAAAAGATTCTATTAAAAGTAGATCTATTTTCGGGTCATTGGATAAATCGTGAGTCTCCGTGGTTTGAGACCACCATCCTGTCCATATTCCTCCATACAATAGTTTTCGATCTATCAGAAGACAGAAGTGTCGGTCATTCAATAATTCATTTATTAGTTCTCAAAACCGCTTAACATCAACTGAGAAGTCACCAGTGTCTAAGTTAAAGTAAGTGGGTACTGTTGTACTATATACGATATATTATTATTGTACTATATACGATAAACCGGTCACAGGAATGAGAAAACCGTTATCATTAATGAGCATAAAAGATGAAATGTCAATAGTTGTCTTTCGATTCAAGTTTGATGTGTGGAAATTATTACACAATTTGATGCGTGCTAGAGAACTCCATCTTTATCCAGCTGCGACGGGGAAACTCAAAGCTACCGTCGCCCAAAACATGTCTTGTCGGATCCCCCGGATTCACCCTCGGTGCTTTTAGGCCACTCCAGCACAGGTCGCTGTCCTCGTGGAACTCGTCGATTACGACGAAGAGCTCGACGAGCGAACTAACCCATGGACACAGCCCACTGAGTTTCTCGCCGGATTTTCTCAGTGGGTCGCGTTTCCGATCTGGTGGTAGACTCTGCGAAGCCCTGCTCTTGCTAGGGCTAATGTTAGCAATTTTCTCAGGTTGAGCCCGTGAGCTCACCTACCCGTCCGGGCGTAGCTGAAATAGCCCCTTAGGTTACCAGCGAATAGGTAAGGGTAAAAAGTACTTCATTTTTAATAGTGGGGGATCTGAGCCACTTTTTTCTTCAGAGTATAGGGCGTCTAGCGAGTAGACACTGGAGATCAAGTGGAAGAAATCCTCAAACAAAGTCAAATAATTTTTCTAAAGAAGTTGACGTAGGTTTTCTTCAAGGAGTCTTCAGCGGTACGTCACGCTTATGACGGAGGAAAACGCAGCCACGCTAAAATAATCAACGTCTTTATATTGGCAACGGACACGATGATATCCCGCCAAAAATATTTAAACTATCAACGAGTTTTCGAATTGACGTACGAAATTCAAATATTTAAAAGCAGAATTTTCAGTGTGATTTTACGTAGGTATACTGAAACAGTTTCCTGTGCCGGTCGAAAGCGGTAATAAAATCTGTGCCGACTTCACTATCCCCCATTAAATCAGGGCTGCAGCCCGATTTCCTATCAATAAGCTTAGCGGCATTAGCATTGGATCGATAGACGGTGCCCGGCGGCGACCGGCACCGAACTTACGTACATAAGTTGGGACTATAAAAAGAATTATGGCCGTATTACGTATAGTTAAATGGAAATTTTTACTTTGTTTTTATTTTTTGTTTAATGTTTTTGCTATTTTATTGTCATTGTGAATACATCTTACATTCCGTTGAGCATTATTTTTGAACGGAGTGTTGAAGAATGACGTTTTGAGATTAATTTACTGGTGGTAGGACCTCTTGTTACTGGTGGTAGGACCTCTTGTGAGTCCGCACGGGTAGGTACCACCGCCCCGCCTATTTCTGCCGTGAAGCAGTAATGCGTTTCGGTTTGAAGGGTGGGGCAGCCGTTGTGACTATACTGAGACCTTAGAACTATATCTCAAGATGTGTGGCGCATTTACGTTGTAGATGTCTATGGGCTCCAGTAACCACTTAACTCCAGGTGGGCTGTGAGCTCGTCCACACATCTAAGCAAAAAAAAAAAAAAATTATTTCTAACATAATTTTTATTGCTCATCCGGGTGAACAAGCTCGCAGTCCATAGACATCTACAATGTAAATTCCACTAATCCACCTTGAGAATTGAGTCTCAGTTTTTACAGTACAACGGCTGCCCCGCCCCTCAAACCGAAACGCATTACTGCTTCACGGCAGAAATGGGCAGGGTGGTGTTACCTACCCTCGCGGACTCACAAGAGGTCCTACCACCAGTAACGAGAATCATTAATTAGAAGCGAAACCAAACGCTATATAGTTCTGCTTGAGGGCGTTCCGATATCAACAAAGCAATGACGTCAACTAACGAAGATATAAATAATGACGATCCTACTGAATAAATTATACGCGAATAGCCTAATTCGGGGAACAAAACGATAATTCAAGAGCTACCGGTGCTCGGTTCGCGTCTCCGGCGTCACGCTGCGCATCGAAATATTCCCGAATCGATAAAAACCCGTTGTAATCGATGCTTCAACAATCGTTTTAATTAGAATTATCGATATTTTTTTTAAAGATTTTAACAGTCGCCAACAGAAGTGTGGGAGTGATTTTCGAACAAATCTTTATATATATACTAAATTTTGTCCGCAACTCCGTCTGCGTGGAATAGTTAATTTGGTATAAAGCTAAATTTTACCCTCCACTTCATTTACGTAGAAAGTGAAGATATTTTTGAATTATAGAATATTAAGGAGCTATTTAAGCCCCTATTTTGAAACCTTCTTTATTGGTGCTCCACTTGTATTAGTCTTAGCGTGATTTTGTATAGCCTTATATAACCTTATAGGCTTCCTCAATAAATGGGCTATCTAACACTGAAAGAATTTTTCACATCGAACCAGTAGTTCCTGAGATTAGCGCGTTCAAACAAACAAACTCTTCAGCTTTATAATATTAGTATAGATTTCTTTTGTTCGTGTGTTTGTGTCACTGAACTGCTCCTAAGCGGGTGGACCAATTTTAATGAAATTTTCTGTGTACTTTCGGGTAGATTCGAGAATGGTTTAGATTTACAAATCAGGCCGGCAGATGGCGCTGCAGTCGGTATCTAGGTTATTTCTTTCCTAGAAATAATTTACATATGGCAAAACAACGTTTGCCGGGCCAGCTAGTAAATAAAAAAATAGGAACAAATCACCCACGGTCATTTGGCTCCAAATTAGAATTACCTGTGTTTTGGGTACCAGAGCCATACATACTTATATATGTTTATATATATAAATGATAAACACCCAGACAAAGAGCAAACAAACCTCTTCTTCATACAAATGTTTGCTAGATGTGGGAATCGAACCCTCGACCCTCGGCCGCAGAAGTCAAGAGTGCTGACCACTGCGCCAATGAGTCAGTGAAAATCATGAAAATCAATTAACGCTTGGTAAGCGTGTTCTATCGGATAAAAGTTTTAAGTTAAAATGTATCTGTGCTAGTAATGGGAACTAAGCTTGTACTGTTTGCACGTTGCGAAATGATTAAGACCTTTGTAGACGAGCATACGGTCCACCTAAAATTGAGTGGTTCCTCACGGACTTCGGCATTGCCAGGAGTATAGCCAAGCCGCTATCTACTGTTGAGTACTCTCCGTAAGTCTCGTTTGAGGAAGGACATACCATACCACTCGGGGAACGTCGTGGAGGGCAGTTCATTCCAGACCCAAATGGTGCGTGACAAAGAAGATCTCAAGAATCACACTGTAAATGAACGCAGTGATTCCAGATAGTATGGTATGATTTATCTAAATAATTAGTCTTGACTTTCATGCTTCGATCAAAAATATATGTCAATATTAAAGTCTAAATAGACTATTTAATAAAAGAAGCTTCATTCAAGCAAGTCTTGGCTATAAATCCTGCTCGAAGAGCGGGAGTCGTTACACACTATAATTGAGTCTTCGACCTCATGTCTCAAGGTGGTACTCGCGTTGAGACATCTATCGGCTCCGATAGCCTGGTTCCACCAAATGGGCTTCAGTGAATGCTAGAAGCGTCCAAAAATAATTTCGATGATCATTAAGCTCTGCTATCGACTGTACGTCCCCGATACCACGATAAAGCATGAGCCAGACACCCCCTACTGATTTTTATAACTGGTACTTTTACTGAATAATATTATGTACATCGTTAATAACTCACTAAATGATATATTCGACGCTGGTAGCGGACATATGCAAAGCGCGCGGTTTCGCTCGCGACGACCGAACTGGATCCGTCCTCGTTATTATTAGTAAGTAATGAAACGTATCGACATCGCCGTATGTACGGGGGGATGTTTTTTGTATAATAACAATCACAATATTTTTTTTATATTAACAATCACGTTTTCGTCAGGTTTGAGCCCCGTGAGCTCACCTACTAGTTAAGGTTCCACTGAAATAGCCTCTCAAGGCTATCAGCTTAGGTAGGAAAAAAACAAAAAACAAAAAAACAATCACGCCACGTTAACTGGTTCCGTGCTAAGTTCGTAAAGAACTTATGTTCCAGGTACCAGATAACGGAAATAAATGTAAGATTTTTATTATACAGGTACATATATTTAACATCCATAACCCTGGAATAGACATTTTATATTTATCATACAAATTATCTTCCCTTGGCGGAATTCGAACCCGCGACCCCTTTGTGTAGTGACCATGTCACTTACCACTACACCAGACGGCCGTCGTTTATAATCAACAATTAAAGTGTTTTCACTGGCTTGATGTTTTTTTTCTAATTGGTTTATATAGACATCAATCACGTAGGTAAATGCCGTAACGCACTTTGAGAAATGAGTTCTAAGTCCCAGCTTTTTAAAGCAGCTGCCCCGCTTTTCAAGCCAAAGCGGATTACTGCTTCTCGGCAGAAATAGGCAGGACGGTGGTACCTACCCGCACGGGCTATCAACACACCCTACTCCCAAAGTGAAGGCTTCAATAAGGACATGTGCAAAATTGAAACTACTTTACGATTCAATCATGTGTTATTTGTTATTTGATGTTATTTCCGATTGTGTGAAATGAAATTTTTAACTATAGAAACTATAAAAACGTTATTATATAAAACAGAAGTTAGCACAATATTCAAATGTTGTTAGTTTAAACACCTTATTCGTCCGTGACTATGAAAGCAGTGAACGCCGGAAATAATACAATATTGACAATAATTTAAACAGTAAAAGTATTTTTAATTATTACTACGACTCGTTGAAATAAAAAAAAAAGTACTAGGTCAAATTTATTGTACTGTTTATCAAATTTCAGATAGATAATGCAAGAAACTGGTGGTAGGACCTCTTGTGAGTCCGCGCGGGTAGGTACCACCACCCTGCCTATTTCTCACGTGAAGCGGTAATTCGTTACGGTTTGAAGGGTGGGGCAGCCGCTGTAACTATACTTGAGACCTTAGAACTTATATCTCAAAGTGGGTGGCGCATTTACGTCGTAGATGTCTATGGGCTCCAGTAACCACTTAACACCAGATGGGCTGTGAGCTCGTCCACCCATCTAAGCAATAAAAAAGAAAAGAAAGTAAACACATTATTGGCTGAACTATATATGTAACTATATATAGGTAATTTAGATTTAGCATATTTAGTCACATCTAAGTCTGTGATTTCTCGAATTAAAGATTTGCATAGATACAAAAGCAAAATACTGCTTGCATCTGTTCACGTCATTGACATAAAAGGGATTTTGTTAATTTAGTATGTTTCATCTGAAAATGTAGACAGATCTATAGGTAGATCGGTAACTCCATGGACGATGGAGCCCTTGGACATAACAATGTGTGTATCGTACGCTGAGCTTTAATGTTCTTAATGTAATAACATAAAACATCGGAAATAAATCACATTTTGAAGTCGTCGTGGCCTAACGGATAAGACGTCCGGTGCATTCGTGTTGAGCGATGCACCGGTGTTCGAATTTCAGGCGGGTACCAATTTTTCTAATGAAATACGTACTCAACAAATGTTCACGATTGATTTCCACGGTGAAGGAATAACATCGTGTAATAAAAATGAAACCCGCAAAATTATAATTTGCGTAATTACTGGTGGTAGGACCTCTTGTGAGTCCACCTTGTGAGTGGGTACCACCACCCTGCCTATTTCTGCCGTGAAGCAGTAATGCGTTTCGGTTTGAAGGGTGGGGCAGCCGTTGTAACTATACTCGTGACCTTAGAACTTATATCTCAAGGTGGGTGGCGCATTTACGTTGTAGATGTCTATGGGCTCCAGTAACCACTTAACACCAGGTGGGCTGTGAGCTCGTCCACCCATCTAAGCAATAAAAAAATAAAAAAACACGATTATCTGAACCCAAACTACGAATCCATGTAGTATGGAAACCAGAGCTTTATGTGCATATTTATATGTATTGTATGTATTGTGAATACATATATATTAAACCCCAAGCGTGAAAATAAACCAGTTCGTCACACGAATCTTTGCCAGAAGTCGTCCCTCGGTCCAGTAGTAAAGGATGCTAGCTACTGTACCACTGAGTCTGTCAACATGAAAGATGAATATCTATTTATCATCATGTTCCAATCATTATTAAGTACATTCTTTAATTTTCTGTTCAATATAGGTACGTTGAATTAAAAATAGACGGATATACGAATTAGTAGTGTCACCATGAGTTTTGGATCTGGAAGAGACTGGTATGCTTCTTTAAATTTGATTGTTATTACAAATTGAAATTTAATTTTTAATTTAATACGTAATAAGATAAATTTATTCAATATAACCATTTGTTGATACTATATCTGTTGTACGTTAATGTTATTCTTTTATTTTATTTCAATTAATTGCACACGTGTAAACTAAGACTAAAGATGCATGTGACTAGGAAATGTAAGGAAATGGTAATGAAAGGTAGAGGGGGAAGAGGTAGACCGAAGAAGACATGGATGTAATGACGATATAAGAGAGAGAGAGAGGAGTGAGGGCTGAGATGAAGGCTGATAGAAGAGAATGGAAGAGAAAAAATCGCTGTGTCGACCCCACCTAGTGGGATAAGGTAAAGAAAAAGAAGAAAGAAGACTAAACTAACACACAAATATTCCTTTTTATAAAAATATACGTTAGCAAGATGGACATTCTCTTCATAACGTGATATAATCGGAAGTTTTGTTTCCTAAATAAGTACTAACTAAACCGATTTTCATTTTTCTTTCTGTTGAACACGGCAGCCCTTAACTAAAAAATGATAATTCATATGTACACTTAAATTTCAGTATCAGTTCTAGTAGAATTGAGAGTAATCATACTTTCTAAGTCAATCAACAGTCCAAATACGAATCCTCAAGTTCTTCGGGCACATCACTCGTAATGAGGACTCCATTGAGCGGTTGGTGGTGCAAGGGAAAGTCGAGGGCAAAAGATCTCGCAGACGATCTCCAACACGATGGACCGACCTCATAAAATCTGTGACTCACTCCAACATAAATGATTGCTCTCACTCTGCGAAACATCGTGCCACATGGCGTCGCATCGCGAGAGCATCGGTATCGCAGGATTCGACTGTTGCATGACCGCGACATCTCTGTCAAGAGTGTACGAATAGGAAGAATACTTTCTAAGATTACATAAGATTAAAAATCTTAAAATAACTCGTTACACTGTTCACATTGTTTAAGTTAACATTCACGCATATAGGTAGTTATGCGTGCTGCTCCTACAACGCATTAACTATATCGCGATAAGCAATAAAATCATCTGACATCGTTAAATAAGTGTCGATACTCACATTTATAAGTAATCGAATACATCGGTATGCGGTATCGATTCTAAACGATTTATCGATGTCTCGGTATAATTTGTTGATAGCTGGATCTTCGGGTGACGCTTTAAGGCTGTGTAATTGCTTTACAGGAAGTATTGAGTTAAAAGACCGACTTAGATTGGTTTTGTATTGATTTTACTATAGATATGGGTGGGTTGAATAAAAAAAAAATTTAAACCAGCATTGTTTTTGTAACTAAATTAAAACGGAAATAAGCAACAAGCTTAAATTAAATAGGAAATCCATGTTTGTAAAAAAATACAATCAGTACTTTTTTCTTTTGGTTGTAAATCGATTTATTTCATTTGGTAACTACAGAAAAGCTTTAGTTATATCAATAAAATAATGGAAACATTTTTTTTTTTTATTAGGTTATAAGAAAAAATGCCAATAGTAAAACAAAAGAGTTTGTAATAGATAAAAAAATGATTCTAATCCTGTAGATGTCAGAGATTATGGTTAAGCTTCGAAAACTGGACGAACACTTGTACTAAGTGCTAATTAATGTGCACTGTTTTAATATATATTAATTAATGGTAAATTAATAATATTTTTAATATTTAGTACATTATCTATACATGCGGGTATATTTTCATGTACCCGCAAAATGACGAGAATGCAACTAAACCACACCGCGCGTTCTCCCGAGGTCGTTGATCCCGTGCGTCATTTGAGTCGTCTATTATCAAAGGTGGCAATCTGTACATTTGGACAAAACATTTTTATTGATATGTCAATACAGATTTATTTGAATATAACCGTCTCCTTCAAAGAATACGGTTCAAAACCTGCATTAAATAAAGGTTAATAGTTAACCTGTTATTTATTTAAGATGTCGTTCCGAAGAGTTTTGTAACTGCCAATGGAATACAAAGTCAATAATTCGTTTTTCTGATTTACCAATCATTGTCCAAAAGTCAGATTGCCGCCTTTGATAATAGTCGACTCATTTAGCACATCATTGCGCATCAAAATATTGCGAAATAATTTTCAATGTTATATGTTAGGGATCCCTAACATTGCTAGCGTCTTCATTTTCCGATATGATTCTTATATACAGTGTGTATGTAAATTATAGAAACAGCGTGCAGCTTAACTAAGATGAATAATTGAATTCGACCCTTCGAACGAATGTCCCGTCCAAAAACACACTCTGTATGAATACAACTAGCTTTTGCCCGCGACTTCGTCCGCGTGGAATATTCACAAATAATGCTTTATTTTAGAACAAATTTGGTTAGCATAAAAAACGTTATAGTGGGCCAACCTTAACATACAGACATATTATGCTGTCGCGGACTTGTATTTAGATCTTTTAAAGGGGAACAATTCTGTCATACATTACTTTAGCGAAACTTTAATCGTTTCTGCAGCGCACGCAGCGGAAGCTCTTAAAAGGGAAAAAAAAACCGATTTTGAAACATTCTTTATTGGTCCTCAGCTTGTATTGGTCTTAGCGTGATGTTATATAGCCTATAGCCTTCCTCGATAAATGGGCTATCTAACACTGAAAAAATTTTTCAAATCGGACCAGTAGTTCCTGAGATTAGCACGTTCAAACAAACAAACTCTTCAGCTTTATAATATTAGTATAGATTCAGGAGACCATAAAAAATACCGGAAAGCAACACTAGATTATCTAGGTTCGACACGGTGGGTGTCCACATCATACTCTGTAGTACCATAGCTTACCTTGGAAGTAGCTCTTGGTTCGCAAGTAGCTGACCGACAACCTAAGAATCGATAGTCGGTCTAGCTTACTCAGGATGTTCTGCTCAAAGGGTAGCAGAGAAGCGAGGGTGTCCAATTCTGCGTTAAGGCGCTCCCTATGACGCTTGCTCGGATTACTTTTCGTGACGCCGTCTTTTGAAGGTGGCTTGATGCTGTAACAAGAGAAATGACGTATTAGAGAGAGAGAGAGAGAGAGAGAGAGAGAGAGAGAGAGAGAGAATACACTTTATTGCACACCAAAATACAATTTACATTCAAAAAGGGTGCGTGTACTTATGTACGCGCGTAAGAAGTTATACTTTATTTTTATAATTTCATTTATATTACTAAAAAATGAATGCTAATAACACATTTTTTTACGAGTGTACATGCGTGAAAGTTCACCTGCGGCTATATTCAGACTCGCCAAGTTACGTCGGTCGTATTGTAATGAGCGATTTAGTGGGCAACTTCATTCTGTTAATTTTGTGTCACGATGCGCGGGCATCGTAAAATTTCACTCTCATAAATTTTTCATAACGCGCCTAAAGAAGTATAACTTCAAAAACAATAAAAAAACAGATACCTTTGTACAATAGGCTGTCTTATCGCTAAAAGCGATCTCTTCCAGACAACCGTTTAATTTACAGAAATTCTAGAAAATCTAAAAATATAGCAGGTATGTTGCGGTGTAATATAGATAATACATTATTATAGAAAATATATACATACAATATACAAAATATATATCGTTTATATTATATAATATGAAATATATACCAATATACATACTTACATACAATACATACTAATATACTTACATACACATAATGCATCAACATTATGGAAATAATAAATGATGATGCAAACAAACAGCACTAAGCAGATACGTAGTGTTCCTCCACCATTCTTTTAAAACAGTTTAAAGTTGACATATTAGTTGCAAACCAACATCATTAGAGTCGGACAACAGAGAATCAACATTCAAAAACTTAATCAGCCGTCAAATACATTTCGTAAAGAAACTCATAATAAGTAGGAGTACTTAAATGACAAATCAAATAAGCAGCAGCTAGCGTAGGCTAACGGCGAAGTCACGCGAGCTTAGCATAACTTAAGCGAGCGGATAAGGGGCGAGCTTTCTGCATTATTGTGCTTAGTTTTTCGGTAACGACTGTGCTTAGTTTTTCGTTTGAATTGCGATAAGGCCTGACGTTTTTAGTATGTTGAATATAAATTGGTATTGAGTGAGTTTCTGTTTAGGTTTTTTTTTTTTTTTTAATAAAATTACGTTTTGTAGTTTTTATGGAGTGTCGGTCCAAATATTCTCAAAATTAAATAATAATTTTTTGTTTGAGGTTATTTTAAATATTAAGGAGTGAAAAGCTATTTGGCTTAAGCGACATTTCACTTGATACGCGACATTTATCTTTGAATTTTTTTTTATTGCCCTTGTATGCAGACGAGCATACGGCCCACCTGATGGTGAGTGGTTACCGTCGCCCATGGACTCCAGCAATGCCAGGGGCAGAGCCAAGCCGCTGCCTACATAATTGTAATTAAAGGTCCGATTTTTTTTTGGTATTTTTAGCATCAACAATTCGATGATTTTAATTGAACTTCAATCAAGTTTACCACATTGAATAAGCTGAAGAAGTTTTTTTTTTGTAATGATAATCTGTTCAAATTTTAACTTTCAAATAGTTCTCCTGTAAAGATACCAAAAAGTCGCTTAAACCAAATAGTATTTTAACCCTCCATATTATACTTGGTTTATTGTTGAGTTAAATTTCGCAGTTCTCAATAAATAAAATAGTAAGAGAGACATCTATCTTTGCTTATAAAACTTAATAAAATACTTATAAATAAAATGCTTATATGCATAAAATACTTTTTATTTATTTATTTTTTATTGCTTAGATGGGTGGACGAGCTCACAGCCCACCTGATGTTAAGTGGTTACTGGACCCCATAGACATCTACAACGTAAATGCGCCACCCACCTTGAGATATAAGTTCTAAGGTCTCAGTATAGTTACCACGGCTGCCCCGTCCTTCAAACCGAAATGCATTACTGCTTCACGGCAGAAATAGGCGGGGTGGTGGTACCTACCTGTGCGGACTCACAAGAGGTCCTACCACCAGAAATTACGCAAATTATAATTTTGCGGATTTGATTTTTATTACACGATGTTATTCCTTCACCGTGGAAGTCAATCGTGAACATTTGTTAAGTACGTATTTCATTAGAAAAATTGGTAGCCGCCTGTGGAATTCGAATATCGGTGCATCGCTGGATACGAATGCACCGTAAAGGTCACGACCCTTAGTACATAGGAACACGAGGCAAGGAGAAACACGAGGATCTGTTCACAGTGATGACAACTGATTTTTTTCATAAATTTCTCTCTTTCTTTCATAAAATCTTTTATCCGTAGATCTTGTAGGTTGTATGATGCTAAGTTCTCTCATGCTGACATCTTTTGCTTGTCACATGTAGCATATAGAAAAGCTATTTTAAAATATTTATAAGGTGATTGAGTCCGATGAGTATTTATATTCTTATAGTGTAAGTTGATGTACAAAATAATATGTGCGTATTGTGTTGCTTTTGTTTTTTGTAACTTAAATTTCTAAATTTCTCTTCTTGTTCACTTTCTACTTAAATGTGATTTTGATTGTGGAAAAATATTTAGTTATTGTTTTAGCTATTGTTTAAAATATTATATGTTTGTATTGTACTGTTTGTTTCCCAAATAAATAAATAAATAAAAAATGGGGCCGGGTGATTATGCGTGATTTGTTTCCAGTTAGCTATTATTATTTACTAGCGACCCGCCCTTGCTTCGCTTAGGAAACTGTGATTTATTATTGATTTCTCCACTATTTAATGGATGTTATTATAAATGTAAACCTTCCTCTTTAATCATTCTATCTATTAAAAAAAACCGCATCAAAATCCGTTGCGTAGTTTTAAAGATTTAAGCATACATAGGGATATAGGGACAGAGAAAGCGACTTTGTTTTATACTATGTAGTGATTATTTTTCATCCTTTGGATTACAGCGTAAAATCCAGGGTACAGGTGTCTCCTCATGTGCGCTCACAGTCCATCATCAGTATTCATACATTTTCTACTACACGATGTTGGGCACGTGTTAGATGCGCCTCCTCTGCTTTCACTGTCGTGCGTGTGCCAACGGTCAACAAAAGCGATCATGTAAATTCGTTAACATCTCTAGAAAGGTGTAAAAGTTAACCATCGACCAATTTACCGAATGATAAACATCATCGATTACAATCGTACGAACGATTATAACTTAATCGAGTTAAAATTTATAGAAATAATCGGTCATTGATTTATTCGATTCTCATTCTCTACGTTATCAAGTTAATATGTGACTTATTCTTTTAAGGATAGGGTGGATTACGGTGCGTGTTTTAAGCATAATTTGTATGAGAGTTTTATGAAAGGGCTGCGCATGCGCCGTTTGATACCGACTCTGGTATAAATCAACAAAAACGACGGGAGGTGATGAGTAATACATATTCGAACTTGTGTAGTTAGTTTTTGGACAGAGAGATCGGTGGAGTGGATTGTCATTGTAAATTATAAAATATTTTATATTATTTGATTATTAATAGTTTTATAGCTTTAAAAGTACTAGAGGTCCCGCAGTAGTCGAAATTCGACTATAATTAATTGGAATTGTAAGTTTGTACACTATTATGATTGTATTTTATACTCACACTATAACCACCAATTTCGCCAAGACTACACTATAAAAAATATTAACAAAAACAAACAATATTTAATCTATTCTCAATTTGACAACAGACGTCAAGAACAAAAGTTTGACAATAAATAGTATGCATGCGTGTGTGCGTCAAATACATGGTATGTAGTGTGTGTAATGTTTTCTTTATTGATTTAATGTATCTTTTATTACTTTAAAAAAATATTAGCATTGTACACTTCTTCTCTATATTCTCTATAAGTGTGGAAAATTTTATACTCCTCCGTCCGCGCAATTTTCGTAAAAAGGGATACAAAGTTTTTGCTTCACGTAATATAGATAAGATTGTAATCTAAATTTACACTTTTAATGTAAAATTACACGTTCGCATTTCATTCTATAAATCATTTCTGACATTATGAAATGTTTAGTCTTTGTGGGCCCGGGTTTTTTTGATTTGTGTACTTCTTTATATTAGTGTTTTATAAAAAAAGTTTACTATTACCGCAGCTAAATAATAACAACAATTTACTTGGTTTTTTTTTTTTGAATAAAAATTTCAAGTGATGAATAATAAAATATGATTAATAAAAATTTCAAATGTCAAATCTACCTTCAAATAAATAATTATTTTCTTGAAGATATATGTAACGACGAGGTATTATGTATTAAAGTATAACAGTTACCGGAGTCCATGGACATCATAATAGCAGTTTCGTTTTTTTTAAATAACGACAGTTTTGCTGACACCCGGTGCCTAGCTACAGTATTATTATTTTTATTTTTTATTGCCCTTGTAGGCAGACGAGCATACGGCCCACCTGATGGTGAGTGGCTACCGTCGCCCATGGACTTCAGCAATGCCAGGGGCAGAGCCAAGCCGCTGCCTACCGTATAATCTGTACTTACATGACACAATCCTTAGATAATAGGTAAGTTTAATAAATAAGGTACCAGTGTCCATTCATGACACTGTTCCATTACTAATTTACTTTAAATTATGTTCGAGAGATGACTCTCAAATATGAATTTAGTAAAACAAATAGGTCCAACACAAAGAATGTGATTCAAATTAAATAAATATCTAATTAAAATAAATTATGACGAACATGTACAGACTTTTTTTGTTTTTTTTTTACATTGTATTTAGATTTTCCATTTAATGATTTATCGATTTATTTTTTAAAACAATACTATGTATTTTAAATATTAATATTATTGAGTATAGAATCGTTTCAGAGAAATTTCTGTTTCGTCTCTAGCTTTGAAAAAATACACTCCTTCCCTCATCATATATATATATACCTACATATATAGGTACGGTAACGGTAGGCTAATCCTGAAATTAGTCCAAAAAAAGTCGTTTACAAGTCATTGTTTGTCGTTTAACAAATCTATTTCTATTGGTTGTATTGGTTTCCGATGTCAAATAAGTTTTTTGACGTGACAACGTCTTATAATTCGATGGAGCCGGCTGCACGCACGAAAAAACATGACTCATTGAGGCGTTCCATTTAAGGCTTGAAGTGCAAGCAAGAGCGCGCAACGAGCGACAAAGAGGCACAATCGGCCTCCACGTTCGGCAGCGTTCGACATCTGTATCTCTCCTACTTGAGTGAGCGATGCACCCGCGTGGACAGCTGCTATACCATAATATATTTACATGTTTTCGTCAAGTATGAAGTTCAGTGAAAAGTGAATGTGGTGTCAATTGTCCATACAAAATATCTATCAAACAAATAAAATTAAAATTTTGTTTTGAAAAATGAAACCATTCCATCAGTGTTTTCTTATAACGTTGTCACGTTCAACTATCGTCAGTAAACCGACTTTACAGACAACCGATTTTTTTTCTATTCTATCAGCCCACACATGTCCACTGCTGGACATAAGCCTTCCCCAAGCTTCGCCACAAAGATCGGTTCTGCGCTGCTTTCATCTGGCGGGTCCCCGCGAACCTGGACGAAATAGGACGTTGGTCCATCTTGTGATGAATAAATAAATAAATAAAGTACTTTTCAAATAACCTTTTATTTAGGAACGTTTAAAACCAGGAAAGGCTTTTCTCAAAGCAAACCAGATGTACGGTTTGCTCATACAAACATATAGTCCGAAAAATGATATTCGTGTAAATATTTTAATGTCATTTGATATTATCCTTGCCCTTGAACTTTACTTTTCTTTAAAAATGACCTAGCAATAGAATTATAATATTCTGAAATCCAAAATTTTTCCCTTTTGTTAAAGTAATTCCGACGTTCAGAATGAATAATTTAAATTAAATGGAAAGAAATATTTATTTAAACGGCCGTCTGGTGTAGTGGTAAGTGACATGGTCACTACATAACGGGGTCGCGGGTTCGAATCCCGCCAAGGGAAGAAATTTGTATGATAAATATAAATGTCTTTTCCAGGGTTATGGATGTATATTAAATATATGTATGTGTATAATAAAAATCTTACATTTATTTCCGTTATCTGGTACCTGTAACATAAGTTCTTTACGAACTTATCACGGGACCAGTTAACGTGGCGTGGTTGTTAGTAAATATTTATTTATTTATTATTTTTGCAAAAATACATACCACTATTGGGTTGCGGGCCTATAACTATAGAAAAAAAAGTCATTTGACAGACAGAAAAGAAAATGATGCTTAACTGTTTTGTCCGTGCCAATTTATATGTAGATAACTAGAAACGCAAAAAAAAATGTTAATGATTAATGCGCTCTAATTCAATTTGTGAGGTGTTCATGTCTAGAGACACGTAGCATTCACACTATCCATGGGTTTTGGTGCCAGTAAAACCTTCACATTATCTAGAGATTCAAACGCTATTTTTAAAGTTACATTTTTCAGTATTCGATCGTAACCAATCGCTAATAGTAGTACAGGCGAAAACTTTTTATTAGAATTTAAAAAAAAAAACCACAATGGTTACACTTGTAATTCATTTAGTATGGTTTACGCTTTCTGCGTCAAAACGTAATCAATAATGACACAGAACTGTTATATCTCTCTGTAACTCAATTCGTTTTTTGGTTATAATGTTTTCTGATTAAATATTCGTCACGTCCAACAAAATGGTGAGCGGTTTTAGGAAAGCAAGCTCTTGGCGCTTTTTACGCGGACTGATAGGTAAATGATTTGATAATATGTACACTGTTGATAAATACAGTATTGTTTTCTATTGTACAATGTTAATCGGATATACAAGATGCATGTTTAGTTATTCTCTACTAAGATATCTTGAAAGAGAATTACCAAATGAGTCATGGTTGATAAATTCAGTGTATTATTGGGAGGATTTCCGAACTAGATTATTCTGAATCTTTTAATACCCGTTTGTTTTGCTTGATGACCCTAAAGTTAAAGTTTAAACGGAAAACTCCAATAAATAGTAGACCAGAGGTAAATCTTAGAAGATATTTCTAGGCGTCTTAAAAATAGCTTGTTGACGACAATATCTTTGACGGTAACGAGGCAAAAGAATAAAGGCTTTTGGAGATTTTGCCACTGAATGAATGTATGAATCTTCAAATTATGTGGGCCGTACCATCGCTTTTACTGGTGGTACTTACCTCTTGTGAGTCTGCACGGGTAGGTACCACCACCCCGCCTATTTCTGCCGTGAAGCAGTAATGCGTTTCGGTTTGAAGGGTGGGGCAGCCGTTGTAACTATACTGAGACCTTAGAACTTATATATCAAGGTGGATGGCGCATTTACGTCGTAGATGTCTATGGGCATCGGTAACCACTTAACACCGAGTGGGCTGTGAGCTCGTCCACCCATCTAAGCAATAAAAACAAAACAGAAATCATCATTCATTGAAAATAAGAAAAAAAATCAGATATAGTTATCATTATATTTGTTATTGATCCCTAAGTGTTTAAAAATGAAGTTAAGATTTAATAGATTTACAAATCGTATGTATCTACTTTAACAATTAATTTTTCATTTGTCAGTTCTAATTCTAGTCTAGCGCCTGTGATTTTTATAGTAAATAATTATGTATCATACATACTGACTAATAGACTGCCTATAGATAGACAGAGACTATATAGATTCGTTTCATGACAATTCTGAAATTTAAAAAGCTTGTGTAACATTAGCATCGGTACTAGGGATCACTCGTTGGTGAAAAAACATATTGAGCTCGCACGGATAGATACGACCACCCTTTTTTTCTGGCTGGGGCTTGAAACTCATACGAGGTTTCCACGCCTAGGTGGCGCGTGGGGTATTATGAGACTTAGCGGTCTGCAGATGTTGGAAGCAGACCGCGGGCCTGAGGATGTTTTAGGGTCCTACCCAAACGCCTCCAGATACCACCACCCTGCCTATTTCTGCCATCAACCAATAATGCGTTTCCGTTTAAAGAATGAGCAGCCGTTGTACCATAAAACCGAGACTTAGAAGTCAGGTCTCAAGGCGCGTGGTAGCGTTTACTTTGTTGATATCGTTTCGGCAATCGCTTGAAACCACCTAAGCAATAAAAAAAAACATGTGTGCAATTCACACATGGTAGTAGTGAAACCTTCAAAAATTAAAATACAATTATCCTAAATGTCTAAGTATAAGTAAAATTTTGTCATTAGTAAATAATTGTAAATCATCTTTTATAGTATGAGGTAGCGCCCTCTGTGAATTGATATTGTAACTTTACGTATAATGTGTTCTATCTCATTTTCTCGCCGGCTGAATCCTATACATTTATGTGTTTGTGTCTCTATGGACTTATTTTTTCGTTTCATCGAGTTTGAAATCACAACGATTCTAAAGAAGTTTCACTTTAAAAAGCCTGGATTGCGACATTTATTAAAAAATGTAGGTTTAATAGGAAATCAGAATAGGTAAGGCATTAAGAAAGATCTTACAACTACTATTATGTGATATCATCATCATCATCATCAACAGCCCACAGTCGTCCACTGCTGGACATAGGCCTCTCCCAATCCACACCACTGAGCCCGGTCTGCGGCTCTCCTCATCCACTTCTTGCCGGCCACCGTGCGGAGGTCATCGCACCATTTAGCCAGGGGGCGTCCCACGTTACGTCTTCCGCTACGCGGTCTCCACTCGAGAACCCGTCTGCTCCAGCGATCGTCAGTCCTACGGCATATATGGCCAGCCCACTGCCACTTCAGCTTGCTGACTCTTTGAGCTATGTCGATGACTTTAGTTCTCTGTCGAATAATCTCATTCCGGATTTTATCCTTATGTGATATGTTGTGATAGTTTTAAAAGAAATTACACCGGCAAGCATTTACTATAAATGAAAACGCCAAATCTTATTTCCAAGCGGTCTAAAACAATGCATATTATAATAACATTAGGAATAGGTAGTTTATGATATATAACGTGAGAAAACATTTTTGATTTCTTCGTTTATAAAAAATAAGGTTATTGTTCGAACACACCAACTCGTTGTTCTTAAACGAGTTTTTAAGTAAACGCTTTGTTAACAGTTTGAATTGTGTTATTTGTTTGTTTTTTTTTTGTTTCTTTACGCAATTACCGCATATTATGTTAGCTTGAAACATTTTAAGAGAATTGACATGACTCAATATAATTTTAGATAGTTAAGAAATTGGTTTATGCTCCGATCACATCAGTCATTGTATGAAAAGCACTAATATTGTTACACGCTGAGATTCAGGATAAATAAAAATTCTACCGAAGTATCACTTAACCTTGCATTTAAAACACTCAAAACTTACCAGATAAATACTAACATATTATAAAATACTAATATAAATACTAACTGTATTAACAGAACAGATAAATTAACACTTAAAACACACAAAACACTGTAAAATTCTCAATTCACTTCTTCGGCTTCACTTCAGGTGATCCGTTCGCTGTTTCGCTTCGAGTAGAATCGCTTACTAACTTTGTACCATATCTGCAACGCTTTTGTAGTCAAGACGATATCCCTAGATTTATCGAAAACATTCTGGGTAAGTCGAGTAGCTACGACGTGTGTTTCAGCTGTTTGACAATAGATGGCGTTGTACTTCTCGAGTTTTCTCGGTATTACGAGTTCCTTTGGTATTCGTTTCGGCTCTTCAGCGATAGATGGCGTTACCCTTACCGGCGTAACAATATCATTAAGACACCCGTACTTTTATGTTGTTTGTGATGTAGTATGACAGAAAACTGCAGTGCAATATAACTATTCCAAATTTAGGCGCATTTGATGGCACGCTTTGGGAATGCAAAAACATAAAATCCTTTATATTCATACAAATATATTACAGCAAACCTCCCTTTTCTTAAGGCTTGCTCGAATGTCGCTTCAATACTGCACTCCGCACCCTCCTAGACACTCTGGTAAATTGTGATCTTCAATGCATTAGGAATGTTCTTATTTATACATGTATGTATACATGATTGATTTTTACTGGTGGTAGGACCTCTTGTGAGCCCGCGCGGGTAGGTACCACCACCCTGCCTATTTCTGCCGTGAAGCAGTAATGCGTTTCGGTTTGAAGGGTGGGGCAGCCGTTGTAACTATAATGAGATCTTAGAACTTATATCTCAAGGTGGGTGGCGCATTTACGTTGTAGATAAGCTACAGCTAAAGACCACTTTACACCGGGTGGGATGTGAGCTCGTCCACCGATCTAAGCAATAAAAAAAAATACATATGGGGGAATAATTAAGTGTAACCATTGGCCACATCGACCTGACAGATGATAGATAGTAACCTAACCTAAGCATCAGCCCACTGAGTTTCTCAGCGGGTCGCCATTCCGATCCGGTAGTAGATTCATTCGCGAAGCAGCTGCACTTGAGATGTTAGGTCTCCTTCGGAGGCGCTCGAGCAGCTGTTAGGAAATCCCACCCCTCCTGGCTGAGCCCTTGCTCGCACACCTCATACCTCAGTAATACCTCAATAATAATAAAAGATGACAGATAGAGCACGAAATCTACGACGGACTTATTTCGAATAAAGTAGGAAATACGTATAGTTTTGTTAGCTGACGATTAAACAAAATTCAAAAAATTCGGTAATCTCATTATGCACAGCGATCACACATATATAACATAAATAAAGTATAATAAAGGTAGATTTTTAAATTGATTGTCACTTGCTCATATCTATAAGTAGTTTGCGCCCCTCATCTATGAGTTTCGAATATTGGAACCCAAGCGATGACGAAAATAAACAAAACGACAATTAAAAAAAAAACACTGACTCCGGACTAATGGGAGTCAGCATAACTATCTTAAGGAGGAACGTAGAAATTCTCTGGTATGTTGCATCCGCCAACGTCCCTGGCCCACGAGCCGTTTTAACTAATAACAATAAACACACAAAGGAAAGCCGTAAAACAACACACAACCCCCGTTTACCAAGTACCGTGAATCGTTAAACCGGTATTGACCACCGACCTTGACCCTGAAATAGTCTCGTTTTCACTAGATGCGTGACAGAAAGGCTCGCATGTCATCACGGAAACCCATTCAAGTCGGCCTGCCGTTTCCTTGGCCATTGACTCCGTGTATAATTGCGGTGGCTCTTCCTGAGATACGGCCACGTCACCAGAAAACGCCTCAGGACATGCGAATGCTACACGACTGGAAATGCAAGGGTCTTACGTGCTAACCGCCTTTCGCTTTCCTATCCTATTGTGGCGTTATTAGCGTTAGTAACTTTTAGTTAGGGTTTCGAGCTAGTTACTTAGACTTAGAGACGAGCTCCAAGCTTAGATTATCTTAAAAGATTATATTATGGGCCGATAGAGATCGCGTCGTAAAACGTCGCTCTATGGCTTTGATGGGAAAAAAAATGGTGAGATGGAAATTGATTAAGTCTCACTTAATCATCAGCTATGCAAAATAAAAAGGCTTTAGTTACATTGTCAAAAAAAGTTATTTTTTTATTTTTATTTTTTTCCTACCTAAGCTTGAGAGGCTATTTCGGCGTAACCTTAACTAGTAGGTCAGCTCACGGGGCTCAAACCGGAGTAGGTACATTTTATTACACACAGTTACATTTTGTATTCCGTATTATGTAATTAAAAAAAAATATTGCATAAAACGTGCATGCGTAGTGAATTGTATAAGTCGATTTGTCTATTAATTTACAAGCATATTGTGTTATATATATCGACTCATGAAAGCAGAATGGGTATGTGCTTAACTTTTTAGTCAACAACGGAATTCACATCACTGGTGGTAGGACCTCTTGGGAGTCCGCACGGGTAGGTACCACCACCCCGCCTATTTCTGCCGTGAAGCAGTAATGCGTTTCGGTTCGAAGGGTGGGGTAGCCGTTGTAACTATACTGAGACCGTAGAACTTATATCTCGAGGTGGGTGGCGCATTTAAGTTGTAGATGTCTATGGGCTCCAGTAACCACTTAACACCAGGTGGGCTGTGAGCTCGTCCAGCCATCTAAGCAATAAAAAAAAAAAAATTCGCAGCGACGTTCTCGTAGTCCAGAGAACACAGGCTATATTCGCAATTTTGATTAGTGAAACTTAACATTAACATTTTTGAAAGGTAATTTGACGAACTAATCTTACAAAATCCCTAATGCAATCTTCAATTACAACGAATGATTGTATTAACTATAATTCTATTATAATGACACATGTGATATAAATAATTCAATATTATACTATCTAAATGATAGATGTTGGAAGGTCGATAGTGGGTAGAGGTTGTAGTGTAAGCGATATATTAATTTTAAAACTTTACTTTTAATTATGGTTCTAGTTATTTTTTTGCTTGATTTAATACAAAATTTTTTTGGCCAGCGTTAATAGACGTGATAATCCAAATATAACACTCTTCATGAAAATAAAAATTGAATTCGCAGTTGCACTAAATTAGTGGTTAAAAATAGAGGAGACCACAGGCCACATGAACGTGAACCATGCCACCAACAAACATAATCTTGAAGTCGACTGTTTTATCTTTCCGTCTGGAACGCATTACCACTGTACTGTAAAAATTAACAGCATATTGGTACTGACAGGAGGACTCACAATAACTCACACTAACAAAATCCTATCCAAATCATAAAACTGCCATATAAGACAAAGACAGAAGCTATGTTACTTCTTCTTCTCAGTCGTGTCACTCTTGACAGAGTGGTCGTGATCGTCATGTAGTTTTGGAAGGGGCAGACTTGATGCGTCTCACGATGTCGCGCCATCTCTCCCTGCTCGAGGCCATTCTACTGCACTCATTTAGGGGACCTCCCACTACAGTTTTAATTTGGTCGATCCACCGCATTGGTGGCCTCCCAATGTTATATGTTACTATGTTTTCGCTAGTACTACGACAGATACCCGAAGATCCGCGTTGGACCAAAAAAATGACGAATAAACCGTTTCTCGTGTGTTACGTCACAAACCCCATGTTTACAAATGTTAGTTCGTGTAATTATAAACATATTAGGCGGGTCGATGTACGGTTGAAGGTCGCTTTTGTTTTATATCGTACTAGACGTGTGCCCTAAGGGAAAAGTCCGACTTAACCTTCGGTACTTATCGAGGGAAATAAAATTATCATTAGTTGTAGTAATGTGTTTTTGTATGTTCGTAATGTATGTGTGAAAAGTAATTCTTTAATAGCGTTTAAGAAAATTCAATAAGCCTTCACCTGCAATGAGGTGGAAATTTAAATGAAATATCAGAAGATTTTCATCCGAGGCTTATTAATTTTTTGAATAAATGTACCCGGATAAGATAAGTACTAACTCGTCTACAATAGCTAATAATCAATTGTTTGAATTTCGTTTTTTTTTCTATTATTTTTTGGATAGGGAGATTACTGGAGGCCCGGCCTTTTCAGTTTCACCAGGACATGTGGGCGAACACGGGTTCATTCAGGAGGTGAATTTCGGTTATGACGTTTGAATAAAGTATTCAAGTTTGAATAAAGTATTCACAGTTTGCGTGGTCACGGAGGACAGAGGCGCTATCCGTCATCATTCGATGTTGTGCTAACTACCGTCTATATTTGCAAAAAACCTTTTTTGACACTTACGTTTCTTTGCACACAGAAAGAATTACCGTCGTCGTAATTACAGTCGTCGTGGCCTAAGCGATAAGACGTCCGGTGCATTCGTGTTGAGTGATGCAACGATGTTCGAATCTCGGGCGGGTACCAATTTTTCTAATGAAATACGTACTCAACAAATGTTCACGATTGACTTCCACTATGAAGGAATAACATCATGTAATAAAAATCAAACCCGCAAAATTATAATTTGCGTAATTACTGGTGGTAGGACCTCTTGTGAGTCCGCGCAGATAGGTACCACCACCCTGCCTATTTCTTCCGTGAAGCAGTAATGCGTTTCGGTTTGAAGGGTGGGGCAGCCGTTGAAACTAAACTGAGACCCTTAGAACTTATATCTCATGGTGGGTGGCGCATTTACGTTGTAGATGTATATTGGCTCCAGTAACCACTTAACACCAGGTGGGTTGTGAGCTCCTCCACCCATCTAAGCAATAATAAAAAAAAAATCTGTATCATGATCTCTGGCCGTTTTCTTGACTCGGGTTTTCATCTTCACGATAAGATGATTCCGGGAGTTAGCTAAATAATTATATTTTCTATTAAAGCTAGGGTATTTTTTTTATTTTAATAGCGTGCACCATGCGTAGACTTAGCTTTTTTTCTTTAGTGAGTATTAATTTTTTTCTAAGACGCTACCAGACATTTGCTTTAAGCATCGAAGCATTGGTGTTCCAGAATATTACTACGAGTATTCTATTAACATGACAAATACTGTATAACGTTAAAGAAGTGCATACAATAATACATCTTTTTAAATCATTACTTACCGAGAACAAATTAATACAATCATATAAAGGAAATGAACATTACAAAATTGCAGTTTATTAAATGTGCAGTAGAGGTCAAATTTGATTGAATTACCGCATCTATTTATTAATTGTTAAGCTGAGATTACAACGTTTGAATTGTTCGAACAGTGATAATTGAATTTTTGAAGGAATTTTATGACCTGGTAACTAAGATCTTTAAGTCATGTCTTATTTTAATTTATTATTCTTATTTTTATGAAAAATGATAATACGTAGTGAAATGAAATGAAGCTGATTAATTGGCGACATTAATCAACTGGGATTAAATTAAATGTAATGATATGGGATGAAATATAATCTCAGTATAATGGTGGTCATTTACTGAGATTTTTTCAGTGGACTTTTTGAAGGGTCCCGAGAAGTTACGTCCAGCGTCTTTGTTTCATTTTTCCACATTTGTGCACTTTCATAGATATTAAACAGTTAATAAACCACCACTATAACACATTTAAACCTGAAGAAACACTAAATAGACAAAATAAAACAAATCACAAAATTTCACTCCTCGCGTTCCCGCCAAAAAGTCGAGTGATAATTGAGGATTTTTTTTTTAAATCTACCTTTGATATTGTTTTGCGCTGTTTACCGCTGTGAACTGTTTACCGCTGCCTTAGAGGATTCCTTCAAGCTCCTGGAATGGCAAGGACTTGGCATCAATATAAACGGCGAATACATCACACACCTTCGATTTGCTGACGATATAGTAGTCATGGCTGAGTCGCTGGAAGATTTGGGGCAGATGCTCGGTGACCTCAATAGAGTTTCCCAACAAGTGGGCCTTAAAATGAATATGGATAAAACNGCCAAAATAATTTGTGAAGAGATGGAAATATCGACAGAGCGTCGAGTTAGAAGGAGAAAAAATATGAGTGGGGAAAATTCGCAAGACGTGGGGCTATCCTTAGAAGAAGAAGTACGAAGAGAAATGTTTTCATCTATGGACAGAATTATAAAGGAAATAAAAGAACGCTTCGATCAATTGCATGGTCTTGTAAGAAAATATTCGTGTATAATACCGTGTAACCTACTAAATGAAGAATTTGAATGTCAAATAAATTATTTGATCGACATTCATAAAGAACAGTTCCATATTGAAAGAAAAAGGATCCAGGTTTTTATGGCTGTATCTACACTAAAAGAAGAGGTAAAACATTGGAAAAACGGGGAGAAGGGCCCTCTTGACCTGCTAAAATTTATTCAGCAGTATAGGTTGGAAAATTCTGTTCCCAACATTGTAATAAGAATTTTTTTAACAATTTCAATCAGTGTCGCTAGTTGCGAAAGAAGCTTCTCAAAATTGAAGTTGATAAAAAATGATCTTCGTTCTACAATGAGTCAATCAAGACTACAAAATCTTGCAATATTGTCAATAGAACAAGAAATTACAAATAATATAAATTTTGAGAGAATTATACACGATTTTTCTAGTATGAAAGCTAGAAGAGTAGATATTATGTAAATAAGTTTACGAGTGCATACAAATAAGTCTAAAAAATTTACTCTGTGTATTAATTAATAATGATTAAATAACTTAATAATTTATTTATATGTATTAATTTATAAAAACCACTATTTGATTGATTTATAATAGAAAGGGCGGCAGACTGGAGATCGCCCCGGGCGGCAAAAGTTCTAGGTACGCCACTGGTCCTACCCAAACGCCTCCAGATACCAACACCCTGCCTATTTCTGCCATCAACCAATAATGCCTTTCCGTTTGAAGAGTGAGCAGCCGTTGTACCATAATATTGAGACTTAGAAGTCAGGTCTCAAGGCGCGTGGCAGCGCTTACTTTGTTGATTAGTTGAGTTCCGGTAATCGCTTGAAACCACCTAAGCAATAAAAAAAACATGTGTGCAATTCACACATGGTAGTAGAGAAACCTTCAAAAATTAAAATACAATTATCCTAAATGTCTAAGTTTAAGTAAAATTTTGTCATTAGTAAATAATTGTAAATCATCTTTTATAGTATGAGGTAGCGCCCTCTGTGTATTGATATTGTAACTTCACGTATAATGTGTTCTATCTCATTCTCTCGCCGGATGATTCCTATACATTTAGGTGTTTGTGTCTCTATGGACTTATTTTTTCGTTTCATCGAGTTTGAAATCACAACGATTCTAAAGAAGTTTCACTTTAAAAAGCCTGGATTGCGACATTTATTAAAAAATTTAGGTTTAATAAGAAATCAGAATAGGTAAGACATTAAGAAAGATCTTACAACTACTATTAGCTGGTATGTTGTGATAGTTTTCAAAGAAATTACACTTGCACGACCTTCAAGCATTTATTTATTTATTTATTTATTACACTTCATGTAAAATTTACATTGGCGGACTTAATGCCTAAGGCATTCTCTACCAGTCAACCAAAGGTAGTTCAGAGTGGATAGTGGTAGGTGCAATGAAATTTATATTAAGTTACAAAAAGTATATACATACATACATACACAATAACATACATACATATAATAGTTTATACGGTATTAAAAGGAATATATTAATAAATTTCCTTAACAAATAACTTCATCTTAATAAGTACATGATGATTCCGCTAACTTTTCCAACAACATTCGCCGAGCCCTTAACTATAAATGAAAACGCCAAATCTTATTTCCAAGCCGTCTAAAACAATGCATATTAAAATAACATTAGGAATAGGTAGTCTATACTAATATTATAAAGAGGAAAGATTTGTTTGTTTGTTTGTTTCGAATAGGCTCCGAAACTACTGGACCGATTTGAAAAATAATTTTTCCATTAGAAGCCGACATTGTCCCTGATGAACATAGGCTACTTTTTTTTCATTTTTTTAATTTTTTTTTTTGGTTTCATGTGTGTTTTAATGTTTCCGAAGCGAAGCGAGGGCGGGTCGCTAGTTTATGATATTTATAACGTGAGAAAACATTTTTGATTTCTTCGTTTATAAAAAAATAAGGTTATTGTTCGGACACACCAACTCGTTGTTCTTAAACGAGTTTTTAAGTAAACGCTTTGTTAACAGTTTGAATTGTGTTCTTTGTTTGTTTTTTTTTTGTTTCTTTACGCAATTACCGCATGTTATGTTAGTTTGAAACATTTTAAGAGAATTGACATGACTCAATATAATTTTAGATAGTTAAGAAATTGGTTCATGCTCCGGTCACATCAGTAATTGTATGAAAATCATTAATATTGTTACGCGCTGAGATTCGGGATAACTAAAAATTCTACTGAAGTATAAATAAACACTTAAAACACACAAAACACTTAACGAACACTGTAAAATTCTCAATTCACTTCTTCCGCTTCGCTTCAGGTGATCCGTTCGCTGTTTCGCTTCGAGTAGAATCGCTTACTAACTTCGTACCATATATGCAACGCTTTTGTAGTCGAAACGACATCCCTAGATTTATCAAGAACATTCTAGGCAAGTCGAGTAGCTGCGATGTGTGTTTCCGCTATTTGAAAATAGATGGCGTTGTACTTCTCTAGCTTTCTCGACGTTACGAGTTCCTTTAATATTCATTTCGGCTATTCAGCGAAAGATGGCGTTACTCTTACCGGCGTAACAATATCATTAAACACCCGTACGTTTATGTTGTTTGTGATGTAGTATGACAGAAAACTGCAGTGCAACATGACTATACCAAGTTTAGGCGCATTTGATCGCACGCTTTCAGAATGAAAAAACATAAAATCCTTTAGATTCATACAAACATATTACAAAAAACCTCCCTTTTCTTAAGGCTTGCTCGAATATCGCTTCAATACTCCACTCCCCACCCTCCTAGACACTCTGGTAAATTGTGATCTTCAATGCATTACGAATGTTCTTATTTATACATGTATGTATACATGATTGATTTTTACTGGTGGTAGGACCTCTTGTGAGTCCGCGCGGGTAGGTACCACCACCCTGCCTATTTCTGCCGTGAAGCAGTAATGCGTTTCGGTTTGAAGGGTGGGCCAGCCGTTGTAGCTATAATGAGATCTTAGAACTTATATCTCAAGGTGGGTGGCGCATTTACGTTGTAGATGTCCATGGGCTCCAGTAACCACTTTACACCAGGTGGGATGTGAGCTCGTCCACCGATCTAAGCAATAAAAAAAAAATACATATGGGGGAATAATTAAGTGTAACCATTGGCCACATCGACCTGACAGATGATAGATAGTAACCTAACCTAAGCATCAGCCCGCTGAGTTTCTCAGCGGGTCGCCATTCCGATCCGGTAGTAGATTCATTCGCGAAGCAGCTGCTCTTGAGATGTTAGGTCTCCTTCGGAGGCGCTCGAGCAGCTGTTAGCAAATCCCACCCTTCCTGTCTGAGCCCTTGCTCGTCCACCTCATACCTCAGTAATACCTCAATAATAAATAATAATAAAAGATGACAGATAGAGCACGAAGTCTGCGACGGACTTATTTCGAATAAAGTAGGAAATACGTATAGTTTTGTTAGCTGACGATTAAATTTGGTAGGCAGCGGCTTGGCTCTGCCCCTGGCATTGCTGAAGTCCATGGGCAATCTCATTATGCACAGCGATCACACTTAAATAACATAAATAAATGATAAAGGTAGATTTTTAAATTGATTGTCACTTGCTCATATCTAGTTTGCGCCCCTCATCTATGAGTCTCGGATATTGAAACCCAAGCGATGACAAAAATAAACAAATCGACAATTAAAAAAAAACACTGACTCCGGACTAATGGGAGTCATCATAACTACCTTGAGCAGGAACGTAGAAATTCTTTGGTCTGTTGCATCCGCCAACGTCCCCAGTCCACGAGCCGTTTTAACTAATAACAATAAATACACAAAGGAAAGCCGTAAATATCACGTTTAAGAAAATTCAACAAATTCAGTAATCTCATTGTTCACAGCGATCCCACTTAAATAACATAAATAAATGATAAAGGTAGATTTTTAAAAGTCACACCTCGTATCTTGTTTACGCCCCTCATCTATGAGTTTCGAATATTAGAACCCAAGCGATGACAAAAAAAAACACTGACTCCGGCCTAATGGGAGTCAGCATAACTATCTTAAGGAGGAACGTAGAAATTCTTTGGTCTGTTGCATCCGCCAGCGTCCCTAGACCACGAGCCGTTTTAACTAATAACAATAAACACACAAAGGAAAGCCGTAAAACAACACACAACCCTCTTGTACCAAGTACCGTGAATCGTTAAACCGGTATTGACCACCGACCTTGACCCTGAAATAGTCTCGTTTTCACTAGATGCGTGACAGAAAGGCTCGCATGTCATCACGGAAACCCATTCAAGTCGGCCTGCCGTTTCCTTGGCCATTGACTCCGTGTATAATTGCGGTGGCTCTTCCTGAGATACGGCCACGTCACCAGAAAACGCCTCAGGACATGCGAATGCTACACGACTGGAAATGCAAGGGTCTTACGTGCTAACCGCCTTTCGCTTTCCTATCCTATTGTGGCATTATTAGCGTTAGTAACTTTTAGTTAGGGTTTCGAGCTAGTTACTTAGATTTAGAGACGAGCTCCAAGCTTAGATTATCTTAAGCGGTTATATGGGCCGATAGAAATCGCGCCGTGAAACGTCGCCCTAAGGATTTTGTGGTAAAAAATAATGCTGCGAAGGAAAATAATTAAGTCTCACTTAATCATCAACTATGCAAAATAAAAAGGCTTTAGTTACATTGTCAAAAAAAGGTTATTAATTTTTTCTTTTTTTCCTACCTAAGCTTGAGAGGCTATTTCAGCGTAACCTTAACTAGTAGGTCACCTCACGGTCCAGCTCAAACCGGAGTAGGTACATTTTATTACTCACAGTTACATTTTGTATTCCGTATTATGTAATTAAAAAAAAAATTGCATAAAGCGTGCATGCGTAGTGAATTGTATAAGTCGATATTTTGTCTATTAATCTACAAGCAGATTGTGTTATATATATCGATTCATGAAAGCAGAATGGGTATGTGCTTAACTTTTTAGTCAACAACGGAATTCACAGGACCTCTTGGGAGTCCGCACGGGTAGGTACCACCACCCCGCCTATTTCTGCCGTGAAGCAGTAATGCGTTTCGGTTCGAAGGGTGGGGTAGCCGTTGTAACTATACTGAGACCGTAGAACTTATATCTCGAGGTGGGTGGCGCATTTAAGTTGTAGATGTCTATGGGCTCCAGTAACTACTTAACACCAGGTGGGCTGTGAGCTCGTCCAGCCATCTAAGCAATAAAAAATAAAATAAAAAATTCGCAGCGACGTTCTCGTAGTCCAGAGAACACAGGCTATATTCGCAATTTTGATTAGTGAAACTTAACATTAACATTTTTGAAAGGTAATTTGACGAACTAATCTTACAAATCCTTAATGCAATCTTCAATTACAACGAATGATTGTATTAACTATAATTCTATTATAATGACACATGTGATATAGATAATTCAATATTATACTCTCTAAATGATAGATGTTGGAAGGTCGATATTGGGTAGAGGTTGTAGTGTAAGCGATATATTAATTTTGAAACTTTACTTTTAATTATTATGGTTCTAGTGTTTTTTTGCTTGATTTAATACTATCTTTTTATAATAAGATAAAGAATGAGTATATCAGAGGAAGTGTGAAAGCGGCCCCGGCAAACAACAAATTAAGGAGCGGACGGTTAGCGTGGTATGGACATGTGATGCGTAGAGAGAAGATGCATGTGACTAGGAGATGTATGGAAATGGTAGTGCAAGGTAGAGGGGGAAGAGGTCGACCGAAGAAGACATGGATGGAGTGTGTGAATGACGATATGAGAGAGAGAGGAGTGAGTGTTGAGATGACGGCTGATAGAAGAGAATGAAAGAGAAAAATTAGCTGTGCCGACCCCACCTAGTGGGATAAGGTGGAGAAAAAGAAGAAAGATTTAATACTATCTTTTTGGCCAGCGTTAATAGACGTGATAATCCAAATATAACACTCTTCATGAAAATAAAAACTGAATTCGCAGTTGCACTAAATTAGTGGTTAAAAATAGATGAGACCATGGGCCACACGAACGTGAACCACGCCACCAACAAACATGATCTTGAAGTCAACTGTTTTATCTTTCTAACCGGAACGCATTATCACTGTACTGTAAAAATTAACAGCATATTGGTACTGACAGGAGGACTCACAATAACTCACACTAGCAAAATCCCATCCAAATCATAAAACTGCCATATAAGACAAAGACAGAAGCTATGTTACTTCTTCTTCTCAGTCGTGTCACTCTTGACAGAGTGGTCGTGATTGTCATGTAGTGTTGGAAGGGGCAGACTTGATGCGTCACGTCACGATGTCGCGCCATCTCTCCCTGCTCGAGGCCATTCTACTGCACTCATTTAGGGGACCTCCCACTGCAGTTTTAATTTGGTCGGTCCACCGCATTGGTGGCCTCCCAATGTTATATGTTACTATGTTTTCGCTAGTACTACGACAGATACCCGAAGATCCGCGTTGGACCAAAAAAATGACGAATAAACCGTTTCTCGTGTGTTACGTCACAAACCCCATGTTTACAAATGTTAGTTCGTGTAATTATAAACATATTAGGCGGGTCGATGTACGGTTGAAGGTCGCTTTTGTTTTATATCGTACTAGACGTGTGCCCTAAGGGAACAGTCCGACTTAACCTTCGGTACTTATCGAGGGAAATAAAATTATCATTAGTTGTAGTAATGTGTTTTTGTATTTTCGTAATGTATGTGTGAAAAGTAATTCTGCAATAGCGTTTAAGAAAATTCAATAAGCCTTCACCTGCAATGAGGTGGAAATTTAAATGAAATATCAGAATATTTTCATCCGAGGCTTATTATTTTTTTTAATAAATGTACCCGGGTAAGATAAGTACTAACTCGTCTACTAATAATCAATTGTTTGAATTTCGTTTTTTTTTCTATAATTTTTTGGGAAGGGAGATTACTGGAGGCCCGGCCTTTTCAGTTTCACCAGGACATGTGGGCGAACACGGGTTCATTCAGGAGGTGAATTTCGGTTATGACGTTTGAATACTTTACAGTTTGCGTGGTCACGGAGGACAGAGGCGCTATCCGTCAATATTCGATGTTGTGCTAGCTACCGTCTAATTTTGCAAAAAACCTTTTTTGACACTTACGTTTCTTTGCACACAGAAAGAACTAATCTGTATCGTGATCTCTGGCCGTTTGTTTGACTCGGGTTTTCATCTTCACGATAAGAGGATTCCGGGTCTAAGCTAAACAATCATCTTTTCTATTAAAGGGTATTTTTTTATTTTAATAGCGTGCACCATGCATAGGCTTAGCTTGTTTTCTTCTGCGAGTATTTTTTTTTTCTAAGAAGCTACCAGACATTTGCGTTAAGCATCGAAGCATTTATGTTCCAGAATATTACTACGAGTATTCTATTAACATGACAGATACTGTATAACGTTAAAGAAGTGCATACAATAATACATCTTTTTAAATCATTAATCCGAGAACAAATTAATACAATCATAAAAAGGAAATGAACATTACAAAATTGCAGTTTATTAAATGTGCAGTAGAGGTCAAATTTGATTGAATTACCGCATCTATTTATTAGTTGTTAAGCTGAGATAACAACGTTTGAATTGTTCGAATAGTGATAATTGAATTTTTGAAGGAATTTTATGACCTGGTAACTAAGACCTTTAAGTCATGTCTTATTTTAATTTATTATTCTTATCTTTATGAAAAATGATAATATGGAGTGAAATGAATTGGAGATGATTAATTGCCGACATTAATCAACTGGGATTAAATTAAATGTAATGATATGGGATGAAATATAATCTCAATATAATGGTGGTCATTTACTGAGATTTTTTCAGTGGACTTTTTGAAGGATCCCGAGAAGTTACGTCCAGCGCCTTTGTTTCATTTTTCCAGAATTGTGCACTTTCACAGATATTAAACAGTTAATAAACCACCACTATAACACATTTAAACCTGAATAAACACTAAATAGACAAAATAAAACAAATCACAAAATTTCACTCCTCGCGTTCCCGCCAAAAAGTCCGGTGATAATTGAGGATATTTTTTTTAAATCTACTTTTGATATTGTTTTGTTTTCTGTCTATTAACAGATAACTAAAGAATAAACAGCATTAAAATCTTTGAGTTACTTACTCATGTTGAGTGATGCTATTATAGTCGGCATCAAGCCTTCTGGCAGATACCAGTTTCTCTAAGAAAATACGCGTTAACAAAGATGGAATTCGAAGAAGATGGAAATTTCAAAAATTAAACACTCACAAATGTTCACGATTGACTTCCACGGTGAAGGAATAGCATCGTGTAATAAAAATGAAACCCGCAAAATTATAATATGCGTAATTATTGGTGATAGGTCCTCTTGTGAGTCCGCACGGGTAGGTATCACCACCCTGCCTATTACAGCCGTGAAGCAGTACTGCGTTTCGGTTTGAAGGGCGGGGCAGCTGTTGTAACTATACTGAGACCTTAGAACTCATATCTAAAGGTGGGTGGCGGCATTTACGTTGCGGATATATATGGGCTCCAGTAACCACTTAACACAAGGAGGGATGTGAGCTCGTCCGCGCATCTAAAAAAAACCGCTCCGAAATGTTGAAATTCCCTTTATCATTGACACGTTATAAAATTATGACGAAAATTCACAATTCCATATATTTCCAATCGTGTATGCTCCCATCGACCTTGACATTAAATGCCTTGTTCAAAAACTATTCGTACATGAACTAGTAGTAACAAAAATAGGATCGACTGTGGCAGTTAGCTTGTGGTTTCACAATTCATTCGTTTCATTTCATTCACTCGATTCAATCGCTGCATAGAGCCCCGCACATGTACACCTATCTTAATACATTCACACCCGAGCGCGCATGTGTGTCGGGTAAAATTAAATATGCCAATATCATAGTTTGCGCATGATCGCGCACGGCCTTCGTGAAATTGGTGTTTTCCGACGATTTTTCTCATTGTTTCAAACGTACGTACTCGCGTTTGTCAAGGCTCCGCGTGGGAAGCGGCTGCGAGACTTTTCGCAAGTTTCGGCTCAATGCCAAGGAGCAGTTCTGTGGCTGTTTTTGTCCGCTATCTTATTTTTATTTATTTTATTTATACTTATTGTACACAAAAAATAAAAATACAATAAAAACAGATTTAAAAGAATGTCTAAATACTATGTACAAAGGCGAGCTTAACTCATCATGAGTTTTCTTTCAGCAAACCATTAGCAGATATAAATACGATGTATAAGAGGGGAAAAGTGTACGGGGACAGGGCTCAAGCCGGAGTGTTGCTAACACTGGCCCTAACAAGAGCAATGCTTCGCAGAATCTACCACCGGGTCAGAAACGCGACCCACTGAGAAGAAACTCAGTGGGCTGTGTCTATGGGACAGTATCGATTTACAATAAAAACTCTCTCACGATAAAAAAAACTACAAGAATTCAATAAAGCCATCGCGGAACACTCATAATATGACAGAATGCAAAACAGACTAATGATCTAAGGTCATGTAATACACACTCGTTAGCCTAGACCGGTACAATTGTGAACAAAATTGCAGCGATTTGTGCCGATAGCTTAGGCCGGGGTGTGCAGCTGTCATTGTAACTGTCATTAGTTTCCTGTTACGTCGTCAGCCATGATGCTTCGAAGAACTCATGTTTATATTATTATTGGCTCTTCAAACTAGATAAGAAAACGTTTGCTGTATTTGAAAAGTCTTTACGGGTTGATGCAACCAAAGTGATTCTTAGTAAAAAAAAATTTTTTGCTTAGATGTATGCACGAGCTCACAACCTGGTGTTAAGAGGTTACTGGAGCCCATAGACATCTACAACGTAAATGCGCCACCCACCTTGAGATATATGTTCAAAGGTCTCAGTATATTTACAACGGCTGCCTCACCCTTCGAACCGAAACGCATTACTGCTTCACGGCCGAAAATTGTTCAGGGTTATTTTAGATGACCCTGTAGCTTGCGTCTATTTTTGTCAATGATATGGCATATTGGTATATTTATCTACAATGTACGTCCCTAAAACCCACCCATCGTTTTTGAATTGGGAGGTACTGCTTCTATTAAATTTATTTGATTATTTATATTAAGATTTACATTTTGCCAATACATTTTTTTTGTAATATTATTTTTGTTTACTGTAAGCTTTAAAATACTTCGAAGTGTTGTAATTACACAAAACTTGGCATATTCCTCACTATAAAGGCACTTCGATTGGAGTGCCGGTTTCAAAATCGTAAGATTGAAGTAAAACTAATCGATCGAGAACCACAATATAATCAACTGCGAAATCCATTAGGATCATCTCAACAAGTGCACATTCATAACGCTGCAAATAAAAGGGGACAATACGGCCAGCGCCGATCCCATTTAGGGGCCTATTGTACCATGACAGGTAGAGCTGTCAGAGCCGCGGCATGTGGCATTAACTCCTGTCAAAACACGAACAGAACTCTATTGTATCGACATCGATACTAAGGGGTGAAATAGGGATAGAATTCGGGTGTGGAAATCGGATTATTTTCGGTACTCATTTGTAATGGTTTGTGGGTAGTTTTGTATGTAGTTATAAATAACTATTTAATGTTTCTAATTTGTATTCTATTCACTTTCGAATCTTAAAGATTTGATGACTGATTTATTTGCGTAAAAAAAGACACTTGTTTTTAATGTTCTCGTTCTGTGGAATTAATGTATGTCTTGTATTGCTTACCGTCGGATGATGAGTGATCATTAAGCTTAGACGCTACCTACCTAATCATTGGTAGCTTATAGGGATATTCCAACTACGCACAGCTTGGTAAGTGGTCAACGTGGTCAACCTGGGAGGACTTGCTAACACTAGCCCTGGCAAACGTAGTGCTTCGCTGAATCTACCACCGGATCGGGATTGCGACCCACTGCACAATCCTGTGAGAAACTCAGTAGGGTTGTGTTACACGGGTTCCGAAACGAAGTTTTTTGTATGAAATACACTATTGAGAAACTAGCTGAACATAACATGCATAACGGTCCACACTTTTTTTATTGCCCTTGTAGACAGACGAGCACACGGCCCACCTGATGGTGAGTGGTTACCGTCGCCCATGGACTTCAGCAATGCCAGGAGCAGAGCCGCTTAATACCCTCCACAAACCTCGTTTGAAGAAGGACATGTCTTAACATAATATCCATAACATAACGGTCGTAAAACTTCAGAAAATCACGAAAACACAAGAATTGCCTAATATCGAACCTGCATTCTATATAACAGATATTCTCATTAAAACACACTCAAGAAACATTATTATGACTCTCCCATCATTCCTCTGCTCATCCCAAGCTCAACAGGCGTAAATGTAAATTTACACAATGAGAGTTATCCGTTACAGATATCACAGTCTCACAATCATTTCGTTCGTATTTGATGGCGCGTCATTAAGCTCTGGGTCCGAACGCACTTAATATAATTTTAATAGGCGCCCTTAGCCCATAAGTGAACTGTCTTTTGTTTTGTTTAACGGGAGAAGCGTTGTTGTAACTTTTATAGTGTATTAAATAATTTAAGGAACATTTTAAATTTTTGGATATGATATTTATGAATATCTGAATGACTAAGAGGATTCAAGTTAAGTTGTGCATTGTTTTCTTATAAGTTGGAAGGGAAGTGTCTCCAGGCGTCTCTTTGCATTACCGATGTACATTCTTTTTTATCTTAATTTTTCCCTACTTATACTGATTTCAGCTTTACCCTAGCGTGTAGGTGAGCTCTCGGAGCTCAAGCCGGAAGTGTTGCTAAGACTGGCCCCAGCAAGAGCAGTGCTTCGCAGATTCTACCACCGGAGATCCGGCGCGAAACTCAGTGGGCTTAGAATCGATAGCCACTCACCAGCAGTGCTTGATAGGTCGTATTTAAAATAAAAGTAAAAAAAACAAAGCTTTCTCAAAAAATTCTCAGGACTTATACCTATTCAGATAAGATAAGAACCATACATTTCTAAGTTAATTAATTGAAAAATGAATATAATGAAATAACATGAAACTCAATCGAACTACGATCACGATTTGTTTTAACGTTATATTTAAATATTCAGCGGGAACTAGCAGCGAACAACCGATGAGAGTTTGCAAGTAACAACTAACCCTATATAGTTTCCGATATTAGTAAGGTATTGGCTACAAGGCAGGTAGGTACATGCGACCCCCGCAGCGTCATTGTGAGGTACAACGGGTCGCAATGACCACACGCGCGGAACTAATACTCAAAGCCCATTGGAACCGTTTGGGGTTAGCGTAATCGTTTGATATTTAGGATTTTTAATGGATTTAGGAAATACGCTTGTATTTGTTCTAATTAAATGTTTTTATTGATGGTTTTTGGAACGAAGTTCCTTATGGGCCGATGCGGAGGGGTACCCTAACCAGGAAAAAACGTCCGTAACGTAAGATTTTTATTAGTGATGCACACTGTGTACGACTTGACTTTGTAATAACGTACAAATTAGTAATAACGTAGAAAAATAACATATTTTTATTATATATTTTTTATCAATCATTGTGAATAAAATAAAGTTGATAACTTTGTAAAGTAGTTTTATTTTTGTCAATAAAAAAATCATAATAAAAAATGTATACCCGAATAATTATTTCCTTTATACCTCGAATATAACTTAAAATTAATATTTTTATAATAAGGAACTTCGTTCCTATCCGGTGTCCCACGACACCACACATCTTTTTTTTTTAGTTCTTGAGTTCTTAGTTCTTGCAATGGGGCTCACTTGATGTTTCCTGTAAGCTGCAGTAATGGAAAAAGAAAAGAGTTTTTAATTATTCATAAACTGTAATTAATTAAAACAGCGAATTACAAAAATCTTATTACTTGACTTACGCTGGCTAATGCACAAACCGTGCCGGAGCCAAAGACTAAAGAAGAAATCTAGGAAATTTGATACTCATCCGTCCGCGCATTTTTCGTTAAAAGAGGTACAAAGTTTTTGCTTCTCCTATTAATTTATAGATTATTAGCGACCCGCCCTCGCTTCGCTTACGGAAACAGTAATTTATTATTGATTTCGCCAATATTTAATGGATGTTATTAAACATATAAACCTTCCTCTTCAATTACTCTATCTATTAAAAAAAACCGCATCAAAATCCGTTGCGTAGTTTTAAAGATTTAAGCATACATAGGGATATAGGGACAGAGAAAGCTACTTTGTTTTATACTATGTAGTGATAACCCAAACTATAATTATTTTTTCGATCAAGTTATCCATTAGAAGCTGCAATATCTCACATAAATTTCTAAAATGAAAAAAAAGATGTATGTATGTTTAAGCAAACACTGACACACTATCGGAACGCGACAAAAAATAAAAATTCAATTACAATTATTCACGTTTTTTTTTGTAAAACGTTCGTCGTGTAAGATAATTTGTTCATTAGTTTTAACTGAGCACGACAAAAAACGTATCTAAGATGTTAATTTATGCCGCGCTATGCGTAGATATGATGTGCGTTTATGAACAAATGGCCATTTTAGTAACTGTATTCATTAACTTATTTATTTATCGTGTTTAATAAGTAAAAGTGGACCTATCATTTTTATGTTATGGCTTATATTCAAATTGTACTGAAGCTTTTAGACTTATATGTTTTGCATTGGGTCGTTTTCAAATTTGGGGCCAAAAGCGAGTTATCTATATATTAATACGTGAAGCAAAAACTTTGTATCCCTTTTTACGAAAATTGCGCGGAGGGAGGAGTATGAAATTTTCCACACTTATAGAGAATATAGAGAAGAAGTGCACAATGCTATTTTTTTTTTTAAATAATACGTTAAAGAAACATTAAATCAATAAAGAAAACATTACACACACTACATACCATGTATTTGACGCGCACACGCATGCATACTATTTATTGTCAAATTCGAGGTTCTTGACGTCTGTTGTCAAATTGAGAATAGATTAAATATTGTTTGTCTTTGTTAATATTTTTATAGTGTAGTCTTGGCGAAATTTGTGATTATAGAAGTATAAAATACAATCATAATAGTGTACAAACTTACAATTCCAATTAATTATAGTCGTATTTCGACTACTGCGGGACCTCTAGTTTGATTTAATTCTCATAACTGTAATGTTACCGTAATTATAAGTACATTAAATTTGTTGTCATGACAACAGGTACGTGGTCCTTTAATAGTGCTTTGAGATTTTCACCTTTTGACTTAAAAGTTGGTAGTAGCACCCGCGATATGGTGTTTATTTGGTATCGACCATCATTTATATCAGAGGGCATCATGAGCACGCCTGCTAGTTCACAATAAAATGGTACGCATGTACACGCATGGTATCAGTAGTTATAAATATTTTATGAACAGATATGAGTAGAAGGGTTATTTTGATAATTATCTTGAAAAGCATCCCACGCTTTTGGATTTTCTATAAAAGCGTATTTTTTAAGTTGTTTTTTAAACTATTATTTATTTTTCATTTTTTAGTTGAATTTCAATTTTTTCAATTTTTTTTTTTAATTTTGAATTGTCGTCGGTCTTTAATAAGTATATCAAATTTCGAGTTAATCCTACGTTTTGAAGGGGGTCAAAATCATGTTCAAAGATTCCGTTACATACTAAAATACATACGTCTGAAGCAAATAAAAGCGTATTAAAACAAAAGACCTTGATGAAACAAAACCTCTCGATTGAAGACACAAAAAGGCTCGGACGTCTCGTTCGGAGTTTTAAACAGTAGTTCAAACATGCAATTTGATATGTGGATCGGCCGTGGGGATTTCACACTGGCAATAATTTTGCGTTTCTTAAATTTTGATTACCAAAATTATTAACAATACTCAATACACGAGCACCTTCTTGTCGGATCCCCCGGATTCACTCTCGATGCTTTTAGGACCCTCAAGCACCAGTCACCGTCCTCGTCGAGCTCGTCGATTACGACAAAGAGTTCGACGACCGAACTAACCCACAGACACAGCCCACTGAGTTTCTCGCCGGATCTTCTCAGTGGGTCGCGTTTCCGATCCGGTGGTAGATTCTGCAAAGCACTGCTATTGCTAGGGCTAGTGTTAGCAAATTCTCTCAAGTTGAGCCCGTAAGCTCACCTACCCGTCAGGGCGTAGCTACCTTGAGCAAATAGTGGATTTCTCGATTGTGCTTAAAGATTTTTTCATGCCTTGAAACCCATCGTGGCAGAAATAGAGCATTCGACATTTCCATGTATTCCACGGTCTTCAATTTCATGATTGTGATCTCCCCAACGAATCCAAATGAAATTAGCGACGCAAAAACGACACATAAATAGTTTTTATACAAAATAAAATAACGCTCCCTTTAGAAACCAATGTAAAATGTCTCTTATTTAAATTCTTCGAATTCCATGAACAAGCATCGCTCGGTTGAACATTTCATTTTGAGTTATAATTTGCGTTGCTAACTTTGATACGTCTTTAGAGGTTTGTTTGTTTTACTTTTTTTTAAGTGTTTCGTCGCTGTCAAACCAAAATCTGCTATGTGCAAAAACTCTATTTTTATTAACGAGTAAAAATATTATCGTATAAAATTTTATATGAAAGTGATTTTTTAAGAACTATTAACTATCTTAATAACTATCAAATTAAAGCTATAGATAAATATTAAAGCTATAGACATATAAGAGTTTTTTTATACGGTAGATAGCTGTGAACTATGTAAAGGAAAAGGTTACTGGTGGTAGGACCTCTTGTGAGTCCGCACTGGTAGGTACCACCGCCCCGCCTATTTCTGCCGTGAAGCAGTAATGCGTTTCGGTTTGAAGGGTGGGGCAGCAGTTGTAACTATACTGAGACCTTAGAACTTATATCTCAAGGTGTGTGGCACATTTACATTGTAGATGTCTATGGGTTCCAGTAACCACTTAATACCAGGTGGGCTGTGAGCTCGTCCACATACCTAGGCAATAAAAAAAATTATTGCACATAGCAGATTATGATTTGACAACGAAGGTTTGCTGTTTAAATATTCTTATGAAATTGTGCTTTTACACGGATTCACTTATCTCGAAAATTAATGACATTATCACAAAATAGTTCAGCTAAAAATATTTAACCAACATTAACCAAAATTCAGGCAATAGCGCCGAAATCTCGGAAACTCATTAAATGTTAATGTCGAAGTAAGAACTTCTTAGATAAATAATGTTTAAACCATTTCATACAGCAAACTATTAGATCTACGACCTTAGTTTATGAAAAGTTTAATTCAAAACAATCGAGTACTAACAATACCTTAATTCGTTACCATAGCAACGCTAAAACATTAACAAACCGAATGCAGTAAAATTAACCTTATTCACAAACGGACAGAGTTTGGTTTCAACTGATCAAAGTCTTGCTCTCATAGGTGTGGCCAGTAATACGATTATGCTACTAATCCTGTTTGTAAAACAAGCTGTATTTGTCATAGGCGTGAAACTTTAGCATCATTTATATTGAGTTTTGTTAGCTACACGTGTTGCGCATTCCCCTAAAGATAATGTGGGAGGAGTCTTCAAATGAAACACAAATAGTAAGGTCTTGAATAGATCGATTTAAAAAAACCTATCGTAATAATATCTTCCTAGTTTACGTTAGGATGTATGATAAAAAAAACAATGTATTTCATTAAGAAATATTTGATTATTACAATTCACAGAAATTCATTTCTCCTGCACAGATAATATTTGTTATCTCTTTATTTATCTAATATTTAGGATTGATCAATAGTTCATAATGATGTTAAGTTTTATACACACTAAATGATAAAAACGCAAAGCAAAAGTGCAAAGAGGATTGATTCGCGCTTATCGATCAAGCTTAGTTTACATAATTCATATCAACTTGCACATAGTTTTAAAGTACTCAGGTATGCGTTTAAGAAAATGCCATGTTGTTGTTGTTGTTGTTGTTGAGGTCCTAGGGTACCCCTCTGGTACATAGGGCCCTCACAAGTTATCACCACTTGACCCTGTCTTGCGCTTGCTCCATGACATCACTCCAGGTCATGCCGGCAGTCCTCATCACGCTATCTACGGTGCATCGACAAATGTATACAGGGCGATCCAGGTCTTTTCCTGCCAAGCGGTTGCCACTCAAACGCTATTAATGCTGCGTTGACTCCGCTGCGCCGTAGAGTGTGTTCTATCCAACGCCATTTCCGATGGCCAATGCCTTACGAGATGGAAGTTTGGTCAGATTTAATCACAAAATGCCATATTGACACAATATTTTAACATTTAAACGACCTAATCGTGAATCCGTATGAGCAATAGGGCCGCTATACCGTTAAGCTGTGGTGGGTATTAGGCGAAATCCGAGTTAAACCAATAAAGGGTTTTATTTAATGAAAAACTATTGGATTTACGTTGTCGCGTCAGGTCTGCATTTGCGAAGTAAAGAGCTGTTCACATTGGCCGACGAAAACGCTTTTACGAACAGTGTGCTAAAATAAATTGTTTTTATAGTGATGAAGATTTTGATTTGTAAGGTCTCTCGATGTGTCAGTGCGCACTGGATGCTGTGCCAGTTTTTTTATTCCTTGGTTTCAGATTTTTTCCATATTTTAACGCGTGCTTAAGGTAAATGTTTTGCTGTAGTCCGCTGGCTTATCAGTCGGCTTGATTAAGATAGCAGATCGCGATTTGAGTTGAAAGTTATAATGGCGTTACTGTTATTGTTTGACGGTCAATAGTCAATCGATGTATTGTAATTTTTTGCAATACGAATAAAGTCTAAAAATAAAAAAGGAACTATAGTTAAATACTCTCTAAATCATTTTACAAACACTAATACGCACTAAACGCAATAGCGCATTTTTTACGTCTTACTTTGTAATAAAAACTTCCTTATGATTTTATTTGCTAATTCCAGACCTATCCTTCCCTAGGGGAGGTAATATCAAGCATCTGTAATTCTTCAACTATAAGCCAAATCTTTTAATAAGTCTAAATGTTGTGCGATTCGTCTCGTAGAATAATTATAAAGACAGATGAATTAAAAAAAAATTTGTAAACAAAGCGATGACGTGACAGATGACGTATGTTATGACCAAGAAATCAGAGTGTATTCAAATTCAAATTCAAATTCAAAATCATTTATTTCAACTTGGATGTCATCAAAAGCACACTTGTTGAATGTCAAAATGTAAAAGAAAATGTTAACTCTACCACCGGTTCCAAAAAAGCCACAGTCCTGAGAAGAACCGGCGAAACAAACTCAGCGGGCTTTTTTTTTTTTTGTATTTTCTCAACTATTTTCTTCTTTTTTTTTTTAAACAAGAAAACATATTTACAGTATACAAAAAAACAAGTCAAAAAAATACAATTCAAATAAATAATAATAATAATGAAAAATGAAAAGGCCAGGAGCGAACGCCTCATTCCCACGTAGTGCCATCTAGTAAAAAATCCTTAACTTTATAATATGCCTTGTTGCACAAACGTTCCTTGACAGTTTTCTTAAATCTATGAACAGGTAGTAGTTGAACGTTTTGTGGGATCTTGTTGAAAAGTTGTACACCCAGCCCCCTGAAAGAGTTGCTTATTTTCTTAATTCGAGCCGCCGGCAACGCAAGCCTATGTTTGTTCCTAGTGTTCACATTATGCAAATCGCAGACTCTGGGGAATTCTACAATGTTTTTACGCACGTACAATAAATTTTCAAAAATGTATTGGGACGCTAAAGTTAGAATTTTGATTTCCTTAAACTTGTCCCTCAAGGATTCCCTCGGGTGCATATTATAAATAGCACGAATAGCCCTCTTCTGCAGGATGAAAATCGTTTCGACATCGGCAGCATTGCCCCATAGCAAAATGCCATAGGACATAACACTATGAAAATAACTGAAATAAACTAGACGTGCCGTATCTTCATCAGTATACGTTCGTATTTTTTTTACCGCAAACGCTGCAGAACTAAGTCTATTCGCTAACTTGCATATGTGAGGACCCCACTGCAGCCTGGAATCAACTGTTATACCAAGAAAAACTGTCGAATCAACAAGCTCCAGTGTCTCTCCACTTACAATGATATTAGTGTCTACTTGTCTAACATTAGGTGTGGTAAATTTTATACATTTGGTTTTTTTGTTATTTAATAACAGATTATTAACACTAAACCAATGTACCACGCGCGAGATAGCATCATTCACATCCTCATAATCTTCCAATTGTCGTTTAATTTTAAACAATAAGGATGTATCATCAGCGAATAATACGACCTCGTGACGGGTTTCAATAAACTTTGGTAAATCATTGATATACACAAGAAATAAGAAGGGACCCAATATGGAACCCTGAGGAACACCCATATTAAGTAAGACACCGGAATCTGTATCTCAATATAAGGCTATCAGTATTATGTTCACATAGTCGCTTACTGTTATAACAATCAGATCAACAAGTTGCGCTGATACCCACATGCAAGTTATCATTAAGCGTTTTCAACGCGTCACTATGACGCGGCAGTTATTTAGTATCGTGTGAAACAACCCTAACCCGTTCCCCGTTGAATAAAGCTCGGTTTATACGATTAACCACCGTGGCTGATTGAATTAAGGTTAATGCACTTGGATCCTAGTAGATATTGTGTTGTATTCATTGATCAAAATACTGCATTAAAACGTGGGTGAAGATAGGACTGGGGATATTGTAAATTTGTAAAAAATAGACATTTTATTTTTTGATTTGATTATGTAATAATTATTGTAAAGCCAAAAATATTTAATCTCGTTATTGATTTGACAAAGGAAATTAGAATAAAATGACAATGTTAAAGCAACTTACTAATTTAAAGGCTCGACACGTTCCTACTGTAAGATGTATTGAAATACTGGTTTTTTACTGGTGGTAGAGCCTCTTCTGGGTCCGCACAGGTAGATATCACCAACCTGCCTATTTCTGCCGTGAAGCAGTAATGCGTTTCGGTTTGAAGGGTGGGGCAGCCGTTGTAGCTATACTTGAGACCTTAGAACTTATATCTCAAGGTGGGTGGCGCATTTACGTCGTAGATGTCAATGGGCTCCAGTAACCACTTAACACCAGGTGGGCTGTGAGTTCGTCCACCCATATAAGCAATAAATAAAAAAACCGTTTGAAAACCTTACTAATTTGAAGGCTCGATACATTTCTACTGTAAGATTTATTGAAATACTTTAACATCCATGAGCATTGTCATAGATTAGACAACTACTATCAGACGCATTAGTTGCTGAGAAGATTGACGATGTGATCGTAAAGATAGCAATGACAGATCGATAATTGCAAAATAATGTCCGTTTGTAGGTCGGCCATGTTTTTTTTTTTCATTGAAAGCGCAAAACAAAGGTATTATTCAGTTAGTTGTTCAGCTTCGAGCAACTGTGTCAGCAATTAAAATGATTAGGTGCGGGCTTGGTGCTATTGCGAGCGAGTGTATGAGCGGAGCGAGCTTGGAGCGATTCTGTTTTTCTATAATTCTACTGTTTGTTCGAATGTGCTACGAAAAACAATAATCATCGAACTTTCTTGACCTTGAAATATTATTTTAATTACAAAGCTGTTTAGTAATTGCCGTTGCCCATGGGTACCGAAAAACCTGTCGGTTAGCAAAGTCGTTGTACCATAGGAATACCATAGTAATTCCGGGTAAATTTTTGATACTGTAATAATGATCAGGAATAAATGAAGTATTTATGTGAGCTATTGCAAAGCATTATTAAGTTGAGTTATCTTTTTTTTGATTGCTTAGATAGGTGAACGAGCTGGAAGACCATCTGGTATTAGGTGATTACTAAAGCCCATAGAAATCTACAACCTAAATGCCGCTACCCGCCTCGAGACGTGAGTTGTAAGGTCTCAGTTTTTACATTACAACGGTTGCCCCACCCTTCAAACCGAAACGCATTACTGCTTCACGGTAGTAATAGGCAGGGTGATGGTACCTATCCGTGCGCACTCAGAAGACGTCCTACCACCAGTATCTTGCACCAGTAGCTATTCTATTCTGAATAAATACGAATAAAATGGTGAAAAAGAGATTTGCACGTTACATTATAAACAAATTGCCTTCTGTTGTTTCTCGCTAACACTAACACTGCGCCGGGCTCTTGGATGATTATGAATTATGTAAATTATAAGCGTTAAACAATTCGAGAGATTGTTGAGGCGATGCCACGGAAAAAATTCACCCTCCACGCTTCGCCTGGCGTCCATTAAAATAACATTTTTTTTTTATTACCCGACTTCTAGTATTGTTTGATTTGCCATCTTGTAATAGGTTAGCTGTTTTTTTTTTTTGTTTAATATTTTTGTAAAATATTCTTGGAATTAATTAGAGTTTCGTGTTTGCGTTATATAAATATGCATTCGCTTGACCGGTGGTCGTAAGTAAACGTGAACACATGAATAAGTTCATGGTAAATTGCTCTTTAGATTTTATGACGTAAAGTTCAAATTCTGTGTGATTTGTTACTAATTAGTATATAGGAAAATAAAAAGCGCTCTTAGCACTTTCATTGCGTTAGTCTCGTCTTGTTTAGATGTGTTTGAAGGGCTCTAAAGTCTTTGGGCGCTGTTCCAAATACATTCAAATTTAAGTTAACTTTTACGCTATCGAGAACGTTAAATTCTTTCTATATTCTCTATAAGTGTGGAAAATTTCATACTCCTCCGTCCGCGCAATTTTCGTAAAAAGGGATACAAAGTTTTTGCTTCACGTATTAATATATAGATAATAACACCTTCATCGTGAAATCAATATGCATAAACCAGTAAATCAAATTATATCCACTCAATTGCTTAATCCATTACCATCTGTTTTACGAATGTTTTAAATCGATATTTACATTCGAACATCGACTATAGATATTTAATTTTCGCCATTCAAATTTCCAGACTCATTGGATTAATCTTTAAAACAATCAATTATAATGCAATCAATCAAATCGTAGTGATTATTTATAAGTCGTCAGTGATCGTCGTGGAATAACAGTCGCTCGAAGCACTACGGCTCATTATGTATTTAATAATAACTAAAAATCGTATCGTTTCTCTTTTTCTAAGAACGCGAACTTTCCACAAGTTAGAGAGAGAAAGAGAGAGTATATAGGTAAATAGGTAAATGCAGTCGGTTTTTATTGGACTGACATATATTTTTTTTACAGATTAATTAGTAATAAATGTAATTATGCATTTTGTAAGCTGGAATCCTTGATAGTTTACAGCGATTAATCAGATTGAATATTTTGTTTGCGATAAACAAAAGTCTTCAAGTGATAAGCTATTTTACTATGCATAATTTAATTTTTTTTTGTACCCATTTTACAACTGTCCTAAGTAGATAAATAAAAAGACATTAAATTCAGATTTTCGTAGCGATTTTTGTCTACATTAAAGACTTTGCTTCGAGTTGGGTTTTTTATTCTACCTAACCTGATGGTGTCGAGAGACCATTTCAGCGTAACCTTAACAAGCAAGCTCACGAGGCTTAAACCTGACGTCGTTGCTAACAGTAACCCTAGCAAAAGCAGTGCTTCGCAGAATCTACCACCGGATCGGAAACGCGACCCACTGAGAAGATCCGGTGAGAAACTCAGTGGGCTGTGTCTATGGGTTAATTTACTTGCCCACCCTTCGTCGCAAGCGACAGTTTCGACGGGAACGATGACCGGCTCGAGTTGGCTTAGGAAGATTATCAGAGAGGTCAAGAAGCCTTTTCGGCTTCACTAGTACTATCGGATCGGGTATTTCAAATCGGATCAAGGGCTCAGTGTGGGGGAGGGAGAATGGCAGCCAACAACTGTGATTGCACCAATAGAGGTCTAACAGCTTCAGGGCAGGTGCTAAGCTAGTGTATCCACAACAGGATCGGAAGCACGACCCACTTAGAACTAATTTACTTTAGATAAAACCAGGTAATTAGTTTACGCCAAAACGTTATCTGGCGATAGGACCTCTTGTGAGTCCGCACGGGTAGGTACCACCGCCCTGCCTATTTCTACCGTGAAGCAGTAATGCGTTTCGGTTTGAAGGCTGGGGCAGCTGTTGTAACTATACTTGAGACCATAGAACTTATATCTCAAGGTGGGCGGCGCATTTACGTTGTAGATGTCTACGGACTCCAGTAACCACTTAACACCAGGTGGGCTGTGAGCTCGTCCACCCATCTAAGCAATAAAAAAAAAAGTCATCAAAACCTTTGCTTTGAAACGAACTGATCGCCAATGTCTAGAAATAATTAATTATACGCCTAGTCTACTTTTGGTGTCTGCGGTTTTTACATTAATCGATTTTTTTAATTCGCAAACCCGCTTCAGCTCATATCTTGGGGCACACAATAATTGATGAATGCATCCGCTTACTGATTATAACTTTATGTGTACATTCTGTATGGAGCAGAGTAAGTTTGTTCACTATAATATCATTTATTTTGTCGCAATTTTTTTAGCTAACGTTAAAAAGATATTACGTTGTTTGATTTATGGTTAATGATGTTTAGGTTAGGTTAGTGTTTTTTTGTATTTCTTTAGTTTGGTCGATGGACGACGTCATGGTGGTACTGTTGGTTGAACCTCTTGTGAGTCCGCGCGGGTAGGTACCACCACCCTGCCTATTTCTGCCGTGAAGCAGTAATGCGTTTCGGTTTGAAGAGTGGGGCAGCCGTTGTAACTATTCTGAGACCTTAGAACTTATATCTCAAGGCAGGTGGCAACATTTACGTTGTAGATGTCTATGGGCTCCGGTAACCGCGTAACACCAGGTGGGCCGTGAGCTCGTCCACCAACCTAAGCAACAACAAAAAAAAAACGTCCAAGCGATGCTAAGTTACCGAAGTCCATAGACATCCACAACGCAAATGTTGGTGCTGTAGACACGAGGTCAAAGATGAGAATAAGCAGGATAAGAGCGTACGGGTGGGGTGAAGCTACAAGCTTCAACTTCTAATGGTTATCAGTCGTAAGTAAGGAAAAATATATGGGTTATGGCCCTTCAATTCGCCCTACTAACAGAAAGAGAAAAATGCCACCTTTATAAGATTCGAATGAAGGTGTAATTATTGTTTCATTTCGTATGAAAACATTAAATTGTATTTTATAAAATTTTAATTAGTCGAAGTCGTCGTGCCCTAAAGGTTAAGACGGCCGGTGCATTCGTATCGGACGATGCGAATGTGCCAAAGTTCAAATACTGCAAGCAATCTACTAAATTTTTCGAATTAAATACTCGTACTAGTCATGCACAGATGCACACGAATGAATTCCACAACGAAGGAAAAGTGTCATGTAGCAAAAACCAAACTTGCCAAATTTAAAATTCGCGTACTGTCAAAATCAAAACTAGGAACTTATTTTAAAAAAAAAAACACTTTTAATACTCCCTAGACTAAATTTATGTTATTTATATGGAAAGTGGGGAAAATTCGGTACACGTCCCACTCCGATGAAAGTCTGACCCGAGCTGCTTTAAAAAGCTAGCTTCTTCTTTTTCTCCACCTTATCCCACTAGGTGGGGTCGGCACAGCTAATTTTTCTCTTCCATTCTCTTCTATCAGCCGTCATCTCAACACTCACTCCTCTCTCTCTCATATCGTCATTCACACACTCCATCCATGTCTTCTTCGGTCGACCTCTTCCCCCTCTACCTTGCACTACCATTTCCATACATCTCCTAGTCACATNTTTTTCTCCACCTTATCCCACTAGGTGGGGTCGGCACAGCTAATTTTTCTCTTCCATTCTCTTCTATCAGCCGTCATCTCAACACTCACTCCTCTCTCTCTCATATCGTCATTCACACACTCCATCCATGTCTTCTTCGGTCGACCTCTTCCCCCTCTACCTTGCACTACCATTTCCATACATCTCCTAGTCACATGCATCTTCATGCATGCTTTAAAAAGCTAGCTAAAAATCATTATCGGGAATAAATGCTGATGTTTCTTGTTTGGTAAGCATTATTATATGCTATGTAGGGATATAACAGTACGTTTGTCGCCGAATAGGTAAGGCGGTCGATGTCTTTCCTTACCTATTCGCTGTAGTAAGAGGTCAATCCAGCTACGCCCGGACGGGTGGCTAGGTGAGTTCACGGGCTCAATCTGAGAGAATTTGCTAACAGTAGACCTAGCAAGAGCAGAATCTACCACCGGATCGGAATCGCGACCCACTGAGAAGATCCGTTGCGTACTAACGCACAAAACGACACGTGCCGCGTTATAATTATGACATAGGTCTCTACTTTCATGTTTGGAAAGTGGATGGGGATATTCGCGGTATGATGTCCACGGTCTTTGGTAACCACATAACGTCAGCTGGTCCGTGAGCTCGTTGACTCATCCACGCGATAACTAAATTAATAAAAGAAAAAAAGAAACCAAAATATTTGATACATGACTGCTGTCATGCTCACGATTGATAAGATTTAAGTAATCTTTATTTAAATGTAATTAACTAATTAGTGCGTAGAGTGATAGACACGGTACAATGACCTCGATTTGGCAGTCAAAATAAGTTGGGAGGTTGTATCTTTAAGATCATTTCGTGCCAGAGGGAGACAGGGTACGCCACCCTAAGCCACGCCCCCTTTCTTAGGGCTGCAGGGGTGAACCTACCGGGGGCGAAAGGTCGGAGGGTCGGTAATTGGCTTGCACGTGGCTTTAAATAGACATTCTTTTTCGGGTAATGGAATTGGATTCGTGGAAAATTATGTGATTTAGTCTTTTTGGAATAATCGATTAAGGTAATTTTTGGTGCAGTATTATTATTATTTTTAGTTTGCTGATGCTTTAAGAATCAACTCCGGTAACGTATACAGAACGAGCTTGATTTGTAATACGTATGCCAATGTAAACAATAGAATCGTACTGTTGCCGTGCGGTAGCGCGGACTGGAAAAGACTGAATAGAATAAGGCATAGTGGTAGTTTCTTCTGAAATGTCATAGAAGAATAGTGACAGAAGGGGGTTATTTGGGCGGCCAGAAAATACAGATCAGCGACCCAGTTTCCTGCTGTTNACGTATACACAACGAGCTTGATTTGTAATACGTATGCCAATGTAAACAATAGAATCGTACTGTTGCCGTGCGGTAGCGCGGACTGGAAAAGACTGAATAGAATAAGGCATAGTGGTAGTTTCTTCTGAAATGTCATAGAAGAATAGTGACAGAAGGGGGTTATTTGGGCGGCCAGAAAATACAGATCAGCGACCCAGTTTCCTGCTGTTAGATCACCTAATTCAATCCAAATTGAGAATTCGACGATATGGTCCTATAACTTTTTTTATGATTGAAAGATTACTGATGGTCCGGAGGCCTTTCCAGTTTCACCAGGACAGCCTATAACTACAAATGGGCAGCAGTGTTCAGGCTGTGTGTTGTCATTCTAATGTCCATCTCTTGGAGTGGGTGTCGTAATAGGTGAATACCAATTCTCTGGACAGCGGCGTTTTCTGAGTATAGTAAGAGTGTATTGCGATCGTCATCTGGCATTTTGATTCGCGAAACAGCTGTCCTTGAGTTGTTAGGTCTCCTCCGGAGGCGCTCAAAATGCTGTTAGCAAAGCCCTTGCCTAGTAGAACTCGTGCTTGCCCATCTGTCCTGGTGAAACTGGAAAGTCCTCCAATAATCCTTCCCTCATAAAAAAATTTAATTTGCTATTACTAGATGTTATAATTCTAATGGTACTACCCCATTGTCTATTTCTGCCGCGAAATGGTCATGCGTTTCTATTGTAAGGGTAGAGTAACTATTACAACGATCCAATTAAGAGATGCTTCTGTATTTTCTTTCCATCTCTCTGGCTCGGTAAGATGCTTTGAAATAGATGTTTTATTAGTTGATAAATATTAAGCGACCAAAATCGACCTCATGCGTCAAGCTGTCTTATGGTTCTCTTATGGTTCGCGTTTCAGTTACTACTCAACAGCAGTAGTACTGTTGAGTAGTATCTATACTAATATAAAAATCTTCAGTGGTTTTTACGGATGTTCCGTTATAACTACTGAACCATGCATCCGATTGACTTGATACTTGGTATCCATGTAGAAAAGACATGTGCTTAACGAATAAGCTAATATTTATATGAGTGTTGGACTCCCTAATAATAATGACAATAAATAATAATGTTAATTTTAAATGCGCAGCGAAGCGGGCCAGTACGGACGGGCCAGTTATCTATAAACCTATTATAACAATATAAGAAAAAGCAACTTATCAATATGTCGAATATTATGTTCATCGAAAAAAGCCTTTTATTAGTGAAAAATTTCCCTAGCATTTTTGTTCTGCCTTCATTTTACTTCGACGGGTGTTAATAACCAGCTATTACCAATGTCCGAGTTAACATTATTTTTACGCCCAGTTTAATTTAATACAAAAATACCTCCATCGTTATCTGCTTTTTGAAGCTACACCTGAACTTGTTAATAAACTTTCACTTATTTATAAAACTCTCGAAAACAAAATAATGGTGTATTATAAATCAGTCGTGACAGGTCTAACCTTTGTAAGTCTGGATAGCGCTACATGTGGCATTTATAACGTAGTCAAGTTTATACGGCACGTAATTAAGTGACGTATTATGTACACACATAGCCGGCTTTTTTATTATTCTGTCTCCGCGTAGTGTGAGATGCTGTTATTATCGGTAATTAATTTGAAAATTGAGCAATCAAGATAACTGTTTACTTTTGTGTACGAGCCTTCACTGTTGTCGAGATTTCTTCTGGAAAATTCGGCGAAGTACTGCTCTTGCAGATATTCGCAAACTGTTTCAGGTTGAGCCCCGTGAGCTCTTTTATCAGTCGCTGTAAATCCAGAATGGTCTCCGAAGGTACTGGCAGATAGGTAGGCAAAATATACATTTTCGACAATCAACCACGCGTTCCACTGTGAGGGCTGTAAAAGTCGTTATATAGTACCTACAATATTTTTTTGTCCGTTACTGTCTCAGCCGAGTGGCGGTATTATGTTGATATCTGTGTAAGGGGCTATGGCGAACAAAAGTTGCAACGGCTTTGTCGATTACGAAACTATGAGGTAACTTTCACGGCAATTGGCGCTAATTAAAGACCAAAAAAAAAATTAAGACATTAATACCTGCTAATGTCACCAGTAACGCGTCTAACTAACTTGAAAATAACACCTCTCTTTTACACCTAAGCTGATCAATATTTCTGTCTCTTTCCCACACCGAGGGCCTTTAAGACCCACCGTGAATTTACCGATCGGTAATTACGGGTCACGCAACCCTGTTCATTCATATGGGGGTGATTCAGACCCTGAACGTGGACGATCGATAGGGTTGAGTCAGAAGCAGATGACGCATCTTTTGACCTTAAAATTGTAATAAAACTTTTGAATTCCCTAATTAACTAATCAGCAATTACTGGAGTTTTTAATTTAAGTAACCCAGTGAATATATCCTAATTATGTTCGCGCAATACTTTCATACATTCAATATCAGTTGCCTTAGTAGCCGTTGCTAGAAAGATTTTTATTTTTTATTGCTTAGATGAGTGGACGAGCTCACCGCCCACCTGGTGTGAAGTACTGGAGCCCATAGACATCTAGAACGTAAATGCGCCACCTACCTTGACATATAAGTTCTAAGATCACAGTATAGTTACAACGGCTGCCACACCCTTCAAACCGAAACGCATTACTGCTTCACGGCAGAAATAGGCAGGGTGGTGGTACCCACCCGCGCGGGCTCACAAGAGGTCCTACCACCAGCAAAAATTGCTATCCTTATTTACCAATGCAAATACTTCTCGAGGCTGTGACGTCACGCATGCGTTTGGCCATGAAACTGTATTTCAAACGAAACTAAGTTCAGTTTTCGCAAATCATACACATGATTGAAATTCATTGGTTAGGCCCGACGATGACAGAAACAAAACCGGTGTCGCCGTTCGTTTTGTTTTTATGCCAAATTTTCCTATGTTAAGGCTAAAGTCTAAGGCGGCATACTATACAGTATTATACTACGAATGAGATTTCTACTTCCGAAACGCCTACCGAAGGAATGAACTACCAAAACGCATTACTGTTTCATGGCAGAACTGGGCAGAACGGTTGGTGGTCCCATGGATACGTCCCACTCGCCGGATCTTATCAGTGAGTCGCGATTCCGATCCGGTGGTAGATTCTGCGAAGCACTGCTCTTGCTAGGGCTAATGTTAGTAATTCTCTCAAGTTGATCCCGTGAGCTCACCTACCCGTCCGGGGGTAACTGGGATACCCTCTTAGACTACTAGCGAATAGGTAGGAAAAAAAAGGTGGTTGATATGGTGGATGCACTAGCATGCATTTATTTTAAGGATGTGATATCTGTTATATTAAATTAATTTCGATCTTATTGTTGAAAGTTGACGGTGGATTTTACGTTGTGATGTTTAAAACTCGACAGCTACGAACCGGTCTGCGACACCTAAGCCACTATTCACACTAATTCAAACACCAATAATTTAATGATCATTTATTCATTCTCTTATTAAACTTTGTTGTAGGCCCCCAGTTATATTGTGAAAATGTTTCTGTTACTTTAGTTTTTATTTGCAGTTTTGCCACTGCTCTCAGTTGAAAAAAGTTATAAAATTAAAATATATCTTTGAAAAGATCCGAAGAGCTCATTCCATCGATCCTGAAATAATATTATCGGCTTACTGTTTTCATATGTATTAGAAATAGGCAGTATTTCAATAAAACTCTAATCAGATTTCTCTATAGGACACAATGAGATTGATTGGCTCACAAGTGACATTAGTCTACCTATATTCGCACAGATAACACAAATTGAAATAGTCTATACCAAAACGTTTACAAGTACATCTATGAACTACTTTATTAATTGATTTATTCAACAAGCTTAACAATAAAGAAATATCTTATTATGTTTATCTATCAATTACCCTGTGATGTGTAGATGTACACTTAAAGCAGCGAAACGTTTTGATCGCACGAGATCCGTTACACTCTGTAGCTAACGATACTGACCCGTTGAAGTCCAGAGTTTAATGCACTCGGTAACAGAGGGTTGATTAAACTTGTAGATAAAATAATAAATAAGGATTGCTTTGCTACATTGTTAATTATATTTTACACTGAATTTTTATAAAGGCTTGCAATTTGGTAAGAAAGAAAGAACAGAAAACGATGCTTTTAGAATCCGATCAAGAATAGCTTGGACTTTTATATAAAATACAGAGTTTTGTAATATAACTTGCGCGTCACCTGTTGCAGTTTTTTAATTATATAACAGCAACTTTCTTTATGTGTATAAAGACAAATTGTGGTAGAAGGAACAAAAAAGATTAATGAATATGGTGTAAAACAATATATTAAGATTTTTTACTGGTAGTAGGACCTCTTGTGAGTCCGCGCGGTTGGGTACCACCACCCTGCCTATTTCTGCCGTGAAGCAGTAATGCGTTTCGGTTTGAAGGGTGGAGCAGCCGTTGTAACTATACTTGAGACCTTAGAACTTATATCTCAAGGTGGGTGGTGCATTTGCGTGATGTCTATGGGCTCCAGTAACCACTTAACACGAGGTGGGCTGTGAGCTCGTCCACCCAAATAAGCAATAAAAAAAGGTATTTATTTTAGATTTTAGTTGCATTGTTGATTAAACAAACAGTAGAAATGGTACTGAGTCCGCAAGAGCGTTTCGGCATTTTGTTTTAGCAACATAATTAAAGCTTCAATCTTCTAATGAGCACAAAATTGGAGAATCCATATAGACTTTATGCCAATAAAAACGTGATTTTGCTTGCCCTAGGCAGACTGTCTGGTGTCAGTTTGGTATCGCAGGTCATATTCAACAAGAATGTCCCCTTTCACCTTTACATTTGGTCCAAGCTTCAAGCCTATTCTATAACGCGAGGAAAAACACTCAAGCACCATTCATTACGCAAAATTTATCCATTTTTCAAGCTTAGATTTTATTACCCAACGCTACTCCATCCCGTCAAAAAATTTGGTAATTGTCTGTAAGATTTAAGTGATTCAAAAAGTGATCCGTAAAGGCTATGATCTGGGGGATACGATGACGCGTGGCAAGGAGGATCACCTCAGTCAGTACTTTGGGTTTTAATTCAAAATACCATGCTTTGACATGTGTTCGGAAGCAGTGTGCACCAAAGAAGCGTGTAGGTTGCGTCAAAGCGAGACGTCACATTACTGTTTACCCTCAGAGCCTGGAGTGCGTGTGTAGTAGCGTGCCTCGTATTGCGTGCCACAGCAACGCGCTCACGCGAGCTGATAAAGTGTCAATGGGTGGCGTGACGTTGTTTCTTAATCATGGGATGTTCGCGTGATGTGTGCAGATCAGTTGAGTAAGGTTGAGTGAGGATCTATGGGCGAAAGTGGCGGTTTCACTAGCCCCGGCCGTGGACTGGTTTTCCATGTAGAAGCTTACGTATTTTTTAACGGTTTTTTTTTACGGATGAGTTCATGGCTCTCCTGGTGGTTAATTGGTTACCGAGCCCATAGACATCTACAATGCCACCACCCAGCTCGGGACACGAGGTCTCAATTTTAGCGGTACGGTTCCCCGGCCCTTCAAACCGAAACCCATACTGCTTGACGGCAGAAAATAAGCAGGGTGGTGGTGCCTACCCGTGCGGACTCATAAAACCACCAATAAAGTTCTTGTTCGGCAGTTTTTTGTTGAACATTTGATTTGTGTTAGTTAGGGAGCCTAGGTTGATTTCGAATTTTTTTTTTGTTGCATTCCACGTCAAGCATCCTTCGAGCCACAGGCAAAGTTATCGTTCAGTTCAAATGGTGGCCATGGGTGTCTTCAGTACTATGGGTGCAGTTGGGCCACATACGCCGTTAACTCCGTTGGAAATTCATTTGGAGAAGAATATTTCAGGAAATACCTAAGGGATGTGTGTTGCTGATGGGACGAAACTAAAAAGATCGCTGGGAATGCAGATGTAGATATTAGATGAACGCTAAAGTTCCAGTCAGTAACGATTATATTTTTACATAGGGGATCACGTCGAATTATAATGACAGGTTTCTTTTAACTTAGTATTTAGCGACAAAACTTAGTACCTACCTATTTAACAGTCCGGACCCACAATGTACCTGGATAGCTATAAATATAATCGCAATTTGGTGACATTATACTTGAAAAGCGTTGCTCTCTATTGTTTGATGAATTCCTTGGTTACATGGGCGCTGCTATTCTACAACGAAGCGAAAACTTAACACTCAAAACTTTAAAACACATTTGAATTAGTTTGATTTGCTTTTTAACTATTTGTGGTCATACGGCAATCAACGACGAACCTTTAGAAAATTCATCATTTGTCATAAATCGAAAACAAGCTAATTGAAGTCGCCGTGGCCTAAAGGATAAGACGTTCCCCGGTGTATTTGTTGTTGCGATGCACCGGTGTTCGAATCCCGCAGGCGCGTACCAATTTTTCTAATGAAATATGTACTTAACAAATGTTCACGATTGACTTCGACGGTGAAGGAATAACATCGTGTAATAAAAGTCAAACCCGCAAAATTATAATTTGCGTAATCACTGGTGGTAGGACCTCTTGTGAGTCCGCACGGGTAGGTACCACCGCCCTGCCTATTTCTGCCGTGAAGCAGTAATGCGTTTCGGTTTGAAGGGTAGGATAGCCGTTGTAAATATACTGAGACCTTAGAACTTATATCTCAAGGTGGGTGGCGCATTTATGTTGTAGATGTCTATGGGCTCCAGTAACCACTTAACACCAGGTGGACTGCGAGCTCGTCCACCCATCTAAGCAACAAAAAAAAAAAAAAAATTAATTAACAAACAAAAAACAACTAAATCAAACGTGACATGTACCTACATTTCTTTGACCTTTGCGTCCTAGACGTCCAAAGTTAAAATCCCTATCAACAAGTCGTTACCCTCGAAGAGCAGCCCTCTATAATCTCCAAGAATATTCCCTAATAGCATCGAATCTGTCTAATTTGCATCGCTCATTGACGGTTTCGATGCTGCAATTTTAAAAAAGGATTTCGGAATAAGGCTCATGGGTACCTAAATATTTTAGGCTGTTTTTAAAATACTTGAGTTTTGTAGAGGACAGATTGTAAATTTAACGTTGTTGTATACCCCTGCCTATTTCAGCCGTGAAACAGTAATGCGTTTCGGCTTGAAGGGCGAGGCACCCGTTGTAACTATACTTGAGACCTTATAACGTATATAAGAAATGTAACAGATTTAGACAATGTAATGAGAATGAGAAGTGAAAATGAAAATGTATCGGAAAAAAGTAAATGCAGGCAAAGAAATAAAATGTAAAATAATAAGAAGAGAAACGAAAATTATAAAAGAACGAAATACGAATCTAAGATACAAATAGTGAAAAATAAAATTGGCAAAAAAGCAAATAAGCCTAAAAAATGTCCCTGACAATGACTCGTCAGAGGAACGCGCATAATAAAAAAAAATTTTTTATCTCAAGGTGGGTGACGCATTTACTTTGTAGATGTCTATGGGCTCCGGTAACCACTTAACACCAGGTAGGCTGTGAGCTCATCCACACATCTAAGCAATAAATAAAAATAGGCTGATCGTTTTAGATCCTTTTGCCATTTTCAGAATGTGACTTTGATGTTGTTGTAGACTCAGAAGAAAAATAAAGACTACTTAACAGACGATGGGTAGACAGACCTATAATAGCGCGTATAGTAATATATTAGAGGTAGCTAGCTCATCTATGTCACGAAGCAAAGCGACTCCGATCACTCCGTAAACAAAAATAGGCTGATAGTTTTAGATCCTTTTGCCCCTTTTTTCTTCTTTATTACACAGCTTTAGCATCAGTTCGAAAATTCGGATTACATGACCACTTTTAAGTTGTAATCAGTGTGATGGTTGACACTACGGCTTGGGTCCGAAAAATGGCGAACCAACAGTAACTATTGCTTTAATACGAAGCCACTGGGTACCATGTAACGGAATCAAATTAAAGATTTCTTATGCTTTCTAACTTTAAACTTATACTTTCCATTGATTATATAACTTTTAGCTTTTAACTACCGGATATGTCAAGCCTTACGAATTATTTTGATTCGTGAGTGGAAACTAATCATGGTAGGCTGACAGCTCTGTGTGCTTAGTGCGAGTTTTTTAACGTTCTCGAGAGCGTAAAAGTTAACTCATCTTTGTTTGGAATGGGATCGTTTGCCTACGTTTGCCGTTAGGGGCGCTGTTCTAACTGCATACAAAATTGGGTTAACTTTTACGCTATCGAGAACGTTAAAAAACTCGCACTGAGCACACTGGTCAGGTTGACCAACATAGAACTAGAACGGGGTTGGCTTGTGAGAATGGGTATGCCATCACAGCACTGGTAGTTGGCATTACTGGCAGTTTTTTATTTATTTAAATTCTTGGTTCTTTTTGGTTGTGTGTGGCTTCGAATAGCATCGCCCCATATCTTCGTGGGTGTCATAAAGTGAAAAAATAACGGTAATAGGTATTTGGAGGGGATGTCCTAAAAAGTCTTGGTTGAACTGTGTGAAAGAGGATATGCGCAACCTTGTTGGAAGTCGCATTAGAAGTTTCACATCATTACGGATCCTCCCGATCCATTAACGGTGCTTTTAGGTACCACAAGCACCGGTCACCGTCCTCGTCGTACCCGTCGTTTGCGACGAAGAGCTCGATGAGTAAATTAACCCATAGACACAGCCCACTGAGTTTCTCGCCGGATCTGCTCAGTGGGTCGCGTTTGCGATCCGGTGGTAGATTCTGCGCAGCACTGCTCTTGCTAGGGCCAGTGTTAGCAACACTTAGTCTTCCGATTTGAGCCCCCTGAGCTCACCTACATGTTAGAGTCAAGCTGAAATAGCCTCTCAAGGCTATCAGCATAGGTAGGGAAAAAAAAGAATAAGTTTTACTTCAATATAATCCTTCATCATTTCATGAGGTTTACCTTCTCCAATAAAGCTTTGTACAGATCTGATCTCAAAGGCCCTAAGCCTCTTCGGATTAATTTTGCAAAGCCCGGTCTACGCAGTCTTGGTTGGAAACGAACGTTTCGGACTTCATCAGAGCTGAAGACTGGCCGTCGTCTAGTCCCGATCTTAATCTGCTGGATTAGGACTTATGGTTTTAGAGTTTTAGAGAGTACGGCTTGCTCTAAACGCCATGATAATTTGGAGTCCCTAAAACAATCCGTACGACTGGCAGTGAAAAATTTTTACCATGGAAAGAGTGCGTGCTTCTATTGATAACTGGCCTCAACGTTTAAAGGACTGTATTGCAACCAATGGAGACCACTTCGAATAAGCTTTTTATACTTTAAATTGTTTTATATTCATGTATTAAACTAACACACTGTAAAAGTAATAAATGTTATTTGCAATAGATTTTTTTTTATTTTTAATTGTAACAGTATTTATGGCCAGAAAAAAACCGTGTGTTAAACAGAAATCTTCTTAAAACATCATTCCCCGACAACACGTTGTTAAATCGTCCGCGAATCAACAATTGATCATCAAAACTCTTTGTACATGAAAACTGACACTAAACGATAGTTCACCACTGGATATCAAATGTTAGCTATTCAAAAATGAACTTTGTCACCTACGGAATAATGCTCATGCAAAACTTATTTTTTTCGACTTTGCCTTTTAGTTATACCGCTAATGGTTTACAGGAATTTAGATAGTGTTGCTTTAAAATAGGGTTCGTTTTCGCGGGAAGGCAGAATGACATGTATAGTGTTACAGTAGCCTTTTCCGAATGATTTAACATTTAACATACTGTCAAATCGTATTAATCTCGAGCTGGAGACGAAAGGGGGACTCGGTTTGAAATCTGTAAAATTATGTTAACGGTTAACAATTTGTTGTGGGGTAAGCAGAGCTACGTCAACAATGTTTAATTTAATTTTCATACCAAATTAAGTATACGAGTGATTTCCTGTTTAATTATTTATTTAAAAATTTATTATAAAATTTTTACTGGTGGTAGGACCTCTTGTGAATCCGCACGGGTAGGTACCACCGCCCCGCCTGTTTCTGCCGTGAAGCAGTAATGCGTTTCGGTTTGAAGGGTGGGGCAGCTGTTGTGACTATACTATGAGACCTAAGAACTATATCTCAAGGTGTGTGGAGCATTTACGTTGTAGATGTCTATGGGCTCCAGTAACCACTTAACATCAGGTGGGCTGTGAGCTCGTCCACAAACCTAAGCAATAGAAAAAAGCAGAAGCAGCTACTCTTGAATTGTTAGGTCTCCTTTGGAGGCGCTCGGGTAGCTGTTAGCAAATCCCATCCCTCCTGGCTGAGCCCTTGCTCGCCCCGCTATCCTACTGAAACTGGAAAGGGCTCCGGGCCACCAGTAATTTCACAATCATAAAATTTTATAGGCAAGTTTTAAATAAATTAAAATAATGTGACAAAATACAACAAATTTTGAATTCTCGTCTGTCAAATCAAAATCAAAAGAGTTTGGAACTACTAGATAAGACATTTTAAATAAATGAACATTATATTTTTAATATATCTATCATTGGTAAAATAAATGAGCGTGAAAACACAGCGTCTTAACGGTGCCCAGAGAACTCATTATAGGAACAAAACATACATCGCTTTATCTATAAATTTCTGTATAGTGTTAAACTAAGGACTCTGTGGAACTGAGCACGGAGAGGATTGGAGTAGCTAACGTTACTTGAAAAAAAAAAAATGTTTGTGTGTGCAAGTCACACACGGTAGAAGTGAAACTTATAAAAAATTAAAATAATCGCAAGGGTCAACCACTCCGCAGTGCAATGGAATGGCCTCACCCTGGAGGAACCGTCTGCACGATCACGGTGTCCCTACGCCAGGTAAGTATGATTTAGCTTTTTTTTCTCCTACCTAAGCTGATAGTCTTGAGAAGCTATATCAGCATCGCCTTAACTAGTAGGTGAGCTCACGGGGCTCAAGTCCAATGACGTTGCTAACACGAACCCTAGCAAGAGCCGTGCTTCGCAGAATCTACCACCGGATCGGAAACGCGACCCACTGAGAAGATCCGGCGAGAAACTCAGTAGGCTGTGTCTGAGGGTTCATTACTCGTCGAGCCCTTCGTCGCAAGCGACGAGAACGATGGCCGGTGCTTGAAAGGTACTTAAAAGCACCTGATTAGCAATTTTGAAATACGTCTATCAACTGTGTAACATCGCGTCACCGCGATTCAGGAATTGTTGAATTTACGTGCAGCGGTATCTGTTGATAACAAACTAAATAGAAATAAAAGTATCTCAGGGCACTCCGAGAGCCACGACAGCGTGCACGGACGTCAAAAACAGCGTGCACGGACGTCAAAAACACACTGAACTAGTCGGGGACGCGAGACCGTGTGGAGCGCTTCGTGATTTGTCGGCGCCGCTCGCAGCCGCTTGGGCAAGCCAATCGCAGCACACTTATTTTTTCGTTTCGTTCCCTTTCGTTTCATCGAGTTTGAAATCACAACGATTCTAAAAAAGTTTCACTTCAAAAGTGTTTGACGTTTTCTCAAAATATTCAAATCAAATAGGCTTCGCTTTCAATATAGTCTCTTACAGACGATTAGGTGGTTTAAGCTTATCTTTAACATGGTCTTTGATTGTAAACGCTAATTAGGTTTCCGTATACTCAGTTATAAGCTTTATAGTAATATCGCACGGCACTCACTCACATTTCACATCTACGTAAATTTTTGAACAAGCATCATATAGCCCCTTGTAACTATACTTGAGACCTTAGAACTTATACCTAAAGGTGGGTGGCGCATTTACGTTGTAATACTTAATTAAAAAAAAATATATCGAAAGTCTTTAAAGTAGTTAATTTTTTTTTCTTAATATTAAAGAAATTATTTTGAGGATATTAAAAATTAAATAAAGCGACTCCATGGCGTTTTGTTCAGAATAAAAGATAAAACCGTCCAGAGATATCTCCGTACATTACTTATCCAATTAAATGTATAAACTTCGTTGTTTGTAAATGCGAGATATGTTTTTGTTTGAAGATTGAACCTACTCGAATTAGTTAGTACCTAAGCACATTGTACCGCTTAGCTTGTAGCTGCATTGTTCGTTCGTTTAAAAATGTTTAAATATTCCAATGACCTTTCCAATGTCCAATGAACCTTAAAATGTATCACGTTGAACCAATAATTGTAATCTGTGTCTTGGATATGAGGAACATTAATACGAGAACGAAATTAATAGCTCCACCCAGAAGCAATAATGAGAAGAAATGAGAAGAAGAATGAGCTATGTCGGAGAAGCCACAATTATTAACACTATCGTCAGACGTCATAGGGACGAATAGGATGATCGAGTTAAGACAAATATTGAGTACATCAATCACGTTTGTTGTTTTAGAACAATTTAGAAATCTTCTCTTGACGTTAGCAAACAAAAAGGAATAACAGTTCTTAGGACGAAGGCACCGCTCTTCAAGAAGGCTGGTTAGTAAGTGTGATGGCATCTACGCGCCTCCATCGGCTAGGCTCTGTCGAAGCACGAAGTTAGCCGAGTGCCGACGATACCGCAGTCGTGCTGCCATCTCTCGGGAATCGTGCTGCGTTTCGTTTAGCTACCAAACTAATGACCGTCTCCGAAATATATATGAATATATGTTTTTGTATATTTTTTTGCGGAAAACACACATCCAATTGTGATGAAACTCTAAACAGTTTTTTTTGGTGCTCTGGGGAAGGTTTCTGGTTTAGTACCATCAACGTATGCTAGATGTCGCGACAGTAGTTTCAAGAAGTTGACCCTCGATAAACTAAAAAATGGTGCTGATTGAATCTTATTGGGAATCGAACCTGACGCCTGCACTACAGTTATCAAATCAAAAACTACTAGGAGAACGTGACGATCTGATGTGTTAGTTTGTTGACATGGGCATTGACATGGTAGGCCTAACGTGATATCCAAATAAAAAATACCCACGCATTTTATTTCCTAAGTAAATAATTGTCATTGCCGAGATGAGTGATTAGGTGGAAATCGTGTGAGAGCATCATTGTTCAAAGAGGCCGCTTCCCGGAATATGAATCAAGACTAATCGAGTCCATTACAACGGGGTCAATTGAAATTCTTTTGAAGAATTTACGTTTGCTAATTGTTATGTTCGAAAACGGCCATCCTGTACAAAAAGCAATAATTTATCTATTATTACGTGAAGCAAAAACTTTGTATCCCTTTTTACGAATATTGCACGGACGGAGGAGTATACAATTTCCCACACTTATAGAGAACATAGAGAAGGAGTGCAGAATGTTAATATTTTTTTAAATTATGCCTAAGAAATACATTAAATCAATGAAAGAAAACGATACACGTACTACCATGTATTCGACGCACACACGCATGCATACTATTTATTTACTGTCAAACTTTTGTTCTTGACGTCTGTGGTCAAATTGAGAATAGATATTTTTCTATAGTGTATGTAGTCTTGGCGAAATTTGTGAGAATCATAATAGTATACAAACTTACAATTTCAATTAATTATAGTCGAATTTCGACTACTGCGGGACCTCTAGTGTTTTATAAAACGTCGTATAAATTTCCTAAAATGCCTTATGAACATTTGTGACAGCTGCTACGGCCTAATCTCGCATTTGTCACTTAATGATGTCAAAGACCCTTCTTCTAGGATCTCTTTAATTAATTACGCTTGTGTATTTAGTCGTCTATCTATTATTGGGTCGAGTCAGAGACAGTGGCAACAGTCTTCTGAAAATCATATCGAGCAAGATAGAGGGACTGCTGATTAATAAATAGTCTTTGCAGCAGGCATTGGGAAGGAAAAAAAACAAATGTAACGATGTAAAATGAATGTAATGATAGTTATGTGTTAGATTTTTTAAAGTTACTATCATAGATTATAGCTGTGGAGGATCACTAAGCAGACACCGATGGAGAAGGAGATCCTTACGCGGAAGTGGCATTGGATTGGTCACACTTTGAGAAAGCCCGATACACACCTATCAAAGAGAGCACTGACCTGGAAAGTGTCTGGTAAAAGGAAGAGAGGCCGCCCCAGAACAACTTGGCGTCGCTCGGTGGAGCAGGAGCTTGGGGTCTTGGGCATGACGTGGGAGAAGCTAGAACAGACTGCCCAAGACCGATATAAATGGAAAAATTTGATTCGAGCCCTACACCCCAGCAGAGGGTAATAGGAAAGCATGATGATGATGATGAACATAGATTATAAGTAATTCTTACTAACAAAATGTTCTGATTTAAAAAAAAAAACTGAAATAAAGTATAAATAAATAAATTAATANGGGGTCTTGTGCATGACGTGGGAGAAGCTAGAACAGACTGCCCAAGACCGATATAAATGGAAAAATTTGATTCGAGCCCTACACCCCAGCAGAGGGTAATAGGAAAGCATGATGATGATGATGAACATAGATTATAAGTAATTCTTACTAACAAAATGTTCTGATTTAAAAAAAAAAACTGAAATAAAGTATAAATAAATAAATTAATATAGTGTCCTATCTGAATACTGTTTTACAGTAAATAGCCTTGATATGTTTCTCCTTATGTTTCCTTTAGTCTGTCACTGTCTTGTTTTCTTTTCCTCACCTTTTGTCCAACTTCCTCCAGATGCATTAAAATCGCTCTAACAAGATATGGTGGTGGATTTTGCAGCCGCCACAACTTTTGCGACTCGCGAAGAAGCTTTTTAAATATTGGACACGCGAAATATTGGACACGCGGTCATGGCTTCGCTTTCTTCGTCTTATTACTTTTGTGATTTGACGAGGTGAGTGGCGGAATTTTGGTTGTAGATGTATATGGGCTCTGGTAACCACTTAACACCGGGTGAGCTGAGATCTCGTTCACCGTATATTATGTGGTTTCAGAGTCCCATAGATATCGCACTGTGAAACCACCATGGGGCATTCATTGGTTTATATACCCATATAGATAGACCCATATACTTCAAAAAGCAACAAATGATTGCTTCAGCAGAATTAGGCAGAATGATGGATTATTACTTACTACTTTAAACCTTTTTTATTAGGTTTTTTTTTTCACTTTGTTACACAATGCTATTGTTTAATCGTGGAAGTTCTTGCATGCTTGCTGAGTGCGTATTCCCTACGTACGATTGGTACCTGGCTACGGGATTTAAAATCCCAATAGTACTCCAGGCGTCTAAGGCAGCCCCCCACTCGCCAACAACTATTTAAGCAATCAACTTAAATAGCTTTAGGGGTGTAGTAATCAAACACGACACGTCGTCACGATGTCGCCATAAAGGCATCGTGATTCGCGACTTTATTGTTTAACTGCCTTTGGGTTGAAACCTTCTTGTATTGCTCGCAAGAGCTGATTTACGACCCGAGCTGACGGGGAGTGTTTCTCGTTCAAGAGATACGTACTCACCACAAGCATTACTCGGTTTTAGCGACATTTGCTCAATGATGTTGCGGTCTTATAACAAAATGAACATAATTATAACCACGGTTTTAGTGTTTAGGGCTTAATATCGCGGTATTTTATTTATTTATATTATTTAACGCAATAAATGGAATATTCAAACGTCTTACTCTTCCGTGACTGTGAAAACTTTAGAGTATTTTAAAGTCGGAAATAACGAAATGAAAACAATAAAGAGCACAAGATTAAATAAAAAAGTGGGTAATTTTTTTTATTATTTATTTTATTTTTATTTCCGTAAAATTAGTTTTAATTATTTATAAGAAATCGCGGAAGCCGAAGAAAGAAGAAAATAGTTGAGCTCACGAAAAATCTAATACTTAGTGTTCATCTGACCATACACTACCTTATTTCCCCTAGACGTCCGGACGGGTATTTGAACACATGGGCTCAACTTGAGAGAATTTGCTAACACTAGCTTAGCAAGAGCAGTTCTTCGCAGATTTGCAGATTTTGTAGGCAGCGATTTGGCTCTGCCCCTGGCATTGCTGTAGTCCATGGGCGACAGTAACCTCTCACCATCAGGTGGGCCGTACGCTCGTCTGCCTACAAGGACAAAAAAAAAAAAAAGATTCTACTACCGGATCGGAATCGCAACGCACTGAGAAGATCCGGCAAGAAACTCATTGGGCTGTGTCTATGGGTTAGTTCGCTCGTCGAACTCTTCGTCGTAATCGACGACTCGGCATCTCGGCGCGCCCTACCGCCGCCACGGCCGCCTCGAAAGCCGCAGGGATCATTATGTAATTATCATCACTGAACTACAAACGAACGAACAGATACCGGCTGTCAATCATCATTATAATACAAGGCTTCAACGAAACGTATGAATTAAATTGTTCGAATTAAACTAGAAGCGTTTGTGAATGCTTTTTTGTTCTAAATCACACATTGTTATCTAGGCCCAAACGAAAATTCTCTGCCAAATTAAATCCAGAGACATGTTTACTTATATGCGTTTTGGTAAGTAAATATATACCTAGATGTGAAACTTTGAAAAAATATAATTTACTTTTACTTAATCGCAACGCGTGCAAGAGCCGCAGCGATTTTGGTGTTCTTAACAACGACGGACAAGCTTTAAAATTGAAATGGCAGTGGGCAGGTCACGTATTGAGATACACAGATACCAGGTGGACAGTCAACACTACAATGTGGAAAGGGCCAATTGGCAAAGGAAGGTTAGAATGACCAAAAAGACGATGGGCTGACGACCTAACTGAAATAATAGGAAAGGACTGGCAAACTATCGGCAAGGACAGAGATCATTGGAAGGAGGCTTTCACCCGACGAGCGCTCCATATCCAATAACAAAAACTAACTCTTACTAACATTTAGACAATAAGCATGTTTATTAATAACTAACTAAACATTAACAAACAAATACCACATTTGCAATGGAAATTAAGGATAAGGAAATACAGGATTTTTTATTTTAATTTTATAGCAACAACGGAAATCAGAATTGGAATGTTGTAATAAATGTAGCAAACTGATCAAACAGTCCAAAGCGTCCAAACATATAATGGATAAAGTATGGTGAATTGGCAGATATTAATTGTATACAAAATAGATAGTGTTCTGAATTTAGCTTTAAATTCTTTAGCTTTTGGGCAATTTAAAAATTATGGTCAAACAGTTTTATTATATCTACCATTAAAACTTTAAGCTCGTGTAAAACGTACAGACCACACGTGTACTTCGCTTATTGCGCTACGTTATTTTAATATTACAACTGATTAAAAAGCAGCTGCAGAACAAAATGTCAAGCATTTTATAAATGGCCAGCTAATTTCTGTAATCTTTTAAAAACATGAATTTAACTTTAGTTTTGTTATAACGTGTTGTTTTGGGAAGGCAGAAAACCATACGTACTTCCTTCCGTCACTGATTGGGCTTTCTGTGAGCTTACCGTTTGTGCATTATGAGTTTTATTTAATCCATATTATGAATTTACCATTGAAGTTTGAAAAATCGCCAATCGAACTATCTAGGTCCGATTTTCTGCCCTAAACATCCCGCTCTTCTGTCTACTCATAACGAAAAAGAAAAAACACAACATGTTTCCTCCTTCCATACTGCTCTATCATATACCATTTCTTCGCTCACTCCCCTCTTACACATAATATCGTCTTTCACCCAATCCATCCGTTTCTTCTTAGATCTACCTCTTCCTCTATATTCTTCATTCATAGTTAACACTCTTTTATACTCAATTACTGCTTCACGGCAGCAATAGGCAGGGTGGTGGTACCTACCCGTGCGGACTCACAAGACATCCTACCACCAGTAAATCTGATAGTTTTTTTCGTTTTCCTGCAATCTTATTTTCATACCCTGTAATGATAGAATTTACCTATTATATCTTTATTCCCATTTCACAAAACGCTAAGCTGCTTAAAAGTGTTCATCAATTTGTAAATAAGTGAACCGTATTGTGTATACTCAAGTAGCCGATCTTACAAANCCCGTGCGGACTCACAAGACATCCTACCACCAGTAAATCTGATAGTTTTTTTCGTTTTCCTGCAATCTTATTTTCATACCCTGTAATGATAGAATTTACCTATTATATCTTTATTCCCATTTCACAAAACGCTAAGCTGCTTAAAAGTGTTCATCAATTTGTAAATAAGTGAACCGTATTGTGTATACTCAAGTAGCCGATCTTACAAACATTTATACGAAGAAACAAGCCGTTAACGTCCTTGTAGCCAACGCATTAAGGCTCGTAATTATTACGACACATCGTTCCAGAGTTACAGCTAATTTTCGCGATAAAAATTCGCTATTAAAAGTTTTTAACGCAAGGTAGTAAAGTTGGTTATTGTTTGATAGATTAGTACCGTTGCTTCAAGAGAAACAGTACTTCCATTAGTCTGGTCAAGCTTCATTTAATTTATACGGTAAGCGGTCGCGTAATTAAAAACTGATAAATACAGTTCATTTGTAGAATAGGTAAGCGTATTATTGCGTTTATATCTCAACACTAGAAGTAGCTAGGGTCCCTCCTCGCGTTGTTTCTTCACTGCTGAGGGTCGTGACCATTATATTTCGACAGGATTTTACTTCTTGCAGTGTCCCTCCAGCGCCTCCGATCATTGGCCGCATGAAGGGCGTCATAGAATGGGATCTCTAGTGTGGTGCCGATTTGGTCGAACCACTCTGTCGGACTGCGCCCGCGCGGTTTCTTTTCCTCGGTAGCTCGGATAAGGTAGCATATACTAGAAAATTCTTTGTTATTTTTTTATGATTGAAAGATTACTGGTGGCCCGGAGGCCTTTCCAGCTTCACCATAGAAAATTCTATGGTAGACAGCGACTTGGCTGTGTCCCAGACATTGCTGATGTCCAATAGCAACAGTAACCACTTACCATCAGGTGGGCAGTATGCTAGTCTGCCTATAAAGGCAATAAAACAAAATATATCTAGTTTTCTGTTCCTTTTTTCTATTTCTATATTATCTAGTCTATCTTTTCTTCTTTTTTTCCACCTTATCCCACTAGGTGGGGTCGGCACAGCAAATTTTTCTCTTCCATTCTCTTCTATCAGCCGTCATGTCAACACTCACTCCTCTCTCTCTCTCTCTCTCTCTCTCTCTCTCATATCGTCATTCACACACTCCATCCCTGTCTTCTTCGGTCGACCTCTTCCGCCTCTACCTTGCACTACCATTTCCATACATCTCCTAGTCAATCTTTTAGATGCATGAAATGAATGTGTATATTGTTGTCTTCTTTTTTTTTGTGGCTTCGTCGTTGATAATTGGTGAAATCACGAAACTCAGCCTAAGAGACGTTGCAAGCATCTGCTCTGCGCAAGAGAAATGCTTCGCTGAATTTACCACCGGCTCGGAATCTGGACTAGGCTAAGAGTTTGACAATTTTAAAATCCCTCCAAGTTGAGCCACGTGAGCTTATCTAACCCGTGCGCGCGGAGCAGGCTAAGGTTATTGACGATTAGATATGTAAGGGGAAAAAAGAAGAAGAGAGAAGATATATCCGTACTCTACTATATATTAATTTTCGCGTAACTATTACTTCATTTCACAGTACATTGCTGCTCACGTACCAAACGTTCACCTTGTCTCGCCTCCGAAGATCGAAATGCTAACCAAAACAACCGGAAATATCCCGTTTAGCACGAAACAAACCGAAACTAAACGCCTAAAATAAGGTCTATTACACGAACGGTCGCAGCCGCGTGGGAGACGCAATTATTTTCCAATTTTAATCAAAATATATATTGTATTCCCAGCCTTTCACTTCCGCTTAAGCACTCAAATGTCAATCTTGCGCATTCAGACTGCTCCTAGCCTTAGCTTCCAATACCTGCAAACGATTTGGAGCTCTATGTTCAAGGGATTAAGAGCAATTTGATTCCATATCAGAAACCGATCTGAAACAATTTCGTTTTGTATGATTAATGCCGGCGTAACTATTGTGCTCGGATTGTTTTAAGATTTTTATTTTTTCTCGAGCCGAAAGTGACTTTATGCTTAAAGCATTAAAGTTGAATTTCTTTTGTCGTTGCGGAATTGCTAAAAAAAACTGCTGGAAGTTAGAAAGTCGAAGTAAGATTGATAAAAATACCATTAATATTGCTCTAATGGCTTCTAGATTGTAACAGTGCATACAAGGACAGAATTCACGTGAACATTTTATTTGCAGGAACGTATTGTGAATCGTGTTAGGGCTGTCACTATGAATTGCCTATTTATACCGCAAGAACTTATTTAATTGTTATTTCCATGTATCAAGGGGGATATGAACTCAATCTCGAATCTGCTACGAGATTACCGCGTTGAAGGCGTACGCAGGAACTTGGTGGCCGAACATAGTAATGGCCGGAGTCGAAGATGACAGAGGTCTAGCTACTAAACGACTCCCTTGACCAAGGTAGAATCCGGACAAGGCTATCTCTGCTCTTTTGTATTCTCTACACAAACTCACCCTATATAAAAAGTGGAATTGTCGTAACTTGAAAACCCTTAATTTTACACAAGAGCCTTATATATAATATAATGTGGTACAAAGTGAATTAGCCAAAAATGCAAGTTTCTCTCATCGAATGGGTATTTTTTTTTTATTGCTTAGATGGATGGATGAGCCCATAGCCCACCTGGTGTTAGATGGTTACTGGAGCCCATAGACATCTACAACGTAAATGCGTCACCGAACTTGAGATATAAGTTCTAAGATCTCAGTATAGTTACAACGGCTGCCCCACCCTTCAGACCGAAACGCATTACTGATTCACGGTCGAAATAGGCAGGGCGGTGGTACCTACCCGCGCGGACTCAAGAGGTCCTACCACCAGGTACCTGTGATAGTTTTTTAACAACACTTCGTTACAAAGTAAACGACGCGGACTTCATTTGCACAAACAGAAGAATGGAAACATAAAAAGATATTGCAACCAAACTAGGAAAGAGAATGCAAAAACGAATGTAAGCACACAAATAGTATTAATTACTTTGTTACACACAGTTCAGATGTGATGCGGTAACTTCATTTCACGTGTCTGGGGAGTCTTCAAAAAGGCTTAACCTTTAACCTTAGCATACTCATAGTCAAATGGTTCTTCTGTATCTAAAACAACCGTATGCGACTTTATTTTCTTTCAGTTTTTAATATCGCCACTAACACTTTTATTTTCTTCTACTTGAAAGCAACTACACACGATCATGTTGTTAATTTTCCCTCATTCCGTATTCATTTTTAATCTTTACATCAATTTACAGTAATATCTGAGACGTTTTGGATACAATAAAAGTCATATTTGATTCTAAACAATTAAAATCAAATAGAAGAAGAAGAGAAATAAGAAAGAGGTGGGATTTTTTCCTGTAGCAGAAATTTGCAGGCTCAAAATTGCAATGCAATATAGATTTTGAATTCAATGTCTAAGAGGGGGGTAAGTGGGGTAGTGGTATTCGTCCTATGATCGAAATTCGACCACAATCTCTAACATTTAGATCACATGCATTGTTATAAAAAAAAAACTACGAAAAAAAAAGATTTACTAACAGACGAAAAAATGGTACGCAAATGTTGTCTTTGCTTATTTATGTATAGGATGAATTGGAACGCGAAACAAACTTAACTACATTATAAAGAAAAATTACTTCTATTATTGTCGTCGTCGTCGATACACCTGTGTTCGAATCCCGCAGGCGGGTACCAATTTTTCTAATGAAATACGTACTCAACAAATGTTCACAATTGACTTCCACGGTGAAGGAATAACATCGTGTAATAAAAATCAAACCCGCAAAATTATAATTTGCGTAATTACTGGTGGTAGGACCTCTTGTGAGTCCGCACGGGTAGGTACCACCACCCCGCCTATTTCTGCCGTGAAGCAGTAATGCGTTTCGGTTCGAAGGGTGGGGTAGCCGTTGTAACTATACTGAGATCTTAGAACTTATATCTCGAGGTGGGTTGCGCATTTGTGTTGTAGATGTCTATGGGCTCCAGTAACCACCTAACACCAGGTGGGCTGTGAGCTCGTCCATCCACCTAAGCAACAAAAAAAAAAAAAGCAATAAAAAATACGTATTATTGAAAATTGAGTACTATTTGCGAAGCGAATTTTAAAATAGGGTTTTTTTTCCCGATTTTCTAAACCTACTACACAAAATTTACACTGTAACCTAGTTCGCTGTGAACGCAAAAATGAATTTGATACAAAACCAATAATTAAACAAGGATGCATTTCAAATAACGCGTAGCCATTGGTTCCGTATTTAGACATTAAAATTAGCATTCAACATGTATTTGCAGCGTAGCGTGAATTACTAAGAAGATGCGTTTTACTGTGGAAAGTTCGAGAAAATATTACTTTAATATACAGTTTTTTGTAATGCAATCTACTTTTTTTATCTAGCTATGTGATGTACGATTAGCTGTCGTGGCGTAGCTCGATTGTTTTATTGTAAATCTACTTACCAAGCAATTAGAATCGATCTCTTGTTTTTAGCGTGGATTATTATAGCCATTTTTTCCCGTTTAATTCTGTCATTGAACAAGCAATGTAAATTCTAAATCTAATACTTTAATAAGACGACTTTAATAAGACCAAGACGTGTCCCGCGATTTCTTTATATTCTTAATTTAAAGAGTGGAATTTTAAGAATATCTTTAAACAAAGGAAGGTAAAGGAACTTAAAGAAAGAAACAAAGCTGACAGGAAATATTCACCAGTGACCCTTTAACCTATTTTACCTATAACCTATTTTACCTATTACCTAGTTTACTTATTACCTATTTTACCTAGTACATATTTTACCTATTAAATTTTACCTATTACCTATTTTACCTGTTACCTATTTTACCTATTACCTATTTTACCTTTTACCTATTTTAAAATCTTCTAAAGGTAGTTGACCTTCATACCATTGACTAGTTGCAGGGCATCTTGTCAGCTCGAGCGAGTAGGTCTCATAAAACATTTAATTGGCGTACACCGTGCTTCATACAATAACAAATACACACCGTTGAGCAGAGGTTTTTTTTCCCACCTATGCTGATAGCCTTGAGAGAGTATTTCAGCTTCTCTTTGCCGTGTAGGTGAGCTCACGGGGCTCAAACTGGCAGTGTTGCTAACACTGGCCCTAGTAAGAGCAGAGCTTCGCAGAATCTACCACCGGATCGGAAACGCGACCCACTTCGAAGCTCCGGCGAGAAACTCAGTGGACTGTGTCTGTGGGTTAATTCACTCGTCGAGCCCTTCGTCGCAAGCGACGGGTTCGACGAGGACGGTGACCGGTGGTTGTAATACCTAAAAGCACCGTTAATGGATCGAGAGGATCCGTAATGACGTGAGCAAAGTTTAACTAAAGCATTAATGGCCCTCCCAGATTACTGGTTTAATACTAACAGACAACTTTTTACCTGGATGAGGATGGATGGGATGATGGATGGATGGATGTCGTGAACCCTCAGAGCAGGAACCATCATCCTGCTCCTTTCCTTCACAATGTCATTACTTTGTCTGATCTCTACTATCAATAATGCTTTACATTTGGAAATGACAGCTGTTGCAAAACACATTCAAGGTGATAGAATTTCTGTTGTGATATCTGTCGGCTCCGGTAGCCATTTAAAACCAGGTAGACAATCAACTCATTCACATATTAATGTAATATAAAATATAAATCGTCTTACTAACGATTACTTACTTCCATTTTCAATCCGTCAATGACAAAAACACAGAACACACACAGCAAATTACATGTGCCCAGTGCCATGACGTTTCAATGAAAATCGCAATAAATTTTACACGTACAGAAATAAAACAATCTATACGTATCTTTTTCTCGCTCCTAATAAGCTCGGTAAGTGTGAAAAGAAAGGATCATGTAGCGTTTTTTACGGGGAATAGACACTGCACAGTGACGTTCACGAATGCACTTCTAATGCTATAAGTTTTTAAATTATTAACAAGAATGGAATAATAGTCTTGGCAATGAAACCATAAAAAAATGGTGCGTGTACTTATGTACGCGCGTAAGACGTTATCCTTTATTTTTATTAAATTAATTTCTTTTTTTTATTTATTTTAATTTTAATCAATTTGAAAAAAATCGATTAAACAACATCCTCAAACACGCATATTGGGACATCCCTTTTCTTGACATCGTATAAATTCGGTAATTCTCGGTACGGTTCGGAAAATTCACCTGCGGCTATATTCAGACTCGCCAAGTTACGTCGGTCGTATTGTAATGAGCGATTTAGTGGGCAACTTCATTCTGTTAATTTTGTGTCACGGTGCGCGCGCATCGTAAAATTTCACTCTCATCAATTTTTCATAACGCGCCTAAAGAAGTATAACTTCAAAAATCGAACAGAAACGGGTCGATCGAAATAAAAACGACTGGATTGTTCGCCTTCGAAAAACAATTTGGAATTATTAAATGGTTTCTTGAGGTTCCGTCTACATTTGATTAAAGTTTCTAAGCTGGTTAATTTAGATTTGTTGATAGTGAAATCACTAACGAAATAAAAAAAATAAGCAAACAATGATTAATATAAGTTAAAAAAAAAACAAAACTAAAGGAAAAAAGTGTGTGTGTCCGCTCCGACGCACGACTGGAGTTTACTGGATATAAAAAATTAAACGAAACAATACGAGAAATAGTTCTATATTACGACAACACGATACACTACAGATTATTAACAAATTAACGAGACACAAAACAAACGACTAACAAATATATGAAAATACAATAATGAGAGAAACGCGCGATCAGTACGAGGCTTTGTGGCGGACTGCCGCCGCAGCAGCCCGGCGTCACCTGCGATAACGCATTTCGTGTGACATGCGCAATCAGGCGCATAACGCATTTCGTGTGACATGCTAGTACGATTTTGGTCCCCATAATTTTCATACCCCGGGCCTATATATGTAAATCGATTCTAAAGGAGTAAACTCCAATTAAATAAACTTGAAAAATTAAGAAATTAATTAAATCTAAATCCAAGTAAATCGATATGCGTAGTCGAAACGATATAAAACTTAATATAATCGATCGATACCCGATTCGATTGCCTCAAGCTATACAATTAGTTCGATTTATTCACCCAACAATGCATTTCGATCCTAATTGATAAAACGCTTTTTGTATAAAACATGTTATTATTGTGTTCGCGCGAAGAAATGAAAGTGACAGTTGACATATTCCGTCAATGCACTTTTTTTTTTCAAATCTTAGCCGAAGGCTCTGTAGGTAATTTTGATACGTATTTCACATTTTGGTCATCTTGGGATACATATAAAGTACCTAATGTGCTATTAGATCTGTCACAAAGCTATTTTACGTTTCTGGTTATGTTTAGTTCTTTGTTCTGGACTGATCAAATGAAAACGAAATGGAAAAAAATAATATTAAAAAATCTTTTATTTGAAAAAAATTTTTTTTGTATAAAACATGTTATTTATTGTGTTCGCGCGAAGAAATTAAAAGTGACAGTTGACATATTCCGTCAATGCACTTTTTTTTTCAAATCTTAGCCGAAGGCTCTGTAGGTATATTTGATACGGATTTCACGTTTTGGTCATCTTGGGATACATAAAAAACCTAATGTGCTATTCAATCTGTCACAAAGCTATTTTACGTCTCAAGTTATGTTTAGTCTTTTGTTCTGGACTGATCTTTACATTTGATAAGTAATCAGAGTGACTATTGTACTAAAGGCGTCAATATCACTACATAGTATAAAACAAAGTCGCTTTCTCTGTCCCTATATCTGTCTGTCCCTATGTATGCTTAAATCTTTAAAACTACACAACGGATTTTGATGCGGTTTTTTTTAATAGATTGAATGATTGAAGAGAAAGGTTTAGGTATATATATAATAACATCCATTAAATAGTGGAGAAATCAATAATAAATTACAGTTTCCGAAGCGAAGCGAGGGCGGGTCGCTAGTAATAGATATTTTGCAAAGCGATGGGAGGGATGGACTCAAATAATTTGAGGGATGAGAATGGTTGATCCACGCTTATCAATATTGTAGTAATTGTTACGTTATAATACTCATTGTAAAAAAATCATATTTTAAAAAAAAACTAATATTAAAAAATTAATAAATAATAATTTCATATGTACAAAAAAAAAAAGACATGCCCGCAGAGTTTCTTGCCAATTCTTCTCAGGACGGAGGCTAGTTCTTGTGAATTGGCGGTAGTTCTTTTGACGTTCAACAAGTATGTACTTTCATTTATGTTGAATAAAAATTTTTGATTTGATTTGATTTGATTTGATTGATAAAAAATTATCATAAAGTAGAACACGCCGTAGCTACCACCCGTTGTGTTCACAATAAGGGTGAGATTAAACCTGATATTTTCTTAAAATATGAAATTAGGATTACAAAAAAAGTGTAATCAAGCCTGCCAATTTCTGACACGAAGTATGTAGTAAAAGCGTTCCGATTTGTAGTGCGGGGTTGTCGTTGTAGTAAGCTTAAACTTAGAACTTTATTCTCAAGTTGAGTTTTACTTTGTCGCGGCATTTACATTGCTGATGTCTATTTTTTTATTGGCTTGTTTGCAGACGATATTACGGTCCGCGTGATGGTGATTGACTACTGTTGCCCATAGATGTCAGCAATGCTAGGAGCAAGCCACTGTCTACCGTATGCTACCTATAAATAACCTTTTTTTTACTGGTGGTAGGGCCTCTTGTGAGTCCGCACGGGTAGTTACCACCATCCTGCCTATTTCTGCCGTGAAGCAGTAATGCGTTTCGGTTTGAAGGGTAGGGTAGCCGTTGTAACTATACTGAGACCTTAGAACTTATATCTCAAGGTGGGTGGCGCATTTACGTTGTAGATATCTATGGGCTCCGATAACCACTTAACGACACTTGGGCTGCGAGCTCGTTCAATAGCTTAAACAATAAATTAATAGTATAGTACTACTTATTATCACACGAAAAGTAATACACATAATTTGTCTCAAGTAATTACTCTACATTATAATCGTACAAAAACTTTTCGTCCGCCGTCTTGTGTGGCGAAACAAGGGATATTTTAGTAATTACAGGTATAATCATGGCTATCGTTCGCATTACATCAGCTATAATTAAAATTCAACCCTTAACATATTTTAAAGAAAAGCAACTGCGCCTGCAAGATTTTTAAAAGCCGTAACGAAGATGGTTTATACAAGGCAGATGTGTTCAAGTGACCGTTTGAATGGGAAAGTAGATTAGGCAGTAAGTACCTACAACTTGCGTGTTGGAAGGAAGTTAGTCTTTGTTGATTCTCTCAAGCTAATAGACGAAGCGGGTAGCTTAAATTTATATTATAGAACATATGTATACATACGTAATATATAATTGCTTAGGAGCGCGGGTAAAATCGGAAACAAAGGTTTTTTAAATACATATTTTGGCCGTAATCTAGTCGAACCACACGGAGTAGCGGCTTCGGGATCTCTTTTCGACTTCTTAAATTATTGTTTTCGAATAGGTAGCTATATATAGCTTTTATTGACACATTTCGTAAGTGTTTTTTTCTTAGATTTATCTGAAATGGCACTGACAAGCGCCCAGTCCAAAAATCTGTTCAAACACGTACCATAAGCAGTATTTTGGGAATATAATTCGATTTCGTATGTTATCTGCGCGTATATTGTTTTACGTTTCTTTATTAGCACGGAAATACTCTTCAAGGTTAATTTGAATTCATGGAGTTATTAAGACTACGAAAGGATATTGGGATAGTTCTGGTGGTAGCACTCTTCAAGATTAATTTGATTTCACGGAATCGTTAGAGTTACGGAACGATATAGGGATAGTTCTAGTGGTAGCACGAAACTTCAATTCCAATAGTCTTAAAATAAGCAAAGTAAGCAAGCTGTTGCATTCGACTTTTCTATTTCTAATCGCGAAGCGCCACTAATAATAATACTCAGTTAACGAGAATGAATTTAGTACAAACAACTCAGGCCACTTAATACTTAACACTGACAATGAAACTCGTGCAAGTAACTGGACCCTCCTCAAACGGACCATAAACTTTTTGCATTAAACCGACGCGTGCGCAAACGTGACTCCCATGTTGATTGTCCTAATTAGATCAAAAGTGAAGCCGCCTTATATATAAGCCCGTTACGTTATAAATAATTTCGCACTTATCGTACAAGTAAGTAATTCGTTTTTTTTTTTCTCTATTATAACCTGTTCAAGAATAGACTCGCCAGAACTTTTTAAATTGGATTTAATTTTTTTTGCTTAAGCAAGCAAGCGTGAGCAAGTCCACCCGACCCACCTGTTAAGTGGTTACCGGAGTCCATAGACATCTACAACTAAAATGCCGCCACCCACCCTGAGATATGAGTTCTAAAGTTTCAGTATAGTACAAAGGCTGCCCCACCCTTCAAATTGAAACGCATTACTGCTTCACGGCAGAAATAGGCACGGTGGTCAAAATAACCCTTCTACTCATAACTGTTCATAAAATATTTATAACTACTGATACCATGCACCCCACGCTTTTTTTTTTACAATAAAGTCATTTTTTCTTACACTGTTTTTAATTCAAATTTATTAAAATTTATTTTTTATTTTTTAGTTCGTTTTTCTATAAAAGCGTATTTTGTTCGTTTTTTTAAGCTGTTATTTATTTTTCATTTTTTAGTTGATTTCAATGTTTTAAAAAAAAACCTTTTTTTTCCCCTACGTATTCGCTGATAACTTAAGAGGCTATTCCAGCTACACCCTGACGGGTAAGTGAGCTCACACCTCAACCTGACAGAATTCACACTAACACAAGCCCTAGCAAGAGCAGTGCTTCACAGAGTCTACCAACGGATCGGATTCGCGACCCACTGAGAAGATCCGGCTAGAAATTCAGTGGGCTGTGTCTGTGGGTTAGTTCGCTCGTCGAATTCTTCGTCGTGATGCGCGTGTTCCGGTGTGCTGTCCCAACATGAGAACTTGGTGCCAACGTCGACCTATTACCACGAGAAATGTTCCACCTGATCGAATTAGGAATGAGGAGATTTCCAACCATTAAATACCCAACGAGTACGAAGCTGAATTTGCAATGAATAACTAGTAAATTCATCTAGTTTCGACTCGTTAGACGCGTCGGTTTTTGCTCTACAACTTGCATTCAATAACAATGACATTAAACGTGACAATGAAACCATAAAGTAGTGGTATGTGAACTATTTGATGCACACATTTTCGTATTAACGAGGAAGCTGTTCTCACACAGACAATGGCCGCAATCCGCCCAGACACGTAATCGTCACCTGTTTTAATTACAACAAAAAAAATATGCAAGTCGCACTGATGCATCAGTGTCGCGAGGCAAGTTGCGCGACTGTGTGGCAACAATGGGCTTCGTGACCGATCTGGGAAACTGCTGACCTAACTGCTAGTTCTGTTGGGTTTCTCGATTTTTCTCTATGGTGCCGGAGTCGTGGACAATTCGAACAATAGAGCGGAAAAAAATAAAAGCGTTCTAGAATTGGTGTTGACAATGAATGCTCCGCATAGCGTGGATCCCCAAAAGAACAAACAAATCCGTCCTCGGGCAACTTCGCATAGAAACGAGACTGTCTACGATTTGCTACCAAAAGATTCTTGGTTACTTTGGTCACATTGCTCGGTGGCAACCAGTCAACCTTGAAAAATTTACTGTGGTGGGCAAGGTAGAAAGGAAAAAACCACCCAGCCGGTCGCCAAGCCGTTGGTCAGATCAGGTAACCGCGCTCACCGGGCTCTCTGTTACGACCGCCCAGAGAAAAGCCAAAAACCGAACGAAGTTGAAGCTGATGGTACAAAGAGCCACGAAGGCCTTTCAGGGACACGACCTTCAGCAATGAAAAATGCGACTAAGAAAAAGAAGAATTGCTAGTTAGTTGATGGAGCCAATAGACATCTTTTTTTCCTACCTATTTTACTAACCTCGAGGGGTTTTTTTTTTTTTTTTTTATTGCCTTTGTAGGCAGACGGGCATACGGCCCACCTGATGGTGAGTGGTTACCGTCGCCCATGGACTTCAGCAATGCCAGGGGCAGAGCCAAGCCGCTGCCTACAAACTCTATACTAGATAGATCTAGACTCTTATACTAGATTCACAGAATGAATAGGTGAGCTCGGGGCTCTAACCTGGTGACGTCGCTAACACTAGCCCAAGCAAGAGCAACGCAGAATCTACCACCGGATCGGAAAAGCGACCCACTGAGAAGATCCGGCGAGAAACTCAGTGGGCGCAAACATCACGATGTCTCTTTCTCCGTTGAAATCGGATGACTGTTTCGAGAAATCTGTTGTGAAAATTGACAAAATGAGAGTACCTATATGTTCGGATTCACAATATGCCCTTCCATTTTGGTAAACAGTTATCATTACAACAGTAAGTGGTTGTTTTTTCTCCCACCTATTAACTAGTAGCCTGAGAGGCTATTCCAGCTATTTTTTCTTTTTATAACAGTTATCTGCGTGTTTATGGGCACACGCTACCAACTTCACGACGATCGTCAAGCCTGCGAAATGCGGCCAACTTCGCATCACTTCCACCGGCCTCACTTGGCTTACCACAACGCTACTATGAACAACATATATAAGTAACGTAATGTGCAATATAATTGCCTTTATTTGAAAAAACAAACCGAAAGGAAATTAATAAAATATTAATTTTCGTATACCATTTCTCGCGTCTTCCTCAACACTAGTTGTAACTTAATTGGCAGCGGCTTGACTCTGCTCCTAGAATTGCTGAAGTGCATGGGCGACGCTAACCACTCACCATTAGGTGGGCCATATGCTTCATGGCCTACAAAGGCAATAATAAAAAAAAATAACTACGCTTATATAAATACCGTTCAAAGCTTACTTAATCATGAAAGATTTTTTAATTGATTTTTATTGTGAATCATTTTATTTTCTACAACGCCAGTGCGAATCTAAAGCCTCTCTCACACACGCCATTAGCGTTACGAGATCGAAACAATATAATACCAGACGCGGTTGTCACATACAAAACACTTCGGAGCTTTTTTTTTTTGTTTTCTTTATTTAATTGATTCATAAATCATTAATTAAGCACTCCCGGGATTCATCAAGTAAAATGCAATTTTAAAATTGATTGAGATGATTAGATTGAAAATTAATTATTCGCATTACGACTAGATTAGTGATAGGGCTGTAAATAAGGAAGCACAGTTTTTGCTGAGAAGCAATAACGTGTGGTAGACAATTTGCCGGTGGTAGGACCTCTTGTGAGTCCGCACGGGTAGGTACCACCGCCCTGCCTATTTCTGCCGTGAAGCAGTAATGCGTTTCGGTTTGAAGGGTGGGGCAGCCGTTGTAACTATACTTGAGACCTTAGAACTTATATCTCAAGGTGGGTGGCGCATTTACGTTGTAGATGTCTATGGGTTCCAGTAACTACGTAACATCAGGTGGGCTGTGAGCTCGTCCACCCATCTAAGCAATAAAAAAAAACTCTTCCACGGCGAGTCTTCTTATGGTTGACTCGATAAAAAAAAACTTAACAGTTTAGTAATAACGCTTGATTTAGAATAATAATCAGGCTTATTATCAAATGTGTCATTAATCATTAACTCAGCGCCTCGCCTTATGCGTTTAATCACACGAAGACTTCTTCACATAGACGTGTATTATTGAACACAATGTAAAGTGCACTTGTATGCTAACCGTAGGTTATAGTGCGAAATGGTTCTGTATAATAAATCTCTTATAACTTACTATCTTACTTTATACTTACTTACTTACTTACTTACTTTATATTTAATAATTAATGTGTATTCATAGGAGTAGGACCTCTGTGAGTCCGCGCGGATAGGTACCACCACCCTACCTATTTTCGTGAAGGTCCTAGTACCAGTAATAAAAAGAAAATGTGTGTTTCGGACTCAATGACAGGGCTAACTCAGATAGTTTCCACAAAGACACTGATGACGAACCGAAGGAAGGCCTCATCGCAAAATAGTCATCATCACTCGACCGACAAAACTTTGTAATCGATTTTGAAACTACACCACAATCCGATTAAAACTCTATACACTAACACGAAGTTAAAAGGAAATTGCGGCTCTATTTTATATTATATCGATATAGAATCAAGGATCCCTAAGTGATTGAAATACCTACTTAACGTAGCTGCATCGAATACACATGATGGTTAACGATGATTTATTAGAAGCCATTGTTTAATGGGTCCCATAAAAACTTTTAATTTACGTTAATTTTATTAGCCACAATCTGAAATACGTACACAGATGTGAAGAGCTTAAACCAAAGCACTAACTTACTAAATAAAAGACCTAAACTTTTGTATAAAATAAACTTAAAACAAACAAAAGGAATCCGTCCGACGGGGGCACAGCAAAGGAAAATCAAAATTGCTATTTTTATTTACGTTTTAAACCTTCTCTAGACTTCAACAAATAATTCAAGACCAAAATTAGCCAAATCGGTCCAGCCGCTCGCGAGTTTTAGCGAGACTAACGAACAGGAATTCATTTTTATATACATATATAGATTAAACTATTGTTACTTTTTAGACTGGCCCGCCCTTCTAATCATTACTGATTCGCGACAGAAAAAGGCAGGGTTGTGGTATCAAATCGTGCGGGCTAACACGACACCCTACCAATAATGATTACGCAAATTATACTTTTTGCGTAAAAGTAAATTTACTATGTATTACACGATGATATTCCTTCATCGTGGGAGTCATTCGTGAAAATGAATTTAGTCCAATACGTAGTATTATATTGGTATCTGACTCAATCGAAGTACCGGTACAATCGACTCTAAAAGAGAGCTTTTAAAACAAAATTGAGACTGAACTCATGTCTCAAAGTGGACGACGGCTATCCGATGATTTGCGAGCGAAATTAATTGTCCCTTAAAAATAAGGTGACACTCTACAAAACTTGCATACGTCCGGTCATGACCTATGCCAGTGTAGTGTTCGCTCACGCGGCCCGCACAAATTTGAAACCCCCTTCAACTAATACAATCCCGTTTTTGCAGGATAGCCGCCGGAGCCCTATGGTACATCCGAAACGTGGACCTCCACGACGACATGGACCTAGAGTCCATCAGTATGTATCTACAGTCGGCATCAGTGCGCCATTTCGAGAAAACGGGACACGAGTACCCTCTCATCGTGGCCGCCGGAAACTACATTCCCGATCCTGCGGACAGAATGGAAAGCAGTCGACGTCGCCCAAAACACGTCATTTTGGATCCTCCTGATCCACTAACGGTGCTTTTAGGTACCCCAAGCACCGGTCATCGTTCTCGTCGAACCCGTCGCTTGCGACGAAGTTCGGCTTGTAAATAACCCACAGACACAGCCCACTGAGTTTCTCGCCGGATCTTCTCAGTGGGTCGCGTTTCCGATCCAGTGGTAGATTCTTCAAAGCACTACTCTTGCTAGGGTTAGTGTTAGCAACGACGTCAGATTTGAGCCCCGTGAGCTCACCTACTAGTTAAGGCTACGCTGAAATAGTATCTCAAGACCATTAGCTTAGGTAGGGAAAAAGTGGATGACAGCGATGATGTTACGTTTTCTATGGTCTCTGGTGACCGGCTAACACCAAATAAGTCGTGAGCTCGTCCACCCATTTCAACCAATAAAAAAGATTGTCTTAAAAAATTAAGGCAATTACTCTTTAGTGATAAAATAAGATTGATACTCATTAACTTACAATGCTCCCAATAGATATAATATTCTCCATTAAAAATAGATAACTAAAATTTAAAACCAATACAATTCCAAAACGTATATTGTCATAAGGAGGCAACATTTAATTGCGAATGAAAAATATATATATATATATTCGCGAAATTACGCAGAACGCCGCGGTATGTGTACCAGGAACCAGGTGCGAGAGCAGATGGTGTGTGAGCGAGCGGTGAATAATTCCCGACTGCTGTGTGCTTAGTGCGAGTTTTTTAACTTTCTCGATAGCGTAAAAGTTAGATCATATTTGTATGGAATGGTATCGTTTGCGTGCGTTTGCCGCTAGGGGCGCTGTTCCAACTGCATACAAAATTGGATTAACTTTTACGCTATCGAGAACGTTAAGAAAATCGCACTAAGCACACAGAACTCCAAATAAATATACAAACAGAGCCGACTTAGACGCAATCGTTTTATTTCATATTAGCGACCCGCCCTCGCTTCGCTTCGGAAACATTACAACACACATGAAACCAAAAAAATAAAATAAAAAAAAATGAAAAAAAAAGTAGCCTATGTTCATCAGGGACAATGTCGGCTTCTAATGGAAAAAGAATTTTTCAAATCGGTCCAGTAGTTTCGGAGCCTATTCGAAACAAACAAACAAACAAATCTTTCCTCTTTATAATATTAGTATAGATATAGAAGTATAGACTATTCTCTCAGCGTTGACGTATTCACTACAATAGACAAAAGTAAAAAAAAAAAAAATTATGACATAAAACTGTTATTTGCTACTGATTTTAATGTTTTTTTTTATTGCCTTCCCGGGTGAATAAGCTCACGGCCCACCTGATGTTAAATTGTTACGGAAGCTCACTGATATCATCACATCTCGAGACAATAATTTTGATCATACTACATCTTTTTCTTTTCATTTATTGATGCACAAAACGAATCACAATCATTACAGTACATTACATATTAACTGATCTGCTGCTAACTGATCTAACTGAACAAAATCTGATCTGATTTGCAATCTAAATGATATATACAATCAGAAAACCAGTATTACTGTACATAGCGAACGAGCCTCCAAATTGGTTATTGAAAACAAAATTACAAGCAAAATGACAAGTTCCAGGGAGAAAGAAAAGCAAAAAAAAACGAAGTAGGTATCCACATACATAGACAACTACAGTACAACCAACACAAACATTCATCCCTTTCCAGGGTATGACATGATGAAGATTAATTCTCACATATTCAATCTATATATTAATACGTGAAGCAAAAACTTTGTATCCCTTTTTACGAAAATTGCGCGGACGGAGAAGTATGAAATTTTCCACACTTATAGAGAATATAGAGAAGAAGTGCACAATGTTAATATTTTTTTTAAATAATTCATAAAAGATACATTAAATCAATAAAGAAAATATTACACACACTACATACCATGTATTTGACGCACACACGCATGCATACTATTTATTGTCAAACTTTTGTTCTTAACGTCTGTTGTCAAATTGAGAATAAGTTAAATATTGTTTGTCTTTGTTAATATTTTTTATAGTGTAGTCTTGGCGAAATTAGTGATTATAGAAGTATTATATATACAATCATAATAGTGTACAAACTTACAATTCCAATTAATTATAGTCGAATTTCGACTACTGCGGTACCTCTAGTATCAATAACTAGCCACTGTTAAATAAGATATGCTTCACATATTTGACAAGTCCCTTGAGTCTAGGTTCAAAAATATCAAGGACTCCGTGACATTTCAATTCAGAGGTCGATAACTAACCGTTATTAACACTAAAAGGTTATTGTATGTTTCTGGAGTATATTTAGAGAGATATTTAAGTCTTAACGAGTAGAAGAATGAAATGGAATGAAATAAAACTTATATATTTGTTTATTGTTTAATTAGGCAACGGCTTGGCTCTGCCCCTGGCATTGCTGAAGTCCATGGGCGACGGTAACCACTCACCATCAGGTGGGCCGTATGCTCGTCTGCCTACAAGGGCAATAAAAAAAAAAGTTTCATTATTGAAGTTTAATGTTTAATAATTAATTAATGTTTAATTATTGTTTAGTAGAAGCAATTATAAATTATTATGACTTCTTACTTTTCTTATAACGTCCTAATTTTCTAAACTAATAACCACCAATAAAAAGATAATAGAACAGTGAAAATTTCTAGATATTACTATGCGACAATCTTTGGCAAGAATGTTCCGAATTATATTATACATAAAACTGAAGGAATTCTTGTCAAATAAGCCATTTCGCATACTGGTAAAGTTGACTTGAATTTGTACAATAATGTGCATTAATTGTGTACAATCTTGTTTTGAGAGTTTTTCTAAACTACCTTATCGGAATAACTTAATCTTCAAATCACTACATAGTATAAAACAAAGTCGCTTTCTCTGTCCCTATATCCCTATGTATGCTTAAATCTTTAAAACTACGCAACGGATTTTGGTGCGGTTTTTTTTAATAGATAGAGTGATTGAAGAGGAAGGCTTATATGTATAATAACATCCATTAAATAGTGGAGGAATCAATAATAAATTACAGTTTCCGAAGCGAAGCGAGGGCGGGTCGCTAGTGTTTAAATAAACCATTTCATATTTCCCCAAAGTATGTAGAAGAGCGAATAAAATTTGAACATTTTAGTTCAGTTTATTAAATAATAGATATTTCGGTTTACATATTATTTAATTCAGTTCAACAGTTACAGTGTCAATTGTACAAGAGGAAATTTTAGAACAAAGAATAGCCTAATTAACTAAAATAAACTAAAATAAATGCTTTTAAGAAAAATCAATCTAAAAAATAAAATAAAGTTATTGTAAAAAAACCGTGGGTTGCATTCTGTCAATAGTTATAAATATTTTATTGATAGATATGAGTGGAAGAATTATCATCTTAAAAAGTAGGTACCCCTAGGCATTTTACAATAAATTGATTTTCTATTTGTTAGTTGGATTTTCCTTAAATACGCGTTTTTTAAACTAGTATTTGTTCTAGAATTTTTCTTGTACAATTGACGCTGTACTGTTGAATTGAATTGAAAAATAAACCGAAACCTGTACTATAATAAAGAAATAAAACAATGTTCAAAGTTTCCGTTACATACATACACACAAACTAACGTAAGTATGAAACTAATAAAAGCGATTTAAAAAAAAACGAATTCCCAACAAAATCGATTGAAAATTTGATCGGGCCTATAAAGTCAAAGAATTATGCACACAACTAGTAAAGTCATGTTCGAATCCCGAAGACACGTCACACGTCATATAATGATTGCTTGTTCGAATAATTATTAATTATTAAGTTTTTATTGCGGACCGTATAAACAGCGGCCACGAAAAATATGTAATTTACTCAAGTAAGCGTAAGACGAGGCCTCTGTTTCGATAACTATGTTATTATTTACGAAGTAAAATTGTTTAGGCGGGAAACAGTTTTTGAAACCACGTAACTTGGTGTATTTACAAACGATATGTCTACAAATTCTATTCTAATACATCTTCATCGTCAAACATAGATCTGATCCCGATCCTTCGGAAAGAATGGAAAGCAGTCGACGTCGCTCCAAACACGTCATTTCGGATCCTCCCGATCCACTAACGGTGCTTTTAGGTACCTCAAGCACCGGTCACCGTTCTCGTCGAACCCGTCGCTTGCGACGAAGGGCTCGACGAGTAAATTAACCCTCAGACACAGGCCACTGAGTTTCTCGCCTGATCTTCTCAGTGGGTCGCGTTTCCGATCTGGTGGTAGATTCTGCGAAGCACGGCTCTTGCTAGAGTTGTGTTAGCAACGTCGTTAGGTTTGAGTCCCGTGAGCTCACCTACTAGTTAAGGGTACGCTGATATAGCCTCTTGAGACTCTCAGCTTAGGTAGGAATAAAAAAATAGATCTGTTCAAATTTATCACACTGAGATTGTATTTCGGCTCTCATCACGCATTTCTTGTCTGCAACTCCTCGCAAGTTCTCGATTCATCAAAATCAAAATCGAAAAAAAAAATTCAACATAAATAAGAGTACATACTTGTTGAACGTCAAAAAGAACTACCGCCGATTCACAAAAACTAGCCTCCGTCCTGAGAAGAATTGGCAAGAAACTCAGCGGGCATGTCTTTTTTTTTAAATATTCATTTTTACAAGGACTATTATAACGTAACAATTATTGCAATATTGAAATGCTCGGAGCGAGCAACTCATTCTCACTTTGTGCAATCTTCTATCGCGAATCTTCATCTCATTTACTGGTGGTAGGATCTCTTGTGAGTACGCGCGGGTAGGTACCACCGCCCTGCCTATTTCTGCCGTGAAGCAGTAATGCGTTTCGATTTGAAGGGTGGGGCAGCCGTTGTAACTATACTGAGACCTTAGAACTTATATCTCAAGGTGGATGGCGCATTTACGTTGTAGATGTCCATTATAGACATCAGAACGTGAATTCCCATCACGCATATACATAAGCCGAAATCAGCCATAAACCTGAAAGCCCCTACGCGTCAATAATTGAAATGAAGCAGTTTTAAAGTATTCGCGCTAACTATTGTAACTTACGAAGGTTTTCTTCACGATCAAGCGTAGTATAACAGAGGCAATATTTTCTAACTACAATAATAACTATACTAAATGAATATATATACCTATATTACATATAGGTTGGGATATTCGAGTCGAGTGCATAGCGCGCGGCTATTAAACTTTATTGCAACATAAACCGCACAAAATTCCCGTGCAATCAATAAACTACGTGTCCGTTATATCGATTGTAGAATCGCCACACGGTCACACGTCCGAGAATCGATTGAATATCGATACGACGGTTATTATTCACCCAATAAATTAGTTATCGAATCGATTTAATAGGCCGATACTAATTTTTGAGCGGAACATTCGAAACGCTGCGAGTTTTATTGCGTTAAAGATTTACTAGATATGATTCAGTTTGAAAAAAAAAATTTATTTTTTATTTCGCACTTCCTAAATATGGTTTTAGTATGGTACTTGTTGACATGTTGAAAAAACAGTAAACGACAATGCATTATTCGTAAATCATACCTTAAATGCTGAGATAAAGAGATTAAATGCTAATGTACTGGTGGTAGGACCTCTTGTGAGTCCGCACGGGTAGGTACCACCGCCCCGCCTATTTCTGCCGTGAAGCAGTAATGCGTTTCGGTTTGAAGGGTGGGGCAGCCGTTGTGACTATACTGAGACTTGAGAACTATATCTCAAGGTGTGTGGCGCATTTACGTTATAGATGTCTATGGGCTCCAGTAACCACTTAACACCAGGTGGGCTGTGAGCTCGTCCACACATCTAAGCAATAAAAAAAAAAAGTGTTATAAAAACTACATAGATTTATGTTGAATAGTTTGGATTTAAGTGGCTAGCTTTATCTTTAATCACATCCGATCTGGTGGTAAATTCAGCGAAGTACTGCTCTTGCTAAGGCTAGTATTAGCAAATTCGCCAGGTTGAGCCCGCGTCTTTTTTTCTTTTTTATTCCTGCCTATGCTGATAACCTTGAGAGGCTATTTCAGCTTTGCCCTAACATGTAGGTGAGCTCACGGGGCTCAAAACGGAGTGTTGCTAACACTAGCTATGGCAAGTGCAGTGCTTCGCAGAATCTACCACCGGATCGGAAACGCGACCCACTGAGAAGATCCGGCGAGAAACTCAGTGGGCTGTGTCTATGGGTTAATTCACTTGTCGAGCCCTTCCTCGCAAGCGACGGGTTCGATGAGGACGGTAACCGGTGCTTGTGGTACCTAAAAGCAACGTTAATGGAGACCCGTGAGCTTGCTGAGAAACACTCATATTTTTCAAGCTACGCCGGTTCATAATGGTTAAAAAAATCAACATTTCGTTACTGCCTAATATATATATTTTTTTAATTTAGATTACAAAATCACGAATTCTATTCCAGTCGAAATTTTACATCGATTGAAAACGGAACCAAAAACTTTAAGAACGAGCCTAACAGTAGAAAGTCAAGTCGAAACCGTATCACGATATCCATAAAGTACAAATTACGGTATAACATTTCTAGAAACAGCAAATCATCGACGGAATCACTAATTGTTTGAAATCGATTTGATACGTTTTTGATTTTTATGAAAATACCTATCATTGTAACGGCAATCAAGCCTTCAGTGTATTATGAATTTAGCGTTTGACTACGTTACAAAACGAACTCAAGTTGATATTATGAGTCACACACAAATACTCAAGTCAGTATGTACAAATTCAGGTATATTTAATGCTTGGGTGAGTCGCTCAGTTAACATAGTGAAATTGATTACACTAGTGGTCCCCGCAGTAGTCGAAATTCGACTATAATTAATTGAAATTATAAGTTTGAACATTCTTATTGGTTCTATTGTCAAACACTATTTTTTTAAGGGATTTTATGACCTGGTAACTAAAACCTTTAAGTCATGTCTTATTTTAATTTATATTCTTATTTTTATAAAAAATGATAATATGAAGTGAAATGAAATGAAGATGATTAATTTGAGACATTAATCAGCTGGGATGAAATTAAATGAAATGAAATGAGATGATATGGGATGAAATATAATCTCAGTAAAATGGTGGTCATTTACTAAGACTTTTTCAGTGTACTTTTTGGAGGATCCCGAGAAGTTACTTCCAGCGCCTTTGTTTCATTTTCCCACAATTGTGCACTTTCACGGATATTAAACAGTTAATAAACCACCATTATTACACATTTAAACCTGAAGAAACACTAAACAGACAAAATAAATCAAATCACACAACTTCACTCCTCGCGCTCCCGCCAAAAACTCTGTCAAACACTATTATACTTCTATAATCACAGGTTTCGCCAAGACTGCACCATAGATTATACACTTAATATTTGAGAAACTGCACTATACACAAATAATATTAACGACAAACAATACTAATCTATTCTAAATTTGACCACAGACTTTAAAGAATAACAAAAGTTTCACAATTGACAATTTACAAAGAGTATATTTTTACGTATGTGTTGTGTCAAATACACGGTAGTGTGTGTAATGTTTTCTTTATTGATTTTATGTATTTTTAATGCATAATTTTTAAAAAATATTAGCATTCTGCACTTCTACTCTATATTCTCTATAAGTGTGGGAAATTTCATACTACTCCGTCCGGGCAATTTTCGTAAAAAGGGATACAAAGTTTTTGCTTCACGTATTAATAAACAGATTATATTTCTGTGCTCACGGTGAAATCTTTGAACGAAAATAATTAATTGAGCGACTTTTGGAAACCTATTATTATGGTTACACACAACATTAAATCATATTATCCAGTCGGCGAGCGACCTCATAGACATAACCCACTGAGTTTCTCGACGGAACTTATCAGTGGGTCGCGATTCCGATCTAATGGTAGATACTGCAAAGCGCTGCTCTTGCTAGGGCTAGTCTTTTTACTGGTGGTAGGACCTCTTGTGAGTCCGCACGGGTAGGTACCACCGCTCCGCCTATTTCTGCCGTGAAGCAGTAATGCGTTTCGGTTTGAAGGGTGGGGCAGCCGTTGTAACTATACTTGAGACCTTAGAACTTATATCTCAAGGTGGGTGGCGCATTTACGTTGTAGATGTCTATGGGCTCCAGTAACCACTTAATATCAGGTGGGCTGTGAGCTCGTCCACCCATCTAAGCAATAAAAAAAAAACTCTCAGGTTGAGCCCCGTGAGCTCACTTACCCGCCCGGGTGTAACTAGAATAGCCCTTAGGCTACCAGTACATTATCCGGTTTTCGCGACACAATTAAAACTACTTTCACGGATCAATCTCGACGTTTTAAATGTCGTTATCTTATTGTCGATATTTTTTTGAGCAAAATACTTGTAGTTAACCACAATATTAGAATGTCGTCGAACAACAGATTATTCGTTTGTGATCACGAAAATTGTAAAATATTCGTAGCATCAATAAATAATATGATAACAATAAAAAAATGCAAGATCAAAACCGCAAAAGCAGTTTTAGTCACACAAAAATTCAACTTGTACTGTAAAATGTGAGACTTAGAACTCATGTCTCAAAGTGGGTGGCGGCATTTACGTTGTAGATGTCTATGGGCTCCGGTAATCATTTAACACCAGGTGAATCGTGAGATCGTCCACCCATCGCAACAATAATTAAATAAATAATAGTTTAAAAAAAACTAACAAAATACGCTTTTATAGAAAATCCAATTTTTTATTCAAATTTATTAAAATTTATTTTCTATTTTTTATAAAAAGGATTTTCTATAAAAAGCGTATTTGTTTAGTTTTTTTAAACTATTATTTATTAGTCATTTTTTAGATGAATTTCAATATTTCAATATATATATTTTTTTATTGAATTATCATCGGTCCTTAATAAGTATACCAAATTTCGAGTTCATCTGACGTTTTGAAGGGGATCAAAATCATGTTCAAAGATTCCGTTACATACATACGTCTGAAGCTAATAAAAGCGTAGGTATTAAAAAAAAATACCGAAAAAATCATAGCGCAACGTTTTCTTGTAACCATACCTGCCCGGTTCTAGCTAAAACTGACCTCTTTCCATTTCTTCTTCTCCTCTTCGTCGCGTACACGGTCCCGAGCTGGCTGGAGTGCGGCTGCGGCGGCGGCCGGAGCAGGCCAGGCTCCACGCATCCCTCGAGAGCGTAGCTGGCCTGCCCGCCCCAGCCGCACAGCTGCAGCTTCGGCTCAGCGGCTATCTTGACGGCTTTGAACGCCGCGTCCTCCCCTTTACGCACAACTATTGTTCACGGAGCCGTCTCTCGGCGAGGTAACGCTCACCGACAACTCATAGTCTCACTGACGGATCATGTGTTTATTTGAAAACACCAAAATTTTTTTCAAATAATTTTATTTAATAGTCACTTCTAGAATTTAACTAAAATCTGAAATGTACGTTAAAAACGATTTTATCGATTTCAGATTATCGATTTAGTCAAGACGTACCTCGAATAATAAAATCGATTTTCTAATTGCACCATCTATAGGTCGATATATTTTGGTACATTTATATTGTGATTAAGTTAGGGTTTTCGTTATGTGATTACATTTAATTCTTTGCTTGATTATTGCACTGTATTTTCGTATTAATTTAACACTCTTAGGTAAGCTTAGTTTAGGGAAGGAAAATTTTTGAGCTTCATAATTTCATAAACAAAAAACTCCAGGAATATTTATTGGAAGATACACGATCGTTATTAATTAATGTTATAAATTGAGAAGCACTTCACTTGAGTTTTATTGTTGTTTATGTAACACGGCTTTCAGTTTCCCACACCAGATGTCACTTTTGCAGACGATCGATTTTTGTTTTCTCATTTACAAAAAATAATAATCGATTTTTTTTTCTCAAACTAATTTTCTATACGACAGTACTCTTGACACGTAAACACACATGTTTTATCCTAAGTACCTCCACGCGCGATTTTGTTTTTTTTTTTTTTATTAAGCGTGGTAATACCAAACGCGTGGCGCTACCACCAAGCGCCTATAACGTTTTGATCACATATGTTTCGGTACCCTCACCGAACGTGGGCGGTACGGAGTCGGACCACGCCTCGTGACCGTGCTCCGCCAATGCCTTTATTCCGGCGACATCAAAGACAACACTGGTACGGATTGAGTGACGTAATTCGTTTTTTTTTTCTTGTCCATTTCCAGGAGCACCGAATCGTTGTTGGCATTTTCGAATGTGATTTCTAGAAAATTTAAAGAAAAGCTTCGGGTTGAGGGTGGTGTGTGAATATTTTATTCGTCTCCGAAATAAAAAGGAAATATTATTATGCATAAACCGCTCCGATTCAATAACACGAACTGAAATAATGTTAAGTATAGTTTTTGTGTATCAAATGCATTTATTTATGCGGGGCTCAACAAACCTCTTAGTATTTATTATCAAGAATTAACTATTGCTGACTATTGTAACTATTGCTTGTTTTTTTCAAGACAAATTACTAGACTTTTAGGTATCACACAGAACAAACTGATAATATATTGAGCTCTGACAATTTCTTTGGCGGTTGCTTAAAAATGCGTTTTCGTTAATAAAATGAGAACAAAATTATGATTGAATTGTTAAAATGGTTGTTAGGTATATGTAGTCTTTACGTATATGTATATTAGGTAGAAAATGCTTAAACAAATATATATCAGCCTTACAATTACTCCGTACAATGAAAAATAACATTATATTGAGCTCACAACAGCACAGTAGTTTTAGAAAGCTCCACAAAACCGTAATGCTGCATCGATTTAAAAAAATCTATTTTTTTTATTGCTTAGATGGGTAGACGAGCTCACAGCCCACCTGGTGTTAAGTGATTTACTGGAGCCCATAGACATATATAACGTAAATGCGCCACCCACCCTGAGATATAAGTTCTTAGGTCTCAGTATAGTTACAACGGCTACCCCACCCTTCAAACCGAAACGCATTACTGCTTCACGGCAGAAATAGGCGGGGTGGTGGTACCTACCCGTGCGGACTCACAAGAGGTCCTACCGCCAGTAAACATTTACAGTTACATTTTATAAACATTTGAATTCGTTATAAAAATCGTGTCTCTCACAAATTCTCCATTTAAAGCATACGTATTTACGACATACCTACGTACTAATCAAAAATAATGCACTTAAAATTACATTCAAAATCTCAAAGTAGGTGTTTAATGAATTTGACACAAAAACGTTACGCAATTTTATTTCGATAACGAAGTAAATCGAAACGTCCAAATCCGTCTCAGGGTAGGGGGTGACGTCACAAAATGGCCGCCGCCGAGGGCGAGTTTTCGCATTTTCCCCTCGACCGTTCTAGCGCGCGCACCTCTCAATTGTCAAATGCTCCATCATTTGGGCCTATATCCCAAACGCCAAGCATGAACATCGTTTAAAGAACAAATGTTCCAATTTCTGTGTTAGTGGTCAAAAGGTATTGTTAGACGACGGTTTCTCTGGCGCTTAACCTAATTAACTAAACATCAGAGCCCGTTGAGTTTCTTGCCGGATCTTCTCAGTGGGTCGCGATTCCGATCCGGTGGTAGATTCTGCGAAGCACTGCTCTTGCTAGGGCTACTGTTAGCAAATTGTCTCAGGTTGAGCCCGTGAGCTCACCTACCCGTAACTGGAATAGTCTCTTAGGCTACCAGCAAATAGGTAGGAAAAAAAAAACACCGGGTGAAAAGCAATTAATGATTTGGCATTTAGAATCATACTTTTTATTGGAAGTAACAGCTAGATAGTGAAAAGCACAGTACAAGAGGCGGCGACTTGACTGTGACCTTAAAATTACTTATGTCCATAAGCGACGGTGACCGCTCACCGTCAAGTGGGCCGTATGCTCGTCTGCCTAAAATAGCAATTAAAAAAAACACCGTAAGTACAATTGAGTGAATATATCGATCTTGGAACCGATTCCATTTTTTTCTTCTCAGTCCGACGGTTTTGTTAGAGTTCATGGTTAATTTTCACCCCGTGTACCTAGATGGAGCGAAGTAATAGGCATTTCGGGCATTATTGGAGTATATAGAAGCAATCGTGCCAGTAATTGGGAATGATTAAAATTTTCCATAGATAAAAGAATTAATGATTTATTCATCGCCTTTAGAAAACACTCCAAATGGAATGCACTGGAATAATAAAATACAAAGCCACTACTTGTTTCTAAAAGAACTGCCTTTCAGCAGACCAGGTATTTAATAAGTGTATCTTTTTAAGGTCAACGACCCTAAGTGATTTCGTATATTCAGTTAATCAGACGCGTAGTGGAAACACAATTATTACTGGTGGTAGGACCTCTTGTGAGTCCGCACGGGTAGGTACCACCGTTCCGCCTATTTCTGCCGTGAAGCAGTAATGCGTTTCAGTTTGAAGGGTGGGGCAGCCGTTGTGACTATACTGAGACCTTAGAACTATATCTCAAGGTGTGTGGCGCATTTACGTTGTAGATGTCTATGGGCTCCAGTAACCACTTAACACCAGGTGGGCTGTGAGCTCGTCCACACATCTAAGCAATAAACAGAAATTCCGGTCCGACGTAGTCAGAGCCTCAAGCCACTAAGCTAATGAGGCGATAGTAAAATAAAAACACATAGGTATTCTAGAATAAAAGTTGTAATTACTTATAACAGTCTATTCGCAAATATTAAGATGATTTGAAAATTTAGGTGGCTATAAGTATCAGAACTTGCGTATGTAGGTATGTACCGCAATAGATAAAAGAACAGAAGAAATTTGATGCCTGAATCGTGCTAACGACATATTCTTTTTTTCTATCTATGCTGATAGCCTTGATAGGCTATTTCAGCTTCACCCTATAACGTGTAGGTGAGCTCACGGGCCTCAAACCGAAAGTATTGCTAAGCAAGAGCAGTGCTTCGCAGAATCTACCACCGCATCGGAAACGCGACCCACCGAGAAGATCCGGCGAGAAACTCAGTGGGCTAACTGCCAATCGACGCTACTCCCTCGGTAGCCATATATTCCCCATGTCACTTCTTCCGAAATGTGAAATACGAATCTGGCACGTCCTTACTAAGACTCAAACAATGAATGGAATAATAACGAATATCGCATAACAAAAGTCGATACAGAAAAAATTTGAAATTTGATGTTGGAGGAAGATGCATGCGACTAGGAGATGTATGGAAATGGTAGTGCACGGTAGAGGGGGAAGACCGAAGAAGACATGGGTGGAGTGTGTGAATGACGATATGAGAGAGAGAGGAGCGAGTGTTGAGATGACGGCTGATAGAAGAGAACGGAATAGAAAAATTCGTCAAAGTATATTGGTGAGTAGTATATTATCTTTTTTCCCTTAATTCGTGTCATGGATGCATCGCGCATGAAATTCAACTAACAGATTCCGTAGACGCCAGAACATACGTGCCACCGTCAAACTTGAGGCTTAGAGCCAAAATCCTATTGATTCCATAACAAAAACAGTTATTGACAATTATAATCTTAAATGCAAAATAATAAACAAAATAGTCTACTTAAAATTTACAGCTAAAGGCTTAACAAAATTAAGATATTACAAGAATATGAATTGGAATTCCTTTAAATTTGGAGTATTAAAAAAAAAAGATGTTTGAGTGGGGCGCATATGGGGAGGACGTGGCACTAACCCTTAACCCATGGCAGCTTATAGCACGTCCGAATAGGTCATTGTAAGATTCAATTTAATGCATATTAGCTTTATTATTAAAATAAAATTATTTCACGAAGAAAACGTATAGGTAAGCTGATTAAAAAAGCATTCCTTTAAAAATTTAAACGATTTTAATTCGCCACTCTAAGCGTTGATGGTTTTTTACTGTTTTTTTTTTTAAATCATATACCTATTGCTTTTGCTGTATTTTAAATGCCCGTATAAAAGGTTTGTGCCACGTGATAAATCGTTTTTGCGCATTAAAGGTGTACAATTTCCAAAAATATTCGAAATTGAGTCAATATGCGGATTCATTTGGTATCACCAGTATTTTGCTCATAAATACTGTCAAAAGAGCGTAGTTTAGTTTTAGTTTTTTTTTTTTTAGTTTTCCTATATTTTGACTGCTATTAACAAAATTAATACATAATTTTATCTTACTTTAAAATACAGATAATGTAACTGGCAAAAAATAAAAAATAAATGTTACAAAGATGATTCAATATTAAAAATATCACACGTTAAACCTTTAAAACGCTCTCCTGTAAAATTAGTAAGTTTTGAGATTATACAGTTTTAATGCGAGAAGACGATATAGGTATGTCTACAATTTCCCACTGCATAGCAGTTGCGCATTCCACTTCGAATGATGCAACCGTTGTAAAAGACAATTGATATTGTAATTTCAAATTTTATGTTGCAGCACTCATTTTAGGCTGTATATAGGTTCAAGTTACCGCTTAAGGTTCGGTGAGTAAGTAATCGACGCTTCCCATTAAAACTGTATATCCCAAAATTCGAACAAACACGCCTGCTTTGCTTCAGAAATGGAAACTATGGTAATATTCGTGCCGGTGCACTATGCTCTATCGGTAAATGTAGTTAAGGTCCATTCCGCCTTTAAACGGGACTCAAAAAGTCGTAGGTGTGAACAGCAAGCTTATGCCTTTGTGGGTATGAGCAACAGACATCATTCTCCATCAGCAGGAGATATTCGACTATTCTAGTGGGCGACAACACTTAACCAAAGGCCAAGAGCTCAGAGGCGTGGATCTGAGCAACCTTCATATAAAAAAAAACCCATTAAATTTAACATTTACGAGTCCTGCAGTAAACAAGCGAACGTACCTAACAACATAACAGTTAAAATATGAGGTTATGATTTATATTAGTGTCCCCGCGCCCCCTGGCGACACCCTCGCGGTAAATCACTGCCGAATTGCTGGCGATCACGCGTTTTATGAACGACTATTTTGTTTGATAGTTCAGTTTTAAGTCATAAGAGATATACTATTGGCCGATAGAATTCACAAAATGACACTTTTAACTTTTTAAAATTATGCCAAGTTTAAATCTTATTGCAAACCTTTGTAATTATAAAATCCAAGCCGTGGATCCAATAACGGATGAAGTAACTGAAACACCAAATGAAGAAACCGTAAAATTCCATATCTATGGCACGTCTATGGCATGTGTGGCGATATAACCCAAGTAGAGTTGGAGTCAATCGTAAAACACATGACAAATCATGTGTAGCTGATAAGAGGACACGCTGCTCCGACCTTCCATTGTGGGGGATAAAGGGAAGAAGAAGAAGTCACAATGTGACTGCACCCAACTTGAAACTGGAGTTCGAAGTCTTGATTGAACTGAGCATCTGCTTTTCTAACCGGAAAGTACTTCTTCGCAAGAATAAGCCAAGATTGTGGCAACCTACAAAAATGTTCATTGTATTCGTTATTCAGTGCTGTGTGTGGGCAGATGAGGCGTCGAATATAACTTGATTACCATGGGCATCTGTATGCAAATGACGCTCGATACTACGATTTTTGAAGCATTTTTACCTTAACTGAGGAGATGTTACGTACCTACATAATATAAGGGTTCAAATCCTGTATATAGATACCAAAATTTCTAATTCAATTATTTTTTATGAGNTTGTATTCGTTATTCAGTGCTGTGTGTGGGCAGATGAGGCGTCGAATATAACTTGATTACCATGGGCATCTGTATGCAAATGACGCTCGATACTACGATTTTTGAAGCATTTTTACCTTAACTGAGGAGATGTTACGTACCTACATAATATAAGGGTTCAAATCCTGTATATAGATACCAAAATTTCTAATTCAATTATTTTTTATGAGCGAGAGTTTACTGGCGACCCAGAGGCCTTTCCAGTTTCACCAAGACAGATGGGCGAGCAAAGGCTCAGCCATAAGGGGTGGGATTTGCTAACAGCCGACCGAGCGCCTCCGAAGGAGACTTAACAACTCAAGAGCAACTGCTTCGCGAATGAATCTACTACCGGATCGGAATCGCGATCTGCTGAGAAGATCCGGTGAGAAACTCCGGGGGTGAGGCATGGGTTAGGTTGCACGCCGAATTCTTTGCCGAGTTCGAGGAGTACGGTTACCGGGATCCATAAGCCCGCTCCTAGCGTTAGAGCTGAAGGCGTTTAATGCAAGGGTTAGTGAATCTGATGAGGCCGCAATCAATTCTCTCTAAGCTTACAACTCAGACCAAACGGCGAATAGTAAAATTTTTTTGGTAGGTACAATCGTGCTCGTAAAAAACCGTATAATTTTCGTTTTATCGCTAAATAAATGTCGTATTACTGACATAACTCTTTTCTGTGCGATGTCACACAGTTTATAACCGGATTAATTAAGTTTATTAAATAATTAGGCCGTTATATTGTACTGAGTATACATAGTTGTCCAAATTCGCTGAAACGAAAAGTTTATTTATTTATTTAATTAAATATTAGGTAGTAATGGTACAAGCAAGATATTGAACCAAAAAAAGTATATATTTTTTATTGTGATTTTCAATTCAACTAACTAACTTTTTTAACTTATCAAAGACTGACATAGTTTTTAATATACGAGTATTAATATATTGCACATAAAAATTACAGGTGAACGTTCATAGAAGTCCGAAACAAATAAATTTAAAAAAATAAGTTAATGCAATGATTTTTCTTCGATGATTATTACCATTGAAACTTTACCTCTGGTTGTTTATGTAGCCCTATATCCCTAATAAGGGTATTGGCCTTGCTATTGACAGGAGCAACTTTAAGGCATAATCGTGTGACCAAGATCCCTGCCCACCTTGTATTGAACCCGTAGTCATCACAGCGTGATTATCAACAACCATTTGTAATATAAGGTCGTGTTGTGTAGTACATAATATAAGTCATGTAATTTGTAATAATAAAGGGGTATTAAACCAACACTTGGACAAGACAGTTGTTTTCATTCGAACTAGAAGCTTCCTTCACCAAGTGTTGGTTTAATACTCCTTTATTGCTACAAATTACATGACTTATATTATGTACTACACTACAGTCGAAGTGTCCAAGTTAAACAGCTTCTCGGCACCAAAAGGCAGTATTTTTTTTATTACGTTGATGGGTGGACGAGATCACGGCCCACCTGGTATTAAGTGGTTACCGGAGCCCATAGACATCTACAACGTAAATGCCACAACCCACCTTGAGATATGAGTTCTAAGGTCTCAGTATAGTTACAACGGCTGCCCCACCCTTCAAACCGGAACGCATTACTGCTTCGTGGCAGAAATAGGCGGGGTGGTGGTACCTACCCGTGCGGACTCACAAGACGTCCTACCACCAGTAAAAGTAGCTAGCATCAACAATTCGATGTCATTAATTGACCTTCAATAAAATTTACTCCTTTTAAATAGCTGAGAAGTTTTTTTTTACGATATTTTTTCCAAATTTTAAGCTTTAAATAGCTCTACTGTAAAGTTGCAAAAATGTCACTTAAGCCGAATAGCCTTTCACTTCTTGATATAAAAATCATTACTAGTACAACTAAAAAAGTACAATTAGAGTTACTTTTACGATTTAATCTAGCGTTTTGTATTTACGACTAGCAACCCGCCCTCGCTTCGCTTCGGAAACATTAAATTTTATTATTGATAGTTGAGTGCCGCGATGTTACCCGCGGTTAATGCCGTACCGCGGGTGACGCCGCGGGGCGAAGCTAGTCTAAAAAAAGTAGCCTAAGTTACTCCTTATATTAGCAGCTATCTATCAGTGAAAGACTCGTCAAAATCGGTCCCGCCGTTCCAGAGATTAGCCGGAACAAACAGACAGACAGACAGACAAAAATTGTAAAAATGTTATTTTGGTGTAATGTACCGTATATATATTCATATGCATGTAGTAAAAAGCGGTTATTTCAATATTACAAACAGACACTCCAATTTTATTTATATGTATAGATTAATTTATCAGTTTATATGTTTCGAATAAATTACCTAGCCGTCTCGATCACAGTCAAAGTAAAACCGTAAAGTTAGTTTAAAATTTTAATCTGAAAATACCGTACAAAAAATATATTGGTCAATAAAAAAAGTATTTTTTTTAATAATCAATATTTGTTTTCGACTCACATGATAGTATTACTTTAAAACTTTACCGTATCGCCTAAAAGCAATGTGATCGTTAATATATTTTTTTTCCTAGGGTTTACCAAGTGTTTACCAAACCCTTAAAGGGTTTAACAAATCCACGATAATTGTTTGCTGGTCTGACTAAAAGACAGAAAACGTATTCTTTTTCATTTATTTGTGTGTAAATAAGCAGGATAGAAGATATTTTGCAAGCTCCCAAGACGTTTACCAGAGAATATAGTTAACAATAAACATTTACCTAAACAATTCTTAATTTATTTAACGGCTCAATTTATAAAGCTGATGAGTAGCGCCATCTAGTGAAAGCGTGTGGAACCTGTACGACCTACAGCCTGTGAAAGAAACTTCACAAGGAAAAAATGCCTCTATCAAGAAATACAGAGGATATTTTAATCAATAACTGTCTTTTATCTATTTAATAGTACGTGAAGCAAAAACTTTGTATCCCTTTTTACGAAAATTGCGCGGACGGAGGAGTATGAATTTTTCTACACATAAAGAGAATATGGAGAAGAAGTGCACAATGCTAATATTTTTTTTAAATAATGCATAAAAGATACATTAAATCAATAAAGAAAACATTACACACACTACATACCATGTATTTGATGCACACACGCATGCATACTATTTATTGTCAAACTTTTGTTCTTGACGTCTGTGGTCAAATTGAGAATAGATTAAATATTGTTTGTCTTTATTAATAATTTTTTATAGTGTAGCCTTGGCGAAATTTGTGATTATAGAAGTATAAAATACAATCATAATAATGTACAAACTTACAATCCAATTAATTATAGTCGAATTTCGACTACTGCGGGACCTCTAGTGTATTTAAATACTCACGAATTCTGAAATTCTAAAATTCGTTGAGATACCTACCTACTAAGCTTTGATTTAACTAGGTTCGTTTAAATTCGAATGTCTTTTTAAGCTGATTTATTGTAGTTTACTTTGTAATTGTATAATTTATTTATTGATTTTACTTTTGAATTTCCTTTTATAGATTTGTCTTAAACGATGCTCAGTTTTTTTTTAAATCCTCTTTAACGATGTTTGCAGCACGCATTCTATCAATGTCAAACGCCATAAGGTTACATTAGAAAATCATTAGAAAATTTAATATGGTGGTTATTTTATTGATTTGGTTCAAATTGATATGTAAATATTGTAATGATAAATTGAAATTAATAGATTTTCCTCTAGAATTGAGCAAATGTTGTGATAATATGTGTACTAATGTGAATCATCAATCTGTGATAAATAATTTTTATATGACGTGTATTATTAATGTTTTAACTGAAGCCTCTATTAATTGTTATGAAAATTTTAGTAATAATGATTTTGTCAATTTTAATTTTAATTTTTAATTTACTAACATAGATGTAAGTATTACTCTACTAACAAAATATGGACTTCTAATGGTCTGAAGTAAATTATTTTTATTTTTTAATTTTTTATTTATTCTTAAATCTACGAATTTAGCGCGCATTTTTTTATGTTTTCTCTCTTAAGCACCTTCTCCTGACAAATAACAAACGCGACAAAAATAATTATCCAATTTGTTGCTCGTGTTCTGAAGTTATGCGCGTACCTTGAAGTCGTCGTGGCCTAAAGGATAAGACGTCCGGTGCATTCGTATGTAGCAATGCACCGGTGTTCGAATCCCGCAGGCGAGTACCAATTTTTCTAATGAAATACGTACTCAACAAATGTTCACGATTGACTTCCACGGTGAAGGAATAACATCGTGTAATAAAAATCAAACCCGCAAAATTATAATTTGCGTAATCACTGGTGGTAGGACCTCTTGGGAGTCCGCACGGGTAGGTACCACCACCCCGCCTATTTCCGCCGTGAAGCAGTAATGCGTTTCNGGTTGATACCCGAATATAACCCGCTACAAATCATTTATTAATAAAGCTTATTAAATATAAACAATTCCTTCTATCAGTGAATGGACAACTTATATATTAATTGTAAAAGTGAATTATATAGACTTACTTAATTACCGCATCCACGTGTTCCGCAACTCCCGGATCATTCTCACTAGAATACGTAACTTCCATATTTTACTGTATTCAATTGACACAAATTTATATTTATATCCAGTAAACTCCAGTCGTGCGTCGGAGCGGACACACACACTTTTTTTTTCATTTATTTGCGGGTAAATAAACAGAAAAGAAGATATCTTGCAAGCTCCCAAGACGTCCACCAGAGAATATAGCTAACAATAAACATTTACCGCCAAAAAACAATTCTTTATTTACTTAACGGCTTAAATTATAAAGCTGACGAGTAGCGCCATCTAGTGAAAGCGCGTGGAACCTGTACGACCCACAGGCTGTGAAAGAAACTTCACAATTAAACAAAGAAAAAATGCCTCTATCAAGAAATACAGAGGATATTTTAATCAATAACTGTCTTTTATCTATATATTAATACGTGAAGCAAAAACTTTGTATCCCTTTTCACGAAAATTGCGCGGACGGAGGAGTATGAAATTTTCTACACTTATAGAGAATATGGAGAAGAAGTGCACAATGCTAATATTTTTTTAAAATAATGCATAAAAGATACATTAAATCAATAAAGAAAACATTACACACACTACATACCATGTATTTGACGCACACACGCATGCATACTATTTATTGTCAAACTTTTGTAGTTTTTGAGGTCTGTGGTCAAATTGAGAATAGATTAAATATTGTTTGTCTTTATTAATAATTTTTTATAGTGGAGCCTTGGCGAAATTTGTGATTATAGAAGTATAAAATACAATCATAATAATGTACAAACTTACAATCCAATTAATTATAGTCGAATTTCGACTACTGCGGGACCTCTAGTGTATTTAAATACTCATGAATTATGAAATCCTAAAATTCGTTAAGATACCTACCTACTAAGCTTTGATTTAACTAGGTTCGTTTAAATTCGAATGTCTTTTTAAACCGATTTATTGTAGTTTACTTTGTAATTGTATAATTTATTATTGATTTTATTTTTGGATTTCATTTTATACATTTGTTTTAAACGATATTCAGTTTTTTTTTTTAAATCCTCTTTTACGATATTTGCAGCACGCGTTCTATCAATGTCAAACGCCATAAGGCTACATTAGACAATCGTTAGAAAATTTAATATGTTGGTTGGTTATTTCATTGATTTGGTTCAAATTGATATGTAAATATTGTAATGATAAATTGAAATTAATAGATTTTCCTCTAGAATTGAGCAAATGTGTTATCAATTTAAATTATAAGTTTGAGCATTGTTATGGTTCTATAATCACAGATTTCGGTAAGGTTACAACACTATAGACAAATAATATGAAAGAAAAACAATGTTAATCTATTCTAAATTTGACCACAGACTTTAACATTAAATAAAATAGTTTAAATGCGTGTCTTTATTGTTTTAATTTATTTTTTATGTATAATTTAAAATATATATTAGCATTCTGCACTCCTCTATATTCTCTATAAGTGTGGAAAATGTCATACTCCTCCGTTCGTGCAATTTTCGTAAAAAGGGGTTTTTGCTTCACGTATTAATACATACATACATAACATTACATTGACCCAACGAATTTCCTATATATTTACCTAATTAAAATTATTAAATAAAATTATTAAAAAAAAAAAATACTTCGTTTGAAATTTTATAAACGAAATAAACGAACTTTGAATGAAGATGTCTTTAAAATTCGAAATAAAATTCTCGTAAGCAAAAACAATATCGATATTTCAAATTCACGGAACCGATAATCACGAAATTCTTTAGTATTAGGTACCTACCTACTTTCCACAAAACCGAAATTATTTAAAAACATATGCCACGTTGAAAGTATTCATTCGTGATCGCCTAATTTCAAATTTAAAATACGAATTTCGGTTCTTTTTTTTTCTTTTCTTTTTTCTTTTTTTTTTTTTCTTCGTAATTCGTTTATAGCCGACGCCGCGTTCGTTTCGGCCAGTACGAACTGTCAATCAAACTGCGTCGTAATTATTATTAGGATGGAAAGAATATACGAATTTCGAACATCGACAGGTCTGTTCCTTTAACACTAATTAAATATTGCGGCTCCGTCTGTATATCCATTTCGTTTTAACGCCCACAAATGTTGGTATAATTGTGGACAGTAATTGAAAAGGAATTTAACAAAACGAAACAAAAAATCTATTAAAATCGTTTAAATAGCTTTGAGAAAAGACGATTTACACTTGACCTAATGTTTTAATCCTTTAACTTTTTAATTCTTTTTTTTAAAACATTATAAAAATAGGCACGCGGATCTCCTTTGAAATATTTGAACACGGAATTATTTATAGCATACCGTTATGATATTTTAACGAAAACACAGTGTGATTCGATCGCTCGACATGAAAAATCATAACACATGTTCAAGAATCAAGAGAAATTCTCACTTTTTTTTGCCCTTGTAAGTAGACAAGCGTACGGCCCACCTGATGGCGAGTGGTTACCATCACTCAGCAATGCCAGGGGCAGAGTCAATCCGCTGCCTACTAGTCAACACTTGAAACATTTAGTCGACAGAACATTTCTCTTTTAAGGCAAAAAAGAACGAAACTGCATATGTTTAAAATCAACATGTTCTATATTCAAATGTGGATTCCTCAAAAACACACGGACGACGTTCCAAGCCAACTAATTTGAAATATACAGTTTAATTGTATTTTGTCTTGCGGCAATCGTGGTAAGGACGAGACGGCGACTGCGGCGTAAAAAACGCACTTATAGAGTTTTTTTTCTTGCCTTTTTTTTCGTAACAAAAATTCGAATTATCCCCTAATCTTATATTGACACGGTAATGAGAACAAAATATTGTAAGTCTCTAGGTTGGATTAATTCAAAAGTAAAAACTATGGAGTCTTGTTCTTTTTTTTTAATTATTTAGTTTTCTTACTTACGTACTAGATGAGATTGTTGTAACGTTTTTAGAGTAGCTGACGTCTGCTGTTATGAATCAGAGTATAATAAAATCGATTTTATGAAACAAATGTACAGATTATTCTAGACATTACCCGAAGATCCGACCTATTTCCAGCCCCAAAGTTTTGGACCCCTTTTTAATGGCGAGACAACTGCATTAGTATTTGTGTGCAATTTTTGTAATACTGAATAAATCTTTTAAATACACATATTTTGTTGAAACTTCGCCATCTGTCGTCCGTTAACGGTAATACGTCTATGACCTTTGCGCACTTTCAAAAATATGTTGATTTAACAGAAATACATAAACAAACAATCATTAATTTAAGTTTTTTAGATTTTTTTTAAAGACAGGTACCACTGGAATTACAAAAATATTTTTAAGAGTATGTTTATAATTACACAGTTCCGAAATTAAATTAATTTTATTTTACAATGCAATTTACAGTTTGAACTTACAGCTCAATTTGGTCAACGGCGTTCAAATTTTGATTCTATGAATACTCGAATGGCTTATAATTAAATATGTACAGCAAAAAAAACAATTGTCAAATTTAAATTTACTAGTTTTTAATCTAAGTGAACACGGATTAAAAAAATAAAATAAAAATAAATAGTCTCAACGCCACTCCGGGGAGTTTTCGTTCCGAAGTTTAGCCACCGGCCGGATTTGGTTCCGTGAAACTAATCAGTCTAAATAAGTAAATTGACTCGAACAAGAGACACGCGATGTCGGGACCTTTTTGGTTGCAGCACACAACTGTCCGTGCGGGTCTGCTTCGAAGGTTCGACCTTGATTTAAATTGAGGAAGAGCGAGAAAAGAAAAGGAACATTGCGTTCCGTACTGGAATGTAATACAGTCGAAATTACATTGTAGCGGTAATTAGATTTAGGACATTTGCGCTCTGAATAACACGGCTTAGTAGTAGTCACATAGAAAGAAGTAACCTCAGAGTAAGTATTCGAACTGCTAGTTCTGACGTCACGCGAGAAGAGAGATAAATATGTCACAAGCTTGGTTCGATCGTGCGTCTCTATCGCTTGGTCCGCGCTCCCGCTTGCTCAAGCTCAGGCGGAACGTGACACTTTTTCGTGCGTGCAGCCGCTGTTCATCGTTTTTTTCGCAACATTGCGTTCCTTACTGGAATGTAATACAGTCGAAATTACACTGTAGCGGTGATTAGATTTAGTGCATTTGCGTTCTGAATAACACTGCTTAGTAGTAGTCACATAGAAAAAAGTTACCTCAGAGGAACTATTCGATCTGCTAGTTCTGACATCTCGCGAGAATAGAGATAATTATATCCCAAGCTTGGGCCAATCGTGCCCCTCTATCGCTTGGTCCGGCTCTCGCTTGCTCAAGCTCAGGCGGAACGTGACACTTTTTCGTGCGTGCAGCCGCTGTTCATCGTTTTTTTCGCAACATTGCGTTCCTTACTGGAATGTAATACAGTCGAAATTACACTGTAGCGGTGATTAGATTTAGTGCATTTGCGTTCTGAATAACACGGCTTAGTAGTAGTCACATAGAAAAAAGTTACCTCAGAGTAAGTATTCGAACTGCTAGTTCTGACGTCACGCGAGAATAGAGATAAATATGTCACAAGTTTGGGCCGATCGTGCTCCTCTATCGCTTGGTCCGCGCTCTCGCTTGCTCAAGCTCGGGCGGAACGTGACACTTTTTCGTGCGTGCAGCCGGTATTCATCGATTTAAAATTCTCACGTCAAAACAAAAGAATTAGTAACCTTCTTTTTTAAGAAATCGATTAAAACATACTTCCGATGACCTATACAAAAATATAAAAATAATTACGGCCATTATTTTATCAAACTTGTAATCCTTTTGTGACAATCTCCTGGCAACATACATACATATTTGTTGTACCGTTATGTATTTTTAAACATATTATTAATATACCGCGGTCGTTCCTTCATTAATTATGGAAACGTATAAATTTTGTTCACATAAAATTTTATCATACGGAGACGTGACGTGAACTCGGAATACGCAGCTGCGATGCGTACATACATACACACATACATGCTGCAATGTTTTTGTAATTATTACATTAGTTGAACGTGCCCCGCGTTGCATTCAATGTTATAATTTAAGATAAAAAAAAAAAGATATTGCTTATATGGGGGTGGACGAGCTCACAGCCTACCTGGTGTTAAGCGGTTACTGGAGCCCATCTACAACGTAAATGCGCCACCCACCTTGAGATATAAGTTCTAAGGTCTCAGTATAGTTACAACGGCTGCCCCACCCTTAACGCCGAAACGCATTGCTGCTACACGGCAGAAATAGGCAGGGCGGTGGTACCTACCCGTACAGACTCACATGAGGTTCTACCACCAGTAAAAAAGAAAGATATTGGATTTTTCCGCGATTAGAGCAGTTTGCACGTAAAATCACATCCAGCGGGAAAATACACTGTCGATTTTAATAAAAAATAAACACAAGGCGTGACTAGCGTCCAATCATTAACCATTAATACTATTTATTAATACAGATAAAAAATTATCGAACCATTTTTGCGTAACTGAGTAACTAATATTCAACACACAAACTTTTATATTCAAACTATTTCTTTAGTATGGATGATGCTAGGTTGTTAACCCCATAGACACTACCCACTGAGTTTCTCACCGGATCTTCTCAGTGGGTCGCGTTTCCGATCCGGTGGTAGATTCTGCGAAGCACTGCTCTTGCTAGGGCTAGTGTTAGCAAATTCTCTCCGGTTGATTCCGTGAGCTCACCCACCTGTCCGGGCGTAGCTGGAATAGCCTCTTCTTGTGAACGTGGCCTTTTTCTTTAAAGCCACATTAGATGGACCCAGGAGCTAACGTTCAGCAGTTATTGGAGCCCATGGACATCAGACCATGATAGCCTAAGGCACGACTTCGGTTCGCATCGCAGAAATGAGCTTAACTTTCGTGCCCTATTGAAAGTACGATCGGAGCAACCGACATAAGCTCATAACATATCCTTCCTTCGTAAAATACTTTCCAGAATCGAAAATAATACCTTTTTGGAACGAAGCTCCTTATGGGACCCTATCCGGTATCCCACGACACCACATTATTCTTTTTTTGTTATGCAAATAATAATAATAATAAGGCATTATTGCTGTTAAAAAATTTACAATACTTATATATAAATATTATATAATATGTATATATATTTTAATGCTAGGAAACAGCTTGTCTCTCGACATAGGCCTCCTCTAATGCTTTCCACAAGGTCCTGTCCTTTGACTTGTCCACTCTCCGCCAGCTATTCTTTTGAAATCATCTTCTCATCTTTGATTTTTTCTGCCTTTACTTCTATGGCCATCTCTTGGGTACCATTCCGTTACATTCTTTGTCCACTTTTCTTGTGTCTCTCTTAACATATGTCCTGCCCATCTCCACTTTTGCATTTTATGTACCTTTTCGACGCTTTTTAATTTTGTTATATTTTTTACGTATGTTAGTCTAATTTTATCTTTTCTCTTAGTTCCAGTGATACTTCTTTCTATATTGTTCTGACATATGTTTATTTAATTTAATTGTTTTTTTTGTCAATGCCCATGCTTGGCATCCATAGATCAGGCATGGTAGAATGCACGTATTGTATACTTTTCGTTTGTCTTTCATAGGCATATCTTTATTTTTCATTATTTCACTGAGGGACCAGTATCTCTTCCAAGTATTGGCTATTCTCCGATCGATCTCTTTTTGCATAGTGTCACTTGGCGATATTAACTGCCCCAGGTAAACATACTCTTCGACATATTCGATTTTTTCATTGTTAACGGTGATATTATAGGTCTTCGTAGAATTGGTCATAATTTTGGTCTTAGCGGTATTCATCGATAGGCCTGCTTTTGCACTTTGATCTGACAGTTCTTGTAGCATATGCTGCAGTTTTTCCAGGCATTCAGAAAAGAGGACCAGATCGTCCGCAAATCTTAAGTGGTTGAGATTTTTACCGTTTATGTTAATTCCATTTTTTTCCCAATTCATATTCCGGAATATGTTCTCCAAAACAGCCGTAAATAGCTTAGGCGATATAGGGTCTCCTTGACGAACCCCTCTTTCTATTGGGAATTGTCTACCAGTTTTTTCAAGCCGCACTTGCGCTACACTTCCACAATATATGTTTTGAAGATTTTTTATGAATTTGGCCTCCACTCCTTGACTCTGTAGTGCTCTCCAAATATATGAATGTTTTAGAGAATCGAAGACTTTATTAAAATCAACGAATCCTATATAAAAGGATTTATTGTATTCTTTGTATTTTTGTATGATTTGTCTTACAACGTGTATGTGATCTATCGTTGAAAATTTGCTTCTAAAGTCGGCTTGCTTATATTATTGCTTGCTAGTTATGCAAATAGGCACTTTTAAATATATATCGTGAAAGTCAATCGTGAAAAAATAAAAATTGAAGTGAAGGAATAACATCGTGTAATAAAAATCAAACCCGTAAAATTATAATTTGCGTAATTACTGGTAGTAGGAAGTCTTATTAGTCCGCACGGGTAGGCACCACGACTATTCTGCCTATTTCTGCCGTGAAGCAGTAATGCGTTTCTGTTTGAATGAGGGAGCAGCCGTTGTACTGTAAAAACTGAGATCTATGAACTCATGTCTCGAGGTGGGTGGCGGCATTTACGTTGTAGATGTCTATGGGCACTGGTTACCACTTAACACCAAATTAGCCGTGAGCTCGTCCACTCATATAAGTTATAAATTTTTTTGTTTTTTGTTTACGCAAATAGACCTTTAAGGCAATTCTAAATCATCAAAACTTTGCTATCGTTGCGTGATGCATAATCAACACTGAGAGGAAACGGTGAGAAAGTCAATGCTTGCTCTTATTCGAATATGGATACGTCATAGAGAATTTACAAAAATACTAGCCGTACTCGCCCGCTTCGGTGGGCATTTAAAATGAACATTATTATTTATTGTCATTATTATTAGGGAGTCCAACACTCATATAATCATTAGCCTATCCATTAAGTACATTTATTTTCTACATGGATACCAAGTTTCAAGTCAATCGTATGCATGGTTCAGTAGTTATAACGGAACATTCGTAAAAGCTACTGTAGATTTATATATTAGTCTAGATTAAGTGATATGATACGACTAGATACGATATGTCAATTGCCAATTAATAATATTAAAATAATATTACTAATATTAAATATTAAAAATAATAATTTAATAACTAAAATATATTATTAAAAGGAGTCCCTTTAGACAAGGTTCGGAAGATACTGACAGCGTTCCCCCTTTGAATAGCTAAACTAATTCTTTGTCCAAGGTAGCTGTTATATAGTTTGCCAATAAAACTAACCTGCCTCGCGATGCAAGAGACAAAAACTTATTGTCACGTAGGTAGGTTAACAGAATGCATGCTACTTACAAGTCCCTGTCTACCCCAAAAGCGAGAGCCATGCGCGTGCATAAATTAAAATCCGAAAAAAATTTAATTATTCCGCATTCGCATCGCAAACACACATAAATCATGGAATTGTTCATGTAAATGTCATAATGACCAGAGCATTGAATAATTAATCGCTTTTATTTCCTTAAGAAATTGCGTGCTGCAGTCGCTTTAGAAAAAACGTTGTTTTAGTTTAAGTCTAATTCGTATGTAGCATTTGTTATGCAAAAACAAAAACGAGAATTCTACATTACAAATGCTCGTGGTCAGGATGTGGTAAACGCGCCTGTCGATCATGGGATCGCTCGTTTGAGACTGAACACGTGTTTTTAATTTTTACATATCAATAAGAAAATGTATCAATAAATTCCATTAAAACTTAAGTCGTGCCAAGGACATATATCTACAAGATATAGGTATATATTTTTTATTGCCTTGATGTGTGGACGAGCTCACAGCCCACCTGGTGTTAAGTGGTTACTGGACCATACTGTTACCATAGACATCTACAGCGTAAATGCGCCACACACCTTGAGATATAAGTTCTAAGGGCTCATTATAGCTACAACGGCTGCCCCACCCTTCAAATCGAAACGCATTACTGCTTCACGGCAGAAATAGGCAGGGCGGTGGTACCTACCCGCGCGGACTCACAAGAGGTCCTACCACCAGTAAATAGTCTAGTTTCCGGTTCGTGATTATACGTACGAACGAATCCACATTTCAATTAGTCATACACGTACAAGAGACGGAGACTCAAGCGACTCTTAATCTCTGGAAAATGAAACTTGTTACAACCCTATCTAAATTACAAATTAAAATCGCCGAAGCCGCGGGACACGTCTAGCAAAACATATTTAACCGGCTCCAAGATAGGATTGGCTCCTGAGTGTTGTTGTGCAGTGGAAATATATTATATATATGAGATAAGATCTAGTATCTATATACACTATTAGTCTAGTCGATAAGTTGAAAATGGTACAAAATAGAGATACTGCTCTTAAAATTATGTGCGATAGCTCATTGGATCCGGAATAACGCCTAGAAAAATGTGCTAAAGGCGTGTATTAGCACATAAAAAATTGCAAAAGTTATAAACAATTAAAGATGAAAAAAAAATGGCATTTCGTTTTTTGCCAATATTTCATAAACTATTAATATTTAAGAAATTAAAAAAAAAGATTCTAAATGAGAAGGAAATTTCCAATAAAAAACTCCTGGCTCCCGGAAAACTATCTCCATTATTTATAATTCTAATTTAACGCTAAAAATAGGTCTGCGCGCGACCTTTTTAGGTTACGCGGATCCAATGAGCTATCGCACATAATTTGAAGAGCAGTATCTCTATTTTGTACCATTTTCAACTTGTCGATTAGACTATATAAATTATATATAAAATATTATTTGACGGGTCCTTACAACATACGATTTTTAGTTATTATGAGTTCCCGGTATTGACATGGTTGTGTACAAAATGTATGTACAAATGTACAAAAATACATATAGTCGGTCTGCCCGTGTTTGTTTTCAACCAATTTAAACTTATCAATATGTAGATCTCTTTGACAAAAAAAATTATCAGTATATTAATAAAATCTTAAATATCATCACTGTAACGAGTATTTTTTAAATTATTTGTAGTAAAAAAAAGGTCCATAATAAATTTCCTAATGATGAACAATTTTTTTGGGAATTAATAATAATAATAATAATAAATAAATATTTACTAACAATCACGCCACGTTAACTGGTCCCGTGGTAAGTTCGTAAAGAACTTGTGTTACAGGTACCAGATAACGGAATTAAATGTAATATTTTTATTATACACATACATATATTTAATATACATCCATAACCCGGGAAAAGACATTTTTTTATATATTTATCATACAAATATCCTCCCTTGGCGGGATTTGAACCCGCGACCCCCTTGTGTAGTGACCATGTCACTTACCACTACACCAGACGGCCGTTAATTAACTAAATAATGACGACAGTTTCTGAGGTAATGACGAAAGGAAGATCTTCCATAAAGCGAGTGAATATTGCGCGGTAGATCGACCGTCCCAAATGTACGGAACTTGTTTAAGTGTTAGCTTATCTTGAAAATGTTGTTGGCGAGATTCAGGCATCGGTCAATACCTTATGCACTATAATTATTACCGCCACAATAGTATCAATAATGGAATAGCCGATCGAAGAGTTGGGCTTGCGACGGTGACAACTTACGTTCAGGAGGGCCAGTCGACCTCAAGTGTAAAATAAAAGTTAAAATAGGAATTTTATAAAACATTTCACTTTTGCATTACTACACGCAACATTACTCATCCTATTTGCCAACTTTCTTGAAAGCAAATGTAAGGTATGCAATTAAACGCATTATTGCACTTAAACTTGTACGGTACATCCACTAAGCGATTCCAAAAGAAGTCTCATCTCCATAATATTACGTTTTTACTATTAGATTGTTATCAAATAAAAATGTTACACTACAATATTTGTTCATGACGATAAAATTACAAAATAATATATGTCAGTATCGATTCTTTTAACGCGCTCAAACGTTAAGCAAGAAAAAACCGGCCGATTTTAGTTTAAAAGAATAAAATTTATGAATAAATGAATACGACGTGATAATTATCATACGTATGAAATATAAATCTATCATTAAGTAGAAAAAGACAATACAATTTTATTGATAGCAGTGCTTTTTTTTAAATGGTGAAATCAATGGAAATAATTTTTATTGTTCTGTCTAAGTATTGTTGTATCTATTAAGTCTAGTGATGCTATCCACATTTAGGCAAAGGAATCGGAAATTTGCGGTGAGTTATCAGATTAGAGAGCTGAGCGTTGTAAATATTTTAAACTAATATATTTCCATACCAGCGTATTGCTTTAAATTTTGCCCAGTGACAGAGACTATTTAGCCTTCGTAGTAGAGATTACAAAGCTACATAAGTCATCGTCAGAAGCAGCGCGCTATGACATGTCCTTCTTCAAATGAGGCTTGTGGAGAGTATTAAGCGGTAGGCAGCGGCTTGGCTCTGCCCCTGGCATTGCTGAAGTCCATGGGCGACCGTAACCACTCAGCATCAGGTGGGCTGTATGCTAGTCTGCCTATAAGGGCAATAAAAAAAAAAAAAAGTCAAGCGTGCCCCATAGACACAGCCCACTGAGTTTCTCGCCGGATCTTCTCAGTGGGTCGCGGTTCCGATCCTGTGGTAGATTCTGCGAAGCACTGCCCTTGCTAGGGTCAGTGTTAGCATCACTCCGGCTTGAGCCCCGTGAGCTCACCTATTAGTCAAGGTTACGCTGAAATACCCTCTCAAGGCTATCAGCTTAGGTATGAGGAAAAAAAAAGTCAAGCGTGCATTACAGCTGATGTGTTCTACAAATGAGACTTCAAACGTATTATAAGACATGCTTCATTCTGGTTGCGATTTATTTTGTGGCCGCTTAACATCAAACGGGCAGCTAGTTTAGAGACAGAAAAAAAACAATAGCAGAATTAAAGTTTTAGTATATTTTTTCAAGACTACATCATCCAATTACATCGTAAGGAAAACACAATTTATTTACAAGGTTAAATAAGCGGTCCGGTTTCCCCTGCTTAGCTGGACGTTCATCACAACAATAATACTCTTATTTGTGATATGTTTCGAATCATTTAATTTGATCAAAACAATGCACGTCTTGTTATTTACATTGTTGGTTGGAAATTTGTGAAAATACGTAACGATTTTGCCGTATCTATTAATTAATTAACCTTACACGGCTAAAGAAAGGATAGGATAAAGAAAGAAATTACTTATAAAGCTCTCACGCCGGTTTCAAAAAGAGCAATAAGCTTGAGTAGAGTCGGCGCACGCAAAATCGACTGTCTTTCTTTTATTTAATTCATCAGCTTTTTATCTTTTAAAAAAAAATTTGGTATATTGTTTTATACGAATATAAGTAAATACAGAGTGAAATAGTTAGGATAAATTGTTTTTTTACTGATGATAGGTTATTTTTTTATTTGCCACCTAGACAAAACGGGTAGAAGGCCCATGTGATGGTAGTGGTCACGGTCGCTAATGGACACCAGCAATGTCAGGGGCACAGCCATTACCTACGGCATCCAGAGACACGTTCGGTATATTCTCAGGTTGAGGGTACGCTTGAACAACTCTTAAAGTTTTAACAGCTGTCTATGGACAACACGCAAACGGCCTTGCAACTCGTGACGGACACATCCAGTTTTAGATTTTAAATTCTCATAACATACTTAATCGAAATTACAAACCTTATCTAGTCATTATAAAAACGGAGCGCTTTTTTATCACATATTACCGAGAACCTATTAGCAAAGCCGCATTTTATACTTTAAATGTGTGATAATTTCTAATGAAATTCATAAAATTCAACTGTACTGAAGTGGAAACGTTTTTGTCAGTTACAAAAACTTACTTTAGTAGTTTTTTATTTTTTTGATGATTTTAATTTATTTCATGCGATAACAGTTCGCTGATACGCAAAATTTATTTAATTTAAACCAATACAATAAAAGAGAGTTATTGTTTACGTAAAGGTCGCCTCGCTTCATGAATAGTCGACATTATTACGATCAACGCTTTCCATAAATATTTGACTCCGGAGTGGCGTGTAAAGGCTTCGTCAAACAGAGCGCGTAATTAGCGCGCGTCAGAGCGGTAAGCTGACGGCGCGCTATGACGCCGAGATGTGTTTGTTGTACTACTATGGTAACATACCGTCATACTGGTGGTAGGACCTCTTGTGAGCTTACTGGTGGTAGGACCTCTTGTGAGTCCGCACGGGTAGGTACCACAACCCTGCCTATTTCTGCCATGAAGCAGTAATGCGTTTCGGTTTGAAGGGTGGGGCAGCCGTTGTAACTATACTGAGACCTGAGAACTTATACCTCAAGGTGTGTGGCGCATTTACGTTGTAGATGTCTATGGGTTCCAGTAACCACTTAACACCAGGTGGGCTGTGAGCTCGTCCACGCATCTAGGCAATAAAATATAAAAAATTAAAAACAGAGCCCCAGCGCTATAAGTACGCAACGCTCTGACGCTTTGACGTCAGACGATGTAATTTTTTACAAATTTTATTTTAGCGTCCGAGTGAATGTATATTAAAATACTAGGTAATGCCCGAAAAATTGATAGCAGTAGTTAGAAAATACCCATGCTTATACAATGCCACATCTGAATCACTCGATTTCTTAATACTTTCAAATTTGCACACTGCTATCGAAAGGCACTATGATTTGGCGAATGCGCTGCGTCAAGGAGCGTTAGACTCATCTCCGAGAGGGCTGGTGGTCGTGGCTCCGACGACCGCCGGTCCGGCGTCCCGAGGGGGAGGGTGATGGGAGAGATGTGCTCCGCACTAAGCGCTTCACTTTCCCCCCTTTGCCTCTTCATGAGTTCTGTCTCATGCGAGGTTTGGACGTTGGTTGTTGAGTGACAGGAGGTTTTAGTCAGTTCGACTCTGACATGCTCCGCCCTTTATCCCCAGTGGAGGGCGGAAGTCCGGCGATTTCCTCCTGACCAAAAAAAAAAAGACTCATCTAGTCAATTGGTGTGACATGAAAAGAGCGCGACGTTAAAACGTGGCGCTAAGTACGCGTTCTGTTTGATGAAGCCTTTAATGAGAATATTTTTAGTTTTATTGTCCTAAATGGTTTAGCGTATATGCGATAGACGTCGCAGCGTGAATACCGTCAGTTGTTGGCGTCATTGCAGCTAATGGTGAACGGTCACCGTCGCTGTGTCAGTCAGCAGTGCCAAGCGAAGTCGAACTACTGAGCACACAGTGCACTACTGTGCTTAATGCGGGTTTTTTAACGTCCGCGATCGAGTTTTTTTTTTTCCTACTGAATATTAACTCAAATTTGTATGGATAAGATTATTTTTTCTACATTTGCCGCTGTTCCAGATGCATCCAAATTTGAGTTAACTTTTAAGCGATTAAGAACGTTCAAAAACTCGAACTAAGCACACAGACTTCGTACGAAAAGTCACATCTCATAACAGCAGCAGGGAACGCATTAGTACGTTATGAGTTGTTCCGCTTTTCAGACTGGAATGAATATAGCAGGAATATTAACAGCTTATGCCTCGACAGGTGAATATTCGACTGTCTACCTTGTATAAAGTAGCTAGCTCGGGACCATGATTTTTATGTCTCATTGTGTAGCAAATTAGGCAATTTAATTTTTGCAGATTTGATTTATATTAGGCACCCAAAACTATTCTTGTGTCGTTGAAATAGTATGTGAGCATGTGTGTAAATACTTATTATAACACGTATGTATAAAGATAGTTAATAATAGTTAACTCGATATTTGAATACAAAAACAAGTTTGAAGTTAATTCTGACCCATAGACACAGCCGACTGAGTTTCTCGCCGGATCGTCTCAGTGGGTCGCGGATTCCGATCCGGTAGTAGATTCTGCGAAGCACTGCTCTTGCTAGGGCCTGTGTTGGAAAATTCTCTCAGGTTGAGCCCGTGAGCTCACCTACACACGTTAGGGCGAAGCTGAAATAGCCTCTCAAGGCTGTCAGCATAGTTAGGACAAAAAAAAAGGAGAGAAATCTACGGTAGGCAGCGGCTTGGCTGCCCCTGGCATTGCTGAAGTCCATGGGCGATCGTAACCACTCACCATCAGGTGGGACGTATGCTCGTCTGCCTACAAGGGCAATAAAAAAAATAGTAATATATTACTTTTATGTTCAGACTGTTTAATTCTCATTACACTTTGAGTCATTGTTATTAATGAAGAATCTATGTTATTTTATTCCCTCTTTCAACTTTCATCTTTCAAAAGTCAGAGTTTTTTATGTTAAACGTTGTGATGAGCGTCACTTTCGTTTAAACGAATGCTCCATCAACACTTACCTACTCGAAGTCAAAACTCGTCAGGTAAATAAGAACTATTATCGGTAACGAATATCTCATTGAATGACCGCGGCGGGATTGTAAATAATTTTAATTGATATATTTATAGTTTTTAAAAATAAAGCTCGTCTTACAGTCGATGCTATGCGACGGATATACGTAAGATAATATTTTATGTGTGAGTTTCAACTCTTCGTTTTTTCTGATAATTAGCACTGCCGGCATTGCCTTATGAATTCTATGATATATTTTAAAGGTACATATAATTTAAAGTATTCACGAGAGATGGAGACTACAGGATTTTTTTTTTTTTTAAATGATAAATTCAAAAAAGATAAATACAAAAGCAACACAATACGCACATATCATTATGTACATCACCCTACTCTATAAAACTTAATAATACTCATCGGACTAAATCACCTTATAAATATTCCAAAACAGCTTTTCTATAAGCTACAAGTGACAAACAAAACATGTCAGCATTAGATAACTTAGTATCATACAACCTACAAGATCTACGGACAAAATAGTTAGAAGTATATTTCGTTCTTTTTTTTTTATTGCTTAGATGGATGGACGAGCTCACAGCCCACCTGGTGTTAAGTGGTTACTGGAGCCCATAGACATCTACAGCGTAAAATGCGCCACACACCTTGAGATATAGTTCTAAGGTCTCAGTATAGTCACAACGGCTGCCCCACCCTTCAAACCGAAACGCATTACTGCTTCACAGCAGAAATAAGCGGGGCGGTGGTACCTACCCGTGCGGACTCACAAGAGGTCCTACCACCGTTCGAGCCGTAGACGTGTGGAAAGTCTGTTAAGAATGCGCTATTTATATTGTAATATGCTAATTTTGTTTCTAGTCTCAACATGCTTAATACTGTCACTGAAATTTGATATTTTAAATGCGAAATAGAAATTTAAACACTTTCTTGCTGGTCGTTGTCCTAGTCATTTTCAATTCTGTGAACTGCTATTTTTTTCTTTAACTATAATTATTTATTATCAAATATAAACAATTGTTCCATATGGGATTAAGAGGCTACCAGAACACATAGATAATGTATCGTGAGTGCCAGCAATCGTCTTGTATTGAGATCAAAGACTCAATCCTTTTTATTCTTTAAGACTTAAGGTGTTTTATTATAAGACCTTAAGTACCCATCCGCTTCACTGGGCATTTAAAATTAATTCTCACCGCCACAAAGATTCTCATCATTAGCGCCCCCGCATCTGGTGTAGAGAGTCCACACTCATATAAATATGCCTATCCATTAAGTACATGTATTTTCTACATGAATGCCAAGTTTCAAGTCAATTGGATGCAAGGTTCAGTAATTATAACGGAACATCCGTAAAAACCACTGTAGATTTACATATTAGTATAGTTTTCCTTGAGTAGGACTCTGTGGCAGGATTAGGTAGGCTATGAGTTCTCTGAAAAAGAACCAACTAGTGTACGAGAAAGAAAAACAAAGATGTGGAGAGGGTTTTTTTTGAGCCAAATATTCTGGGGGAGATAAAGGCGCGGAGGGTCAGAGGGCTCTGGCATGTGGTGCGGATGAAGCAGGATCGGGCTGTGAAAGGAGTGGCCGTGGGAGTACCAGAGGGACGTCGCCACGTAGGGAGGGCCAAGTACCACTGGTCTGACGCTGCGGAAGGAAATTTACGTGAGCTCCAAGTGTCGGAATACCAAAGCGTTACGCAGCGCCGGGATTAATGGCGACGCTTACTGTCGAAGGCCACCACTGCGGGGTTATATCGCCAGCGCAGTTGTAACAGTAGTGTACGAGAAACATCGAGAATATCAAATCGTAGAAATATTTAAACCAACGTAACAGCAAGTCAATTGTTAATGCCATTAAATTAGATACTATCTATATACTATTACGTAAAGCAAAAACTTTGTACCATTTTTTACGAAAATTGCGCGGTCAGAGGAGTATGAATTTTCCCACACTTATAGATATATTCTCTATAAAAGTTTCAATAAAAGTTGATTATGTTTATAACTTTTTTCAATTAGTTTTGAACATTTGAAGTTAAGTGTTCCCAATTCCCCCACTTTCCCCTATACTGTTTGTTTATTATCAAACTTTAAAGTGTGTGGTCAATTTGAGAATAGGTTAATATTGTTTATCTATAATATTATTTGTCTATAGTTTAGTCTTAGCTAAATCTGTGACTAAAGATATATACCTAGTCAGGTCATAAGTATTGTCACACAGTAAAAACTTATCTTTTAGAATGCTGGCCACAAAAAAGTTTATTGAATTCGAATTTCGAATTGTTCATGAAAATAAAAATGTATACTTTTAGAATTTTACTCATTTTTAAATATGGAGTGGACGCATAAAGAAGACCGTGTTGCAGTTATTGCGTTGCATCGTTGCGGTTACGCGCCAATTCAAATTTTTAACATACTGAAAAATTTGAATACAACCAAAAGATTCGTTTATCGTACCATCAAACGATACAATGAAGGCTCTAGTGTAGATTACAGGTCAATAAGTGGTCGCCCTCGGTCTGTTAGGACTCCAGCAGTGATAAAAGCTGTGAAGGCGCGAATTCCAAGAAATCCCAAACGTAAGCAGAAACTGTTGGCCCTTCAGATGGGGTTAAGCAGAACCACGGTGAAAAGGGTGTTAAATGAAGACTTAGGGCTTCGGGCATATCGAAGAAAAACAGGACATCGTTTGAATGCTCGTCTAATGGACCTCAGACTGAAGAAATGCCGCGCTTTGTTGAAGCGGTACGCGGGAAAAAAATATCGGGAAATTCTTTTTACGGATGAAAAAATTTTTACCGTAGAAGAGAGCTACAACAAACAAAATGATAAGGTGTACGCACACAGTAGTGACGAAGCGAGCAACCGTATTCCGCGTGTCCAACGAGGTCATTTTCCATCCTCGCTCATGGTATGGTTGGGAGTTTCTTATTGGGGCTTAATAGAGGTACATTTTTGTGAGAAAGGTGTAAAAACGAATGCAGTTGTGTATCAAAATACAGTCCTGACGAACCTTGTGGAACCTGTTTCTCATACCATGTTCAATAACAGGCACTGGGTATTCCAACAAGATTCGGCGCCAGCTCATAGAGCGAAGAGCACACAAGACTGGCTGGCGGCGCGTGAAATCGACTTCATCCGGCACGAAGACTGGCCCTCCTCCAGTCCAGATTTGAATCCGTTAGATTACAAGATATGGCAACACTTGGAGGAAAAGGCGTGCTCAAAGCCTCATCCCAATTTGGAGTCACTCAAGACATCCTTGATTAAGGCAGTCGCCGATATTGACATGGACCTCGTTCGTGCTGCGATAGACGACTGGCCGCGCAGATTGAAGGCCTGTATTCAAAATCACGGAGGTCATTTTGAATAAACTTTAGTGTCATAAAAATCTATGTTTTGTTAAGTTCATTTTGGTATATGAATGGTTACATAATGAATAAACTTGTTTCAATTATTTGACATTAAACATGTGACAGAATTTATGACCTGACTAGGTATAAGACCATAATAATGTTCAAGCTTATAATTTCAATTAGTTATAGTCGATTTTCGACTAATGCGGGACCACTAGTATTAATAGTAACGCTTTCGACAGTGGATAACAATCCGAAGTCGCTCGAAGTTAATACTATACAAAAACACGCGCCGACAGTCACAGAATGTTGCCGGGTATTTTGTGTGGAAGTGTCAAATTGACAAGTGAACGACGTCAGAGCAGTTGCCCCCGCTGCGGACGACATTTAAAACATCTGAATTATTAAGCGTATGTTTTATTTTAAATTAAGAATATTTTTGTACAATTAAAAATAGCTATTTTTACGATTACCTGTTCTTAAGATTAAAGTTATTAATAGAAGTAACAAGAAGGTGAGGAAATGAATGTTTTATTTTTTTATTGTGCATATTGAGCACTCTGGGTCCAAGCCAGCCTTTAGGTTAAGGTAGTTTTAGACATTCGTTTTTTTTTTTAATATTTTGTTTTTACCTATATTGTAGTTATTGTTTTTATTTAATTTCGTATTCTATATGAGATGTTATTATTAATGAATGTAATATGGATGCAACATTTTAAGTAAATTAAAAAAAAAGAGGTTATCGTATGTTCGTATCGACGATTGAATTGCACGAGTGAATAAGATCGTGGAGTTAACTTGAAACAGACATAAATTATAATTTTCGGAATATGAGTCTGCCCAAGTAGCAACCACCGCCTTGCAGATTACTGCTGCAAAACAGAAGCGCGTTCGATTTTATAAGATGGGACTGCTATAATGCGGCAAAATTCAGAGTTTGAGCTTATGTCGCAAGATGGGTAACCGATTTACACCATGGTGGCCTTAATATTGTTCATCGATAAAGTAATAAATAAATAAATGAACTACATTTATAGCACTGTATTCTAAGGTGACATTAATATGGCATAGCATCTAACGCGCCAAATAGCAGCTGTATAAAAGTTTTAAGTCGCTCACGCGTGAGACGCGCAAACTCGTAGGGCGCGGTCGTGACGGCAGATATTCGTGTAGTTTTAAGTATCGTGGCTCATATGTTTAAATGGAGGTCTTCACATATAGAACGACACGATTTACTGTCGTCTACGACATTTTTTACAGTGACGACCGATTGTCATGACAGTCAGAACAGGTAGCAAGACACTCGTAAAACGATAAAAAATCGTGACGGCAAATGTATAGATTTGTAGCTAGCTAATGCCGTGAAACGACAAAATGTCATCGCGATCCAATGGAAACAGCTAGATACGATAGCCGCTAGACAATAAAAAATTTGACGACAAACAATCGTTATAATGGGAACAGCTTGAGACGACAGTCTTCCAACGATAAATTAATCGTTACGGCATAGTGTGAACGCGCCCTTAGATTAATAAGAAACAAAATTAACATAAAAATATTCAATTGTATACTCCTCCTCCTCCTTGCGTCGGTTTCCTCATTACTGAGGGTCGTGGTCATGGCCTTGAAACAGTTTAAATGTTTCTCTGTCCATGACTCTCTTGGGATGTAATTGTGGTGGGTTCCCACGTCCTTCCACATCAGTATTTCAAAGGGATTTAGTCCTTCACGGCAAACTGGTCCCGCTCCGGGTCTTTGGTTGTATCCGGGGGCTGGGTTATTTCCCGTCGCCCAGTGCTCGGCGTTGACATTTTACTGTAGGAATGTCCAGCTCTACTCAACCCTCCTATTTTCTCATCCGGGCTTGGGACCGGCCATGGCAATTGTATACACAACTAGTGAAACTTATTGTTTAGTGCGATGAAAAACAACAATTTCATACTTCGCTTCGAGTTTCACTACAATAAGATTAATTGTACAGAACCGAGTAAAGAAAAAACATATTACAGTTGATTTTTATTTGATTGATTGATTTTTGATTGATTGATAGCTCCAATATCCAGTTGATTGTTTCAACAAAATATATTCCTTTTATATACTGCTCTGATTTCGCTGCAATTACAACTATCTATTTTGGAATTGTTAGTGAGAAAAAAATAACCTTATCTATATATTAATACGTGAAGCAAAAACTTTGTATCCCTTTTTACGAAAATTGCGCGGACGGAGGAGTATGAAATTTTCCACACTTATAGAGAATATAGAGAAGAAGTGCACAATGCTAATATTTTTTTAAATAATGCATAAAAGATACATTAAATCGGTAAAGAAAACATTACACACACTACATACCATGTATTTGATGCACACACGCATGCATACTATTTAATGTCAAACTTTTGTTCTTGGCGTCTGTTGTCAAATTAAGAATAGATTAAATATTGTTTGGCTTTGTTAATATTTTTATAGTGTAGTCTTGGCGAAATTTGTGATCTATAATCATGTCTTCTATAAAGTATAAAATACAATCATAATAGTGTTCAAACTTACAATTCCAATTAATTATAGTCGAATTTCCACTACTGCGGGACCACTAGTAAATTAAAATTTACAATTAAAGAAACATATGAACATTTAATGTTTTGTTCGATTACTCTTCTATCTTAATCATTGTATCATTTTTTTGCGCTTACTTAAACTTCGACTGGATCCCACAATATTATAAAATAAGAAAGAAAACATTACACAATCTAGATCGTAATTATTATTGTGCACGTTAAGCCCTCTCGTACGCAAACACATAATTATTGTATAATTACATGTAAGAAATAATGGCTTGAACTTAATTAGATTAAGGTAGCTATAATCCGTTGGGCAAAAACTTGGCAATTCCGAGACTATTATGTCTCAGTTAAACAGAGCTTCACCTGCTTTGCTTAAGCCAAAGTGACGTCACATGACTTATCTATATATAAAAAAGCAAATGTGGTGTCGTGGGACACCAGGTAGGAACGAAGTTCCTTCGGCTAATGTAGAATCGGCACAATTTGCAAAAAAAAAATCGTGGTCTATTTTATGTTGGTTTTCTTGATTTTTCTCTTAAATTTTGCTGATTAGTTTTTATTTAAGTACAGGAAAGTATTTAGGAAATTCAGTATTTTAGGAAATAATAAATTACGTAAAATAAAAATAAAATCGTAATTCAAATTATCAATTAAAATAACAAAATATGTCTCTTTATTTTTGTTTGACAACATACATTACATAGAAATAGAAATAATTACAAAATAGAGAGAGAAGGGATGAGAGAACGAAAAGAAAGAGGGAGAAAGGGAAAGGTATTATACACTACTCGCTTGTGTATGCGACTGTCGCGCCTGCGCACGTCTCATTTAACGGTTTTATTCCACGCACTTTTTTCCACGGATTTTTTCTTACGGTTTTACTATCACATTTTTTTCAGTTCGGTCGCGCAGCAAAATCCCTATCCCCTCCAAGCCTGCCGTAAGGAACTTCGTTCCAATAAGGCAGAGACTGATGTTGATGATTTTTATTGAACATCTTCTTGATTTTTTTTTGTTTACCGGTAACCTTCCAGAATTCGGCCTAATCCTAAGCCAGCGTAATTGAGCGAATAGGTAAGCTCACGGGGCTCTAACCAGACGACGTTGCTAACGCTAACCGTAGCAAAAGCAGTGATTCGCAGAATCTACCACCGGATCGAAATCGCGACCCATTAGGAAGATGCGGCGAGAAACTCAGAGTGCCGAATCTGAGGGTTAATAAAATTTACTTGCCGAGTCCTTTGTCGCAAGCTATGGATTTGACGAGAACGGTAACTGGAGGTTGAGGTAAGATTTATAGAGACAATCTTCTGTAGATTTCTCATCGTGACCGCCGGAAACTACATAGCCAGTAAACAGTTGACGTCGTCCAAAACACGTCATTTCAGATCCTCCCGATCCACTAATAATGCTTTTAGGTATCCCAAGCACCGGTCATCGTTCTCGTCAAACCCGTCGCTCGTGACGAAGGGCTCGGCGAGTAAATTAACCCACAGACACAGTCCACTGAGTTTCTCGCCGGATCTTCTCAGTGGTTCGCGCTTCCGATCTGATAGTAGATTCTGCGAAGCATGGCTCTTGCTAGGGTTCGTGTTAGCAACATCGTCAGGTTTGAGCCCCGTGACCTACTAGTTAAGGTTACGCTGATATGGCCTCTCTAGACCATCAGACTAGGAAGGAAAAAAAAAGATGCTCCAGTTGCAATTAAAAATAGCTTTCTGTACTAATACGTCATATAATAAAATAAAGGCAGACGCAGCCAAATATATGAACGTGTATAGAGATACAATGTTGCGGTTCTGTTTTTCGTCGTTTTTTAAAAACGCGCGTTTCAGGTAATTGTAATGACATAGAGAACTAAAGTTATACGTAGAAATTAAAGCAATAAACAGGTTGTTTACACTCAATAAAATTAACTATAGTCCTGTTGTTTGTTTCCGAAAGGAACTTTAAATAGTAATAATTTGCATAATTTGGCGACGATGATGCAAGAAATTGGTTATTAGATAACTGTAAAGGGTTTGAAAGAATAATCGTACAAATTCTGCAGGGAGCTTGGAATGCGTGACTAAGAGATGATTTTACTAACAATTGATGCACTCATTACGTAATCTAACTTTACTCAAAAAATAATTATAAGAAAATGAACTGATTCATTACTTGCACCGGTCACCGTACTCGTCGAACTCGACAAAGAGGTCGACGTGCAACCTAACCCATGCATCACCCGCTGAGTTTCTCGCCGGATCTTCTCAGCGGTTCGCGATTACGATCCGACAGTAAATTCAGTAAATTCATTTGCGAATCAGTTGCTCTTGAGTTGTTAAGTCTCCTCTTCGGAAGCGCTCGGGCAGCTGCTAGCAAATGATATCCCTCCTGGCTGAGCCTTTGCTCGCCCATCTATCCTGATGAAACTGGAAAGGCCTCCGGGCCACCAGTAATCCTTCAATCATAAAAAAGGGTTCGGCGAGTAAACTAATCCATAGACACGGCCCACTGAGTTTCTCGCCGGATCTTCTAAGTGCGTCGCTTTTCCGATCCAGTGGTAGATTCTGCTCTTGCTAAGGCTAGTGTTAGTAACGTCCTCTGGTTAGATCTCCGTAAGCTTCACCTATTCGCTCGGTTACGCTGGCATAGTCTCTCAAGGCCACCGGTCTAGGTAGGAAACAAAAACTTGCATTTATAGTACACATTGTAAAGTAGCATCTATGGTCTGTGGTAACAACTCAAAATTGATTAGATACTTCGTCAAGTTAAGAAAACAATTCGAGCCGTTATGAGTGGGTAAGATATGCGCGGGACCACTGCGTGTGGCGGTCAATTGTTTTAGCGAAACTGATGATACTACAAGCGGTTGAGGTACAGGTGTAATTATAACCTTTCCTTGAAGAACATGACGCCCGATCAACACATCGCTCGATCGCCACAAGTGCCTTATCGCCCTTATCGGAGTTTATCTATTACAGATGCTTTTAACAGTTGACATAAAGATGTCAAAGTGACGTCTGACACTTTGACATCTTTATGTCAACTGTCAAAAGCACTTTAATAGCGTTATTACGTACTACGATTTGTTTAAGTTTCGAAAACCATTAGCGAATTAATAGAGATGTTCTAGAATTTTTTTAAGCAATTCAAAATAACCAACTTCTTGAGAATTTTCGATTTTTTATGCAGTAAAGTAAGTGCCAAAGTAGATTATATCAAAGTATAGATGTAGTGGAGGTAATATTACGAAAGATTAAAGGTATGCACCCCTTATTTTATTTAGCTATTTTTATCTATATTCTAAAATTATGTTTGTTTTAAATTTCGAATTATACTCTTGTAAATTCTTAGATCTCAGTACAGAAACTATTTAAATTATATACGTCATTTTTCTTTTCTTTTTCAAACATTACAAGAGCATTCATTCGTTTTTATTCTGATATAAAATTTATTCTAGTTTAATCTAAATTAATTGAATTCTAAAAAAAAAATATTATAGTCTAAAAAGAAAATATCAACGACAACCTCTATAAAATCTTATCAATAAATATAAAATGTCGAAGCCGCTTAAAAGAAAAAAAAAATTAAATTTAGCATGTGCCCTAAGAAAGAGACAACAGACACAGGTGTTGGGTAACCTTTAACCGAGCAGACGTTGACCGGTAGCTTATCGTGGCCGCCTGAGTGATGAGACAAACAACAAGTCAAGTACTGCCTGCACAACTACTACGACAAAAATAGTTATATAAATAATATTTAAAAAAAACTAATAATCGGGTTACCGTTGTCCGACCTTTGCCTTCTTCAAAGATATACATGCGAAACGGAATACAACAATTTAGATATATGAGAGTTTCATAGTATACTCAAGAACAGTTTTTTTTTAAATGAGCTCTCCTACTAGCTATATTTATTTAATGTATTTTAGCAAATAAAAAATAACTGGTATGCTCTGTATTGAAGAGAATTAAAATATAATAATACAATGATTTTCTCTAAAAAACGTTGTGTTCCAACGAATGATAGTTCCATTGTTCGGGTATTGAATGTTAGTTCCAGTCCACGAACAATATTTTGATTAGTTTAAGGAATTAAGCTGGTCTACTTCTACTTGAACGATAAACAAGCAAACACACCCACACACACACACACATACACTCAATTGTAGGTTTGAGAAAAACGATATTCTCGAATTAATTTAATTTGAATATTATTAAGTGACTTTTTCTGCCAACCGTACGACCGTAGTAAGCAGACAGCCAAACCGGACCGATTTCCTGCCTCACACTTTACGTACGGACGATTCATACAACAAGTGTTAATAAAAATATTATAATTACAAATTTTTATATATTATTCAACATTGTCGTCTACAATATTTTTATTTTAAATGCAACTACTGTCTGTTACTACTTGATTATTAATTAGCGGAATTAGTTAATACGTAATTTGATGCTATGTGACAATGCTATAATAATATTATCAAGGTATTTATGTCGGAATAAACTTTGAAAGGCAAGCGTTATTACACTTGGTGGGGCAGCCGTTGTAACTATACTGAGAGCTTAGAACTATATCTCAAGTGGGCGCATTTACGTTGTAGATGTCTATGGGCTCCTGTAACCACTTAACACCAGGTGGGCTGTGAGCATGTCCACCCATATCCTCCTCCTTGCGTCGATAATCCTCAGTGCTGAGGGTCGTGGCCTCCTCTAATAACTTTCTCCTGCATTATCTTGCGCCAGTCCTTCCTTTTCTCGGATGTGTGGATAGCAACGTGGACTGAGGTATTGAGAGTGGAGCGTATTTGGTCCGACCAGCGCATTGGATTTCCTCCCATATAAACAGTAAAAAAAAAAGTTTGTCAAGATCCACCTCGAATGAGTTTCAGCCCTCTACCCGAAAAAAGACGTAGGTACATATCATCATTCATGAACTCGCGTCTATATAGAGCGATTAATAAAAACAAGGATTATTCAGGTGGAGGAGCCTTGAATGCCAAGATGACGCTACGCGAATCACATAAGCTTTAAACGTACAGCCTTGCAAAAAAAAAACGTTAATAAAATATTCAATTGTCATTTTACAATATGGTCGTATCACGGCACTAGTAGGTATATCATTGTCGCGGTATCCCGTAGGACTTTTTGGCGGGAATGCGAGGAGCGAAGTTGTGTGATTGGTTTTATTTTTCTATTTCGTGTTTGTCCAGGTTTAAATATGTAATAACGGTGGTTTATTAACTGTTTAATATCTGTGAAAGTGCACAAATGTGGAAAAATGAAACAAAGCCGCTAAACGTAACTTCTCGTGATCCTCCAAAAAGTCCACTGAAAAGTCTCAGTAAATGATTTTATCCATTTTACTGAGATTATATTTCATACCATATCATCTCATTTCTCACTCATTTCATTTCATAATATCATTTTTCATATATAAAAGTTTTCATTAAAATTAAAATAAGACTTGACCTAAAGGTCTTAGTTATCAGGTCATAAAATCCCATAAAAAAAGCATCCCGCAGTCGATGTGACGTCACATTCGAACCTTCGTTTTCGCGAAGGCTCCGCGACAAACGTATTAATATCTGCAAAAACCTTTTATCTTTGCACTAAAACAAAATAAAACATTTACTTAAAATCGGACAGCTGTTCTGATACGTATCTAAATACAGGACGCTCGCTTCTTTGAAGGGCTTCGACGACGCGCACGCGATTCGGCCGCTTTTTCGCTTTCGGCATTTTTTCGGCAATACACATTAACTCGTTTTAGTGATGTGAGTGATTTAATAGGTTTTGTTGCAGTTTCTTTTGACACTATGATTAATTTAATTTCAAGTATTTGTATGTTATTGTTTTAGGTAAAGGAATCTTTGAACATGATTTTGACACCCTTCAAAACGTCGTATTAACTTTCGGAAATTTGGTATACTTATTAAGGACCGATGACAATTGAATGTTAAAAAAAATTGAACAAATTTAAATTCAACTAACGACTTTTCCATCTTAAAATCGCAATTTGAATTCAAAACAGAATGGAATTAAATAATTTCTCAAAATTATGTTTCAGCAGTTTCCTAAAATATGTTCAGAAGTTTTTGGCGGGAACGTGAGCAGTGAAGTTGTATGATTTCTTTTATTTTGTCTATTTAGTGTTTCTTCAGGTTTAAATGTGTAATAACGGTGGTTTATTAGCTGTTTAGTATCTGTGAAAGTGCACAAATGTGGGAAAATGAGAAAAAGCCGCTGAACGTAACTTCTCGGGATCCTCCAAAAAGTCCACTGAAAAAGTCTCAGTAAATGACCACCATTCTATTATATTTCATCCCATATCATCTCATCATATTTCATTTCATTACATTTCGTTTTCATTTCATACCATGTTTCACATTAACTTCATTTCATTTCATATTATCATTTTTCAAAAAAGTTTTCATTCAAATTAAAATAAGACTTGACTTAAAGGTCTTAGTTACCAGGTCATAAAATCCATTACAAAAAAAATGTGTTCGCCGAATTCTAAAATATTTCTATCAGTTTTCGTAATTTATTAGGAAAATATTATTAAAAAAAAACATTGGCGCCATGCTAGAGAAATAGTACATGTCTAAAACGTTTGCTTTCATTACACACTGAGGCGACGTTAAAACAAAAGCAACCTTATTTTCCTTGTTACAAAAATACTTTTTTAATAGCCCGACACGTCCATCTTGCACGCGTTCGGGAATCGCGGGCAAATGTCTCGAATAAATTATCGAGAACAAAAATAAAACATTTTAAACAAAGCGCAAATTATTTTCCGACAACAGTTTTGTCACGTTCTTTGTGCTCTTCAATATAATTAATAATGTAAAGACGATCGATGAATAATTATATTAATAAACGGCCACCTGAAGTAAAGGATATTACAAGAAAACTCTAGACCAAAATTCAGAACCTACGTACCTACACAATAATTATGTACTTAAGATTAATTTTGTTTAATAATAACTTGAATTACGTTGGAATATCAACAGAAAAATTAAGTGAATTAAAATTGACGTGTACTTAGCTTTAATTATCACTTGCTCGGCCCACACGGATCGGCCGCGTCTTTATATTTTCTATGTATAGGTATTTTCACTGTCTCTTTGCAATTTAAAAAAATTGATAACCCTTTGCGAATCACATACGTTGTCAAATATATATTTTCAATTGGCGCCATTTATTTTTATTTCCAATTTATAAAAAGGTATTTATATCTTCTATATACATATATAAATGAATTGCTGTTCGTTAGTCTCGCTAAAACTCGAGAACGGCTGGACGAAATTGGCTAATTTTGGTCTTGAATTGTTTATGGAAGTCCAGAGAAGGTTTAAAAGGTAGATAAACATGAAAATGTTAGGAATTAAATAAAAATAACAATTTTGTTTTTCCTTTGATGTGTCCCCGTCTGACGGATTCCTTTTGTTTTTTTTAAGTTTATTTTATACAAAAGTTTAGGTTTTTTATTTATCGATTGAGGCACTACGAAGTCTGCCAAGTCAGCTAGTTAAAAATATAATATTAAAAATATATTAGAAGGTAAAGAGATTCTATATTACAAGAAAGGGATTTCTAACACGAGCAGATAGGTATAGATACGCATAACATTTATTTTCGAATCTTGTGTCGATTCAAACAACTTAAATCCTCCATCAGATCCAATAACCTTTGCATTAGATGCCTTCAGCTCTAATACTAGGAGCAGGCTTAGGGACCCCGGTAACCGTACTCGTCGAACTCGACAAAGAGGTCGACGTGCAACCTAACCCATACATCAGCCCGCTGAGTTTCTCGCCGGATCTTCTCAGTGGGTCGCGATTCCGATCCGGTAGTAGATTCATTTGCGAAGCAACTACTCTTGAGTAGTTAGGTCTCCTTCGGAGGCGCTCGGACGGTTGTTAGCAAATCCCGCCCCTCTTGGCTGAGCCTTTGCTCGCCCACCTGTCCTGGTGAAACTGGAAACGCCTTCGGGCCAGTAAACTTTCAATCATAAAAAAAAAAAAACTTAAATATAGCATTTGAACAAATTAAAGTTTTTAAATTTTCCCAAACAAAAACATACCTATTTTAAAAGAACTTTTGAGGTTAATTTGTTGTGTTCATTAACAATTAAGAACTTTTTGGCGGGAACGCGAGGAGTGAAGTTGTGTGATTTGTTTTATTTTGTCTATTTAGTGTTACTTCGGGTTTGAATGTGTAATAATGGTGGTTTATTAACTGTTTAATATCTGTGAAAGTGCACAAATGTGGGAAAATGAAACAAAGCCGGTGGACGTAACTTCTCGGGATCCTCCAAAAAGCCCACTGAAAAAATCTTAGTAAATGACCACCATTTTACTGAGATTATATTTCATCCCATTTAATTTCATCCCAGTTGATTAAAGTCTCAAATTAATCATCTTCATATCATTTCGCTCCATAATACTCCATAAAAATGTGAATATAAATTAAAATAAGACATGACTTAAAGGTCTCAGTTACCAGGTCATAAAATCCCTTAAAAAAAATCATTAACAATTAACATTTCGAATATTTTTGAATCGAAATCTGTGACACGAGACGAGCCGGGTCATTCACCCGTGTATCCAATAAAAATATATAATTGTTTGTCTGTAAATTCGATTTGCGATTGATTCTTTTACGTGATAACGTCAGTAGCAGAACTATTCGAACTGCTAGATCTGACGTCACGCGAGAAAAGAGATAAATGTGTCATAAGCTTGGGCCGATCGTGCCTCTCTATCGCTTATTCCGTGCTCTCGCTTGCACGCTCAGGCTCAGAACGTGACACTTTTTCGTGCGTGCAGCCAGTGTTCATCGATTTATAAGACTTTATCACGTCAAAAAAAAACAGATTACGAAGATACCCACCTAAATTATATCATGACCAATTCCAATATGTAAGCACGCACTCTCTTATCTGTGGACCTTTTCTTGTGCAACCGACCGTACACGCCAATAAAATGAATTAGAACTTATCTATTGACCACTCAACTGATGCCTATAATATATTACGAAAAAATTTTAATACACGAAACAAATGACCTTATAATTATCGACTCATAATGGCAATCTTTATTTCTATATCGTATTTTATTTAATCCGAAATGTGTATGAACTTTAATTACGCCCATAAATATTCGATTAAAACAAATTAAAGTAACAGCCCTGTGCCCTTTTGATCGTTAAAGAAAAAAAAAACAAATGAATGATCAACATTTATTTTGAGCGAAATATCGCGGGCGCCGACTCGTGTGCTCACTATTAGCAATAAACCGTCGCAATGTCAATAAATTAATTCCATTAATCAATAAGTAAATGAACGTTAAAGTCTGTATGTAGTTGGACACACACACACACATGCGCACACGAAATGCCTATTTCCTGCGCTGTATGAAAAAAAAACAAGTTTAAATAAACTAACAAAATACGCTTTTATAGGAAATCCAACAAAAAAATAGAAAATTAATTAGAATTAAAAATAGTGTAAGAAAAAATTATTTTATTGTAAAAAAGCGTGGGATGCTTTTCAGGATATTATCAAAATAACCCTTCTACTCATAACTGTTCATAAAATATTTATAGCTACTGATACCGTGATTTTCTATAAAAGCGGATTTTGTTAGTTTTTTTAAACTATAATTTTTTTTAGTTGAATTTCAATTTTTTCAATTTCTTTTTTTTGGATTTTTTTTTGTTAAAATTGTATTGTCATCGGAGCTTAATAAGTATACCAAATTTCGAGTTAATCCGACGTTTTGAAGGGGATCAAAATCATGTTCAAAGATTCCGTTACACACATACGTCTGAAGCTAATAAAAGCGTATTAAAAAGTGTGACGTAGACAAGCCAACAAACTCAGTGCCTTCTGGTGTGCTACCAGAGCTCAAGATTGCAAGGAATGCTACTCACCTTAAGGCCCTGCTTCGCCAAACAAAACGGAAAACTATTACTCGACTATAAAAAAAAATCCGAGCAGCTACCACGGGATTTAGTAGGAAAGTGAAATAGGAAAATCGAAATACTAACAAAGTCGAATAGGAAATAGCGATTTAAAGGTTGCGTATGACCTAGATATGTAGGTAGGCAGCCGCGAAACTGCTCTTGTTTGGGCAGATGCTGGCGAAGCATCTGTTCAGCTTACCTACCACATCGCGTGTACCTGGAATAGCCCCTGAGGCTACCAGCGGTTAGGTAAATAAACAAAAGCTAAACTACAAAAAATTGTATTCACGACTAATAGCTAACCCAGACTTCATTTGATATGCTATTCATCCTAATACCTGCTTACCTTAACTTATACTCGCTTAACTGTGGTAGGACCTCTTGTGAGTCCGCGCGGGCAGGTACCACCGCCCTGCCTATATCTGCCGTGAATCAGTAATGCGTTTTGGTTTGAAGGGTGGGGCAGCCGTTGTATCTATACTGAGATCTTAAAACTTATATCTCAAGGTGGGTGGCGGCATTTACGTTGTAGATGTCTATGGGCTTCGGTAACCACTAAACACCAGGTGGGCCGTGTAAAAAAAGTCTGCTAGGCACTTCTATTTCATACTCCGCCAAGACTGTACACATTTACAATGCTTGTTTCTCGTTGACCAATTTTATTCATGAACCGTATTCGCCAAAATACACCTTACTAAATTCGCAATAGTTACTCTCATTAAAAAAAAATCCAATTCAGTTTTATTTTATATACCTATTTAAAAAAATGAATTGCTGTTCGTTAGTCTCGCTAAAACTCGAGAACGGCTGGACAGATTTGGCTAATTTTGGTCTTGAATTATTTGTGGAAGTCCAGAGAAGGTTTAAAAGGTAGATAAATATGAAAGCACTCTGAATGAAATAAAAATAAGAATTTTGTTTTTCCTTTAATATGTCCCCCGTCGGACGGATTCCTTTTGTTTGTTTTAAGTTTATTTTATACAAAAGTTTAGGTCTTTTATTTATCGATTGAGGCACTACGAACTCTGCCGGGTCAGCTAGTATTATTATAAATCATTCTAATGTTCCTATTAAAAATCATTAAGCCCATTTGAATTTGTTATCGGCAACAGCTCGAAACACCTCCCGTATAAAACATCATTTTCAATGTATTTATACAAAAATATATCAATAAAGTATTATAACAAAAAAAAGCTGTATAAAACAGTAATTTGGTCGCATTGTCAGCTTGCGACGAAAAACGTTGGAGCGCAGTGATAGAAAGAGTGATATGAAACGAATTATTTTAAGTTTGTGTCACACCGAGTCATAAACGATGGAATGACGATATAAGGTTTTCGTAAACCTTTCTGTTTAGTAAACATGAGCACATCAAGGGCTGAAGTTTTTTTTTTTTTTTATTAATTAGATAGGTGGACAAGCTCACAGCCCACCTGGTGTTAAGTGGTTACTGGAGCCCATAGACATCTACGACGTAAATGCCCCACCCACCTTGAGATATAAGTTCTAAGGTCTCAAGTACAACGGCTACCTCACCCTTCAAACCGAAACGCATTACTGCTTTACGTCTGAAATAGGCGGGGTGGTGGTACCTACCCGCGCGGACTCACAAGAGGTCCTTCCACCAGTAATTACGCAAATAAAAATTTGCGGGTTTTGTTTTTATTACACGATGTTATTCCTTCACCGTAGAAGTCAATCGAGAACATTTGTTCAGTACGTATTTCATTATAAAAATTGGTGCCCGCCTAGGATTCGAACACCGGTGCATCGGTCAACACGAATGCACCTGACGTCTTATCTTTTAGGCCACGGCGACTAAAAAGTATTCGAAAATCAAAATTGTACCAATCAGATTGTCTGACGATGATTTACGACCATTTTGTTAACACGTTCGTCTGCTATCTATCACTATAAAACAAATCATACACGCACAATATTCAAATGTCGACGAATAACAAATTAGTCGTCCTTGGTGATCACGAAAATTCCGAATTATTCGGAACGTCGGAAATAACATAAAATAGGTAACAGCGATTATAAATCTTATAATAGGCTTAATAAAGACCAAATCAGTTGCTTCAATGGTTCAATCATATTTTCCCTACCTAAAGGCTGGTAATCTAAGGACCTATTCCAACTACGCCCGGGCGGGTAGGTGAGCCCACGGGCTCAGCCTGTGAAAACTTGCTAACAGCTAGCCCTAGCTAGAGCTTCGCAGACTCTACCACCGGATCGAAAACATGACCCACTGAGAAGATCCGGCGATAAATTCGGCGGGCTGTGTCAATAGGCTAGTTCGTCGAAATCTTCGTGTAGGTATAGTTTATATATTTTTAGATTATATCATCATAGTCGGTTGTTCTTGGCAGAACAGTCGTGGTCATGTGGAATTCTTGCTTATTAAAGCTTTGAGAGATGTTTTCAATAGTTTGCGAACTGAGGCTTGGCGCAGACGCTCGTTAAATGGGGTTTCAGTAAGGTCTTTCACCTGATCAGTCCAGCGCATGGGGATTCGTCCACGAGATCTCTTACCATTGACCCCTACCCTGAACAACAAGTTTCTCGATAGACTCTGCTGGCCGTCGCGATTATAAATAGCTTAAGATTATAAATAGCCTATAAATTGTTATTGGCGCAGAGATGGTCCAAATTACTTTATTAACTTTCCTAATCGTCTTATTCTTCAAAAGCCTTAATACCTGATTTAATAAGATAAATATAGCGCGTTCAACCAAACCGAAACTAAGATTTAATATCTACAGCTCGTTGTGTAATCAACTTAATGCAATTATACCGAAAACGGGCCTCGACTTTTTAACGTTAATTCTTAACTGAACACTCGCGAATATTATCGATAATGTATCGATTATTCGACGTAATTCGATGTTACTGACCGCAGATGTTCGCGCGAACACGTGCTCCCGAATTAATTGCGAGCTTTTAATACGATTTAGATAACACGACCTGTTCTCTTAAAATATCAGATCGATCTTTCACATTTATCGTAAAACTAGCGGCCCGCTCCGGCTCCGCTCGGGTCTTTAACAAAAATTTCAACGATATATGACGTTGTTTTATACTTAATGTGACATAGCTATAATAGCTAGACATATGCTGTCGCGACACTTTTTGTAAATAATAATGTGTTCTACAAAGTCGTAGTACATTATTTTATTCTATCATCAACAGTTTTCGCAGGGCACGCGATATAAAGAATATTTTAGGTATTTTTTTTACACCTTGGGTTACATTATTGGAGTTTTAGTAAGGATCCCTAATTTTTTTGAAAAAAAATTATAGACTATGACACCGCGGGAATAGTTTAGCTTCCAAACAGTGAAATAATTATTCAAATCGGTTCAGTAGTTTTGGAGCCTATTCAATACAAACAAATAAACAAATCTTTCCTCTTTATAATATTAAGTATAGACAATTGTAAACAGATAATATCTAAGTTTTCCACATTCGTGTTGACCGCATATTAATGGTGGTAGGGCGTCCTATTAGCCAGCACGAGTAGGTTCCACTACCCTGCCTAGTTTCTGCTGCGAAGCAATAAGGCGTTCTGGTGAAGGGTGGAATAACCGATATATTTATTATACAATTGTGGCGTAGACCTCAAGTCACAAGATAGGTAGCGGCATTCACGTAATAATGCCTATTGTCTGTGGTAACCATTTAACACCAAATGGGCCGTGAGCTGGTTCGCCTATCGGAACACCAAAAAAAATACAAATTGACATTTTCATACACACGCTAAGAAAGATAAGAGCTAGGGCTGCTCTGTCATTTAAGATAGCAGTAATTTTGAATTATTTAAGATTTATACAGAATGTTTGTCTTTGGCATATCCCGCATGACCTTATCATGACAAATAAAAAATCTCTATACGGAACCCATTATAAAAAGCACTGTACCCAAAAACAGATAAGACAATTACAAACTGTCTTTTGTGTTCACCGCTAATACAAAGATGAAAGGCGCCGCTCTGAACGATTCGTCACATCCATTTACTTACATTAAAACACTATACAGTTGAACCGATTTATCTAGAACTTTGCTATCCTTATGCGAACTTAAAAGTCGTATAAGCTCGAATTGAGACTTCCAATAAATGAGGGTATTACGTAATTATATATGGTGGTTGTACTGTTCTTCTTTTGGACTAGTGAACGAATTCATGACCCCCTTCCAAGTGGAGACACCCTGGTCCATAGACATGAAAATGTCTCCTCCAAGCTTTAGAGATGGGCTTGAAAAGTCATTTGATAAATGGCTATCCGATCCTTATAACAACTGAAATCTATAAATTTAAATACCATCTCGGACGAAATCAAAATAATCCAATTATTAACTTGGATTAGACTTACCTGTATCACATTAAACACCTGTGAATACATAATTAAGTGCTTCGGTATTGCCTTCGAAGGCTCATGAGTAAAGCTCATTTGATGCTTGGTCATCATCGTCGCTAATGGACAACAGCATCCTGCCGCTGACGAATCTCTCCGGAATTTGCTTGAGGAGGTCTTTGTACTTAAGAAACGTACCTAACCTAAGCATCAGCCCGTTGAGATTCTCGCCGAATCTCCTCAGCAGGTCGCGATTCCGATCCGGTAGTAGATTCATTCGCGAGGCTACCCTTGAGTTGTTAGGTCTCCCTTGGAGGCGCTCGGGTAGCTGTTAGCAAATCCCGCCCCTCCTGGCTGATCCCTTGCTCGCCCACCTGTCTTTGTGAAACTGGAAAGGCCTCCGGGCCACCAGTAAAAACTCAATCACAAAAAAAATCATACATATAAATCGCCGGATCTTCTCAGTGGGTCGCGATTCCGATCCGGTGGTAGATTCTGCGAAGCAATCAATCAATCATAAAAATAAATAGAAAAATTAAGAAACGTGAGGCAATAGGCAATGGGAATGATCGAAGTAACTGAAGTAAGCCCAAATAATACATAATACTATACGTAGGTAAAAATATACGTACGACCCTACACGGAGATCAGCTTATGTTGGTCAGACTCATTGATGCTTAATAGCTAATAGTCAAAGGGAACCCGCTAATTATTTCATATGTACTTGTAAATATCGTTTTTTTTATTGCTTAGATGGGAGGACGAGCTCACAGCCCACCTGATATTAAGTGGTGAGCCCATAGAAATCTACAACGTAAATGCGCCACCCATCTTGAGATATACGTTCTAAGCTCACAGAATAGTTACAACGGCTACCCCACCCTTCAAACCGAAACGCATTACTGTTACACGGCAGAAATGTGGTACTTACCCGTGCGGACTTATAAGAGGTCCTACCACCAGTAAATCTTTAAGTTTTCAACGAAGTGTAGACAGTGATATACGGTAGATAAGTTAGGTAATTTTGGTTTCATGTTTACTGTTCTGTTTTTAATTGCGTAGACGGGTGAACAAGCTCGCAGCCTATCTGATGCTAAGTGCCCGTTGACAGGTCTATGATTTAATTGTATAAAACGACTGATGTCCCATTTTTTAAGCTACAACGCATAACACAGAAACAGGGGGGTGATAGAAATATGTGCAAATTCTAATTTTGAGGGATTCTATTTGGTTACACGATGTTATTCCTTCATGGGCGTCTATGGGCGACCGTGACTGTCCAAATTTAGGAGTGCCATATGAACGTCACCACACAACGGCAATACAAACAAAAAAAATTATAACTTTCTCATACTCCTTAACCAATTAATGCTCATAGTAAAACACGTTTTGTTTTTGTTTTATTTATTGCCGTTATAGGCAGACGAGCATACGGCCTACTTGATGGTGAGTGGTTACCGTCGCCCATGGACTTCAGCAATGCCAGGGGCAGAGCCAAACCACTGCCTACCGCTAAATACTCTCCACAAGCCTCATTTGAAGAAGGACATGTCATAGCGCTCGGGAAACACCGTGGAGGGCGGAGCTCATTCCATAGCCGGATGGTACGTGGCAAAAAAAACCTCTGGAAACGCACTGTGGATGACCGCAGTGGCTCCAGGTAGTATGGGTGAACTCTACTCCGGTGGCGGGCGGTGCGATGGTAAAAACGAGATGCCGGTATCATCTCGAACAATTCCTCAGAGCAAATGATAAAATAGATATTAGATAAAATAATATGATAATTGATGTAAATGCTTACGTGGAATTTCCGCTTGTGTGGTCTAGACTAAGTGTTGGAAGGTGTTTTATTTAATTTAATGAATGTCCGACGAAGACCGGCAGTCAGTGTTTTAGTAATAAGCAATTACTTACATGGTCGTCTAATTAAATTTAATTAGGTATGTGGATGCTTCGTCGCTTGAAATGTCAAACAGAAGCGTTTTGACACTGTCGATTTAACAATATTTATAATAATAATTTTACTGGTGGTAGGACCTCTTGTGAGTCAGTAATGCGTTTCGGTTTGAAGGGTGGGGCAGCCGCTGTAACTATACTCGAGACTTTAGAACTTATATCTCAAGGTTGGTGGCGCATTTACGTCGTAGATGTCTATGGGCTCCAGTAACCACTTAACACCAGGTGGGCTGTGAGCTCGTCCACCCATCTAAGCAACAACAAAAAAATCGTATGCCTCAAATTTTTCTTACTCGTTTTTCACTAAAACTTTACCGGAAGAGGTAGCGTAGGTAGTTCTCCCACAAGATGAACCAACGACTTATTGAGGTTCGCGGGGATTCGTTGGATGCAAGCAGTGTGCTTAGTGCGAGTCTTTTAACGTTCTCGATAGCGTAAAAGTTAACTCAAATCTGTATGGAGTTGGTACAGCGCCCCTAGAGGCAAACGCAGGTAACGTTCCAACTCCATACAGATTTGAGTTAACTTTTACGCTATCGAAAACGTTAAAATACTCGCACTGAGCACACAGCGCAGGACTGATCTTTGTGGCGAGTTTGGAGGAAGCATATGTCCAACAGTGGAAGTCTGATAGAATAGAATAGAATAGAAAAAAGCTCTTTATGTGTATTTGATTATTATGTAAGTGCGTGGTTTAGTATCAAATAATGCTAAACGCGGCACTAGTAGGTACAGACACAAAAGAGATTCTATAAAGCGATCTATTTCTTCTAGTTTTGAAATGTCTTAATAATTCCTTATAATGTAATTTGGATGTCTTGACGATTCTTCTTGGCAATGGAACTTCGTTTCGATGGTAAAGTCGTATTTGAAGCGTTTTTGGAATTGGTACCACCGCCCCGCCTGTTTCTGCCGTGAAGCAGTAATGCGTTTCGGTTTGAAGGGTGGGGCAGCCGTTGTAACTATATTGAGACCTTAGAACTTATATCTCAAGGTGGGTGGCGCATCTACGTTCTGGATGTCTATGGGCTCCAGTAACCACTTAACACCAGGTTGGCTGTGAGCTCGTACACCCATGTAAGGAATAAAAAAAAAAAAAAAAATGATTTTGAAACTCAAACTTAGAATAAGTTTTGACGACTTCATTTCAACTTCAATTGTTCATTGTTTTTTTTCTTTTTAGAATCATGGGAAAAATACGCGTTGTTTATAAATGTATAAAAAGCAAATTCCGAATAAATTCGTTGCATTATTAACTAGTTTTTATACGAAGCGGTCTGTTGTCCATTATCTTTCTGTTTTGATCTCGAATTCTGGCTCATTATTTTTGTACTAAACATTTCGAATCACATCAGCTGATCGCGTGCTAAAACATTAGAGCATTGATTGCAATTAAAAATGCTCAATTTTTATTACTGAAATCTTGTAGGTGTCTTTCTGTGGGTGACAAATTTTAACTTTTTTTCACTGGGTATATTCTATTGAGAAAGTTTCGTATTTTTAAGTTTATTTACTTTTATACACATACAATATGTACCTAGTGTTACTGACTAGTTGTTTTCTTTTTATTAAAAAAAATGAGCGTCTATTCATAACATCAACATTAGATATTTTTTATTGCCCTTGAAGGCAAACGAACATACAGCCCACCTGGTGGAGAGTGGTTACCGTCGCCCATGGACGTCAGCAATGCCAGGACAGAGCCAAGCCGCTGCCTACCGTAATGGCTTAAGCCAGACAGGTCTCAATACAAGGCACTGAAATCTTAAAAAAAATTAACGAAATTAGAACTTTTTACTGGTTTCTAATTAGTTACTTGTCTCAATATGTTTGTAACGGAAAAAAAAGTCATATATCTGCAGGTTTGTTCTGGAATGAGAAAATTAAACAAACAAAACAACCTCAATCCTGGCTTTTAGGCCAAAACAGTAAGTGGAGTTTATAAAACGTAATTAGGAAATAAATGTTACATACCTACATTTAGCTGCTTCGAAATAAACAAATAATTAAAAGAACTAGAGGTCCCGCAGTAGTCGAAATTCGACTATAATTAGTTTGTACACTATTATGATTGTATTTTATACTTCTATAATCACAAATTTCGCCAAGACTACACTATAAAAAAATATTAATAAAGTCAAACAATATTTAATCTATTCTCAATTTGACCACAGACGTCAAGAACAAAAGATTGACAATCAATAGTATGCATGCGTGTGTGCGTCAAATACATGGTATGTAGTGTGTGTAATGTTTTCTTTATTGATTTAATGTATCCTTTATGCATTATTTTAAAAAAATATGAGCATTGTGCACTTCTTCTCTATATTCTCTATAAGTGTGGAAAATTTCATACTCCTCCGTCCGCGCAATTTTCGTAAAAAGGGATACAAAGTTTTTGCTTCACGTATTCATTTAAAGATATCGGTGTACGCCAAATGTCAAAGAATGAAACGTCAATTTTGTATCGTTCGCAATCATGCAAAGTAATTTCCAACGGATGGACACATCCTAATAAACTATGAAAAAAAAAAAAGGGTTTTATCTAATATCTTGATAAACGGATAATTACGTGCAGCCAGCCACGAGGAAATGCTTTCAGTTCGAAATTAAAAAAAAAAACACATACCACCATTAAAACGACTAACTGTAGCCATTGCTGTTTGTCGCAAAAAAAAAATACTAAATTCAAAATTATAACCTTCATTAAAACAACAAAGAGCGTAATCAACGTTCCGTATTCAAACAAAACTGAGCTCTAATATTATCGAGCATAAAACTCAAATTAGCCTGAAAAACTAAATAGTTATTACATAACGCCCGAGGCGAGTAACGCGCTAACAATTTGTACAATAGTAGCTCCATTCGTGCGACAAAGAGGTTCGATTGAATAATGCCTGTTCGATACGAGTGCGAGAGAGATAGATGTATGTCCGTGCTAAGCGGTACAATGTAGGTCGGTAGCCAATCCGGTTCTCAGTATGGGCGGGAAGCACTGCCCCTGTTTGTGGCTTTAGAATTAGCTAAAGCTCTATATACACGTTACTTGCACAATAAAATTACGCAATTGTGTGGCACATTAGCCATGCGGTACGACGAATACATTAGAAAAACATACATACAAATGAGCAAAATAAAAGGAAGTTTAATTACAAAAGAAAAAGAAGTATGGTGTCGTGGGACACCGGATAGGAACGAAGTTCCTTATTATAAAAATATTAATTTTAAGTTCTATTCGAGGTATGAAGAAAATAAAACTGGAGGTTTCGCAACAACCCACGGTCATTTGGGCGAACTTATTGTGGTACACTTCATTCACGGTTGTTTGCATAAGCGTTAGTCTATTGCGCAAATGAACGCTCTGAGATCGTGGTCAATGAATGATAAAAAATATGTTATTTTTTGTTCGTTATTACATAGTTAAGTGGTACACTGTGTGCATTACTAATAAAAATCTTACGTTACGGACGTTTTTTCCCGGTTAGGGTACCCCTCCGCATCGTCCCATAAGGAACTTCGTTCCAAAAAACCCGAGATTAACTCGTGAAAGCAGTTTTTAATTGAGAATTATGGAGCTTACAGATCAGACTGGTAGGACCTCTTGTGCGTGCGCACGGGTAGGTACCACCGCCCTGCCTATATCTGCCGTGAAGCAGTAATGCGTTTCGGTTTGAAGGGTGGGACAGCCGTTGTAACTATACTGAGACCTTAGAACTCATATCTTAAGGTGGGTGGCGCATTTACATTGTAGATGTCTATGAGGTCCGGTAATCACTTAACATCACGTGGGCCGTGAGCTCGTCCAACGAAAGCAATAAAAAAATAAAAAATAAAAAATCGCTTCATACATAATTAGTCTCGTAAAATGCAATATATCGCTAAACAATGCATACTATATATATCCAGGCGGAATACAGTGCACTCAATAAACATGACCATGACAATTATCGTAATCTAACTCCGATCTGTAACATACGACATAAATATGTAGGACTATTATCAGCACTTGCATGGCGCATTGGAAGCGAGCGTCTGTTAAAACTAAACATTTGCAGAGCACAGAGTCGTAAAATACGAACACAATATGCGGAAATAATGTTTTTGTGTTTGTTCCTCACGCGTTGGTCCCCCCCCCCCCCACTCTTATATCTGCCGCAAAGCAGTAAACATCGATCTATGAAACTAAGATTTAGAACACTCAAAAGCGATTAGTGTTAATACTAAACTCAGTTTGAGAAAATCCATTTGGTTATAGTTATTAGTAGCTGTTTGTTTTTAATCCAAAGACACAGCCCACTGAGTTTCTCGCCGGATCTTCTCAGTGGGTCGCGTTTCCGATCCGGTGGTAGATTCTGCGAGGCACTGCTCTTGCTAGGGTCAGTGTTAGCACCACTCCGGTTTGAGCTCACCTACACGTTAGGGTGAAATAGCCTCTCAAGGCTATCAGCGTAGGTAGGAAAAAAAAATTGCTTTTAATAATAACGCTTAAAGTTGTAGTTTAAATATTATCATTTTATTTCTTTAACCGAGAAGAACTATAAAATTGTATTAAGATGTTGATATTCCAACACTTCTCCTGGAAAAGTACATAATTTGCATAAGTGATGCTATAAGCATCGTATGTGCGATATGATGATACCAATTTAATATATTATGTCAGAATGATCGCTCACATATTATTACGCTCGTGGCCTCGCATTTTGGCAGAGATTCCGACGAAAAAGTAATGTTCTTGATATTATTTAGAATCTTAAAATAAATCACGACCCACAACACAGTTCCTAGGTCAAATACGATCAACTCAACATTATTAGGGCAATGTAGTCTACAAGCAAATTCTATCTATAAATCCTATCAGTAACTATATAGTTCCGAATGTTCACGAACAAATAAAAAGACAGACAAAAAAGTTTACCAAAAATGACCGGCTTATGTTCTACTACTCTTCTTTTTTTTAATTTTTTTTTTTAATACGCTTTTATTAGGTTCAGAAGTGTGTATGTTAGTATGTATGTTTGTAACGGAATCTTTGAACATGATTTTGATCCCCTTCAAAACGTCGGATTAACTCGAAATTTGGTCCTACTTATTAAAAACCGATGACAAACCAATATTTAAAAAAAATTGAAAAAATAATATATTTGAAAAAATTTAAATTCAACAAAAAAATTAAAAATAAATACTAATTAAACAAAACTAACTAAATACGATTTTATAGAAAATCCAGTTAAAAAATAGAAAATAAATTTTAATAAATTTGAATTAAAAATACTGTAAGAAAAAATGATTTTATTGTAAAAAAAGCGTGGGGTGCATGGTATCAGTAGTTATAAATATTTTATGAACAGATATGAGTAGAAGGGTTATTTTGATAATATCCTGAAAAGCACCCCACGTTTTTTTACAATAAAATTTTCTATAAAAGCGTATTTGGTTAGTTTTTTTAAACTATTATTTATTCTCTTATTAAGTACACAATAGACATCGGAGAATCTCGTATTTTCCTTCGCATCACCCGCCACAGCAAAAGTCCATGAGTGTCACTTGAATCTTCAGTCCTATCCGATCGATATTATTGCCATGTGCCATCCGAATCTGAAGTTAAATCTTCTCCGGAGTGCTTAGTCTTCGGCGATAGACAGCTTGGATGTGCCCCTATTGATGGAGTTTTTTTTTATTTATTGCTTAGATGGGTGACGAGCTCACAGCCTACCTGGTGTTAAGTGATCCTGGAGCCCATAGACATCTACTACGTAAATGCGCCACTCACCTTGAGCTATAAGCTCTAAGGTCTCAGTATAGTTACAACAGGGCCCCACCCTTCAAAACAAAACGTATTACTGCTTCACGACAGAAATAGCCAGGGTGGTGGTATCTACCCGCGCGGACTCACAAGAGGTCTTACCACCAGTAATTACACAAATTATAATTTTGCGGGTTTGATTTTTATTACACGATGTTATTCCTTCGCCGTCGAAGTCAATCGTGAACATTTGTCGAGTACGTATTTCATTAGAAAAATTGGAACCCGTCTGGGATTGAACACCGATGCATCGCTCAACACGAATGCACCGGACGTCTTATCATTTAGGCCACGACGACTTCAAAAAGTCCACGGGTCCAATACAGTTGATTATAAATACCTAAATAAATCGAAAGCAACGCCACTAAGCCGATAGCTTCAAACATAATTACATAATTGATTAAACAAGCATCTAAATGTTTCAAAGAAATCATTGTATTCGCTTCCTAAAAAAAAGTGGGGCGTCATTAGGCTGTTAGCCTTCAGAACTGATACAGAACTCCGGTTTCAAAAGCAACATTTTTAGGGATCAAAAAAGTCAATATATTATTGTCTAAGCTACATTTTTACCGCTCTAGTTTGAGAATAGGTAAGTTCCTTTACAGGGATTCGTTATTACTTGCAGTAGAAATAGGCAGGGAATACCTACCCCGAGGGCTTGCAACCCCAATATGAGTATTTAATTAAATAAAATATAAGTTTACTGAGCATTGTTGTATAATTAGATGGTCAGCATACCCGATCCTGTGGACCGAATGGTAAAATGTCGACGTCGCCCTAAACACGTCATTACGGATCCTCCCGATCCATTAACGGTGCTTTTAGGCACCACAAGCACCGGTCACCGTACTCGCCGAACCCGTCGCTTGCGACGAAGGGCTCGACGAGCGAATTAACCCATAGACATAGCCCGCTGAGCTTCTCAGCGGATCTTCTCAGTGGGTCGCGATTTCTCGATTTCTATCCGGTGGTAGTTTCTCCGAAGCACTGCTCTTGCTAGGACTAGTGTTAGCAAATTCTCTCGGGTTGAACCCGTGAGCTCACCTACATGTTCGAGCCTAGCTTGAATTGTCCCGTGGGCTACCCACGATTAGGTACGAAAAAAACTAACAGTTATTTTTGTACATTTCTTAAAATCGCTAGGCAGTGGCTTGGCTCTGCCCCTGGCATTGCTGAAGTCCATGGGCGACGGTAACCACTCACCATCAGGTGGGCCGTATGCACGTCTGCCTACAAGGGCAATAAAAAATAATAATAATTAAATTCTTTAAAATGAATGAATTTAATACAGGTGTACTTACTCACAACGCACAATTGCTGGTTACAAATTGTGTATTGACATAATAATATTATCTATTAGGCTCGCGCGTCATTTATTTTGGCCTCAAATGACTTCAAACGAAGTCCAGCCATATACGTTTTGCAGAGCAATTTTGATATAAAATAACCTCACTGATTCTTTATTAAAATAATATAAAGTTCCACAATTTACATTTTATATAAAACTATTTATTATATTATTACTTGTGTTAATTACATACTAGGTGATGAAATTATGAATGAAACGGAACGCAAGAGTAACTATAAGTGCAAGTGAGACGGTATCAATAAAAACCAATAAGACCGAAGAAAATTTTAAAGACACTAAATTTTTTTATTGCTTAGATGGGTGGACGAGCTCACAGCCCACCAGGTGTTAAGTGGTTACTGGAGACCATAGACGTCCACAACGTAAATGCGCCACCCACCTTGAGACATAAAGTTCTAATGTCTAAGGTATAGTTACAACGGCTGCCCCACCCTTCAAACCGAAACGCATTACTGCTTCACGGCAGAAATAAGCAGGGTGTGGTACCTACCCGCGCGGACTCTCAAGAGGTCCTACCACCAGTAAGAGTAAGAAAAGAATGTAAATTTATTAACAACATGAACCCGACATAATGTACTTACTATTAAAACATTTAAGACCTACAGAACCTGCTTTGTTGAAATAGTTTCTAACCTGTGAAATAGTTTTTGTGTATCGTTAATGTTAATAATAGAGTGAGATGTGCTCTGTGTGTGTGTGCATCGGTTTCCCCATTGCCGCCGATTCGCTTTTTGTTCCAAACTCCGGGCTACTTTTACGAATTCGTGGGATAATTACTTATAATCGATCGTTATATTATTCATAATAACAAAACGATACATTTTTTGTCACTGTTATTTTATTTATATTTTATTTTATTGTTTAAAAATAGGCAAATTAAATACATTGTACCTGTACATTGATAGAAATTAGTTTAAAATCAGATAGATTGAAACTCAGTACACGACATAGGAATTGATGTAGATACAATATTTGCCGTAAGACGTTGCTTTTAGGCACGAAGTTACGTATTTTAGCTATCTAATTTTTATGTAATTTCGAAAAGACTGTCCATAAACAATATTTGTTGCAGTCATTAAGTTTTACTGTGATGTTCAAATTAGCGCCATCTAGATTGATTTAATGGAACTGACATCCTAACTTTAACGGAATTCCTATTGTTCAACTTTAGACCGATAGATGTCGCTTGTTTATTTGATATCTTAGAAGTCGTTTTTCGTGTTAGTTTTGTGAACAACTAGCAGATGGTGCTGTTATAAAAATTAACGTCAGAAGATGTTTAAGGAAGAAAAATTTCCCTCAGGATCTTTCTGATGATGACATTTAATGTAGTTCCATGCGGCGTCGTGTGGCGTTGTTGCCTGGAGACTGAGGCAATCGTCAATAAGTTTCTCTGCTATGATTTTATCTGGAAAATGAATTACAAAGAATAAGTTTTTTTTTTTTTTTTTTTATGATTGAAAGTTTACTGGTGGCCCGAAGGCCTTTCCAGTTTCACCAGAACAGGTGGGCGAGCAAAGGCTCAGCCAAGAGGGGTGGGATTTTCTAACAACTGCCCGAGCGCCTCCGAAGGAGACCTAACAACTCAAGAGCAATTGTTTCGCGAATGAATCTACTACCGGATCGGAATCGCGACCCGCTGAGAAGATCCGGCGAGAAACTCAGCGGGCTGATGCATGGGTTAGGTTGCACGCCGACCTCTTTGTCGAGTTCGACGAGTACGGTTACCGGGGTCCCTAAGCCTNATCATTTTTCTTCTTCTCAATCGTACACTCCTCCTCCTTTTATTACTGGTGGTAGGACCTCTTGTGAGTCCGCACGGGTAGGTACCACCGCCCCGCCTATTTCTGCCGTGAAGCAGTAATGCGTTTCAGTTTGAAGGGTGGGGCAGCCGTTGTGACAATACTGAGACCTTAGAACTATATCTCAAGGTGTGTGGCGCGTTTACGTTGTAGATGTCTATGGGCTCCAGTAACCACTTAACACCAGGTGGGCTGTGAGCTCGTACACACAACTAAGCAATAAAAAAAAATAATGGCGGAGTGGCCGTGTTTATGTATGTCTTATTGCTTGGCTTTTGAGAGACTTCTCCATCTCTCTCTATTTGTGGCACAGCACACACACAACACACAACTTGTGGCAAACAAATCACACATGCACAATATTCAAATGTCGACGAATAACACATTAGTCGTCCGTGGTGATCACGAAAATTCCGAATTATTCGAAAGGTCAGAAATAACATAAACTAGTTAACAGCGATTATAAATCTTAAAATAGGCTTAATAAAGACCAAATCAGCTGTTTCAGGGGTTCAATCATATTTTCCCTACCTAAAGGCTGGTAGTGTAAGGACCTATTCCAACTACGCCCGGGCGGGTAGGTGAGCCCACGGGCTCAGCCTGTGAAAATTTGCTAACACATAGCCCTAGCAAGAGCGATGCTTCGCAGACTCTACCACCGGATCGAAAACGCGACCCACTGAGAAGATCCGCCGAGAAATTCGGCGGGCTGTGTCAATAGGCTAGTTCGCCGAACTCTTCGTGTATAGTTTATATATTTTTAGATTATGTCATCATAGTCGGTTGCTCTTGGCAGAGCAGTCGTGATCATGTGGAATTCTTGCTTATTAAAGCCTTGACAGATGTTTTCAATAGTTAACGAACTGAGGCTTGGCGCACGCACTCGTTAAGAGGGGTTTTAGTAAGGTCTTTCACCTGATCAGTCCAGCGCATGGGGACTCGTCCACGAGATCTCTTACCATTGACCCTACCCTGAACAACAAGTTTCTCGATAGACTCTGCTGGCCGTCACGATTATAAATAACTTTAGATTATAAATAGCCTATAAATTGTTATTGGCGCAGAGATAGTCCAAATTACTTTATTAATTTTCCTAATCGTCTTATTCTTCAAAAGCCTTAATACCTGATTTAATAAGATAAATATAGCGCGTTCAACCAAAACGAGACTAAGATTTAATATCTACAGCTCGTTGTGTTATCAACTTAATACAATTATACCGAAAACGGGCCTCGACTTTTTAACGTTAATTCTTAACTGAACACTCGCGAATATTATCGATAATGTATCGATTATTCGACGTAATTCGATGTTACTGACCGCAGATGTTCGCGCGAACACGTGCTCCCGAATTAATTGCGAGCTTTTAATACGATTTAGATAACACGACCTGTTCTCTTAAAATATCAGATCGATCTTTTTCACATTTATCGTAAAACTAGCGGCCAGCTCCGGCTCCGCTCGGGTCTTTAACAAAAATTTCAACGATATTTGAATTTGTTTAATTTTTTAAAATAAAAGAACACTTATCGCGGCATAACTATAATAGTTAGACATATGCTGTCGCGACATTTTATGTAAATAATAATATGTTCTACAAAGTCGTAGCACATTATTTTATTCTATCATCAATAGTTTTGCAAGGGCACGCGATGTAAAGAATATTTTAGGTATTTTTTTACACCTTGGGTTGCATTATTCGAGTTTTAGTAAGGATCCCTAATTTTTTTCAAAAAAGATTATAGCCTATGTCACCGGGAATAGTTTAGCTTCCAAACAGTGAAAGAATTATTCAAATCGGTTCAGTAGTTTTGGAGCCTATTCAATACAAACAAATAAACAAATCTTTCCTCTTTATAATATTAAGTATAGACAATTGTAAACAGATAATATCTAAGTTTTCCACATTCGTGTTGACCGCATATTAATGGTGGTAGGGCGTCCTATTAGCCAGCACGAGTAGGTTCCACTACCCCGCCTAGTTTCTGCTGCGAAGCAATAAGGCGTTCCGGTGAAGGGTGGAATAACCGATATACTTATTATACAATTGTGGCATAGACCTCAAGTCTCAAGATAGGTAGCGGCATTCACGTAATAATGCCTATTGTCTGTGGTAACCATTTAACACCAAATGGGCTGTGAGCTGGTTCGCCTAACGGAACACCAAAAAAAATACAAATTGACATTTTCATACACACGCTAAGAAAGATAAGAGCTAGGGCTGCTCTGTCATTTAAGATAGCAGTAATTTTGAATTATTTAAGATTTATACAGAATGTTTGTTTTTGGCATATCCCGCATGACCTTATCATGACAATTAAAAAATCTATATACGGAACCCATTATAAAAAGCACTGTACCCAAAAACAGATAAGACAATTACAAACTGTCTTTTGTGTTCACCGCTAATACAAAGATGAAAGGCGCCGCTCTGAACGATTCGTCACATCCATTTACTTACATTAAAACACTATACAGTTGAACCGATTTATCTAGAACTTTGCTATTCTTATGCGAACTTAAAATGCGTATAAGCTCCAATTGAGACTTCCAATAAATTACGGTATTACGTAATTATATATGGTGGTTGTACTGTTCTTCTTTTGGACTAGTGAACGAATTCATGACCCCTTCCAAATGGAGACACCCTGGTCCATAGACATGAAAATGTCTCCACCAAGCTTTAGAGATGGGCTTGAAGAGTCATTTGATAAATGGCTATCCGATCCTTATAACAGCTGAAATCTATAAATTTAAATACCATCTTGGCCGAAGTCAAAATAATCCAATTATTAAAACTTGGATTAGACTTACCTGTATCACATTAAATAACTGTGAATACATAATTAAGTGCTTCGGTATTGCCTTCGAAGGCTCATGAGAAAGACTCATCTGATGCTGGGTCATCATCGTCGCCAATGGACAACAGCATCCTGCCGCTGACGAATCTCTCCGGAATTTGCTTGAAAAGGTCTTTGTACTTAAGAAACGTACCTAACCTAAGCATCAGCCCGTTGAGATTTTCACCGAATCTCCTCAGCGAGTCGCGATTCCGATCCGGCAGTAGATTCATTCGCGAAGCAACTACTCTTGAGTTGTTAGGTCACCCTTGGAGGCGCTCGGGTAGCTGTTAGCAAATCCCGCCCCTTCTGGCTGAGCCCTTGCTCGCTCACCTGTCTTTGTGAAACCAGAAAGGCCTCCGGGCCACCAGTAAAAACTCAATCATAAAAAAAATTATACATATAAATCTCCGGAACTTTTCAGTGGGTCGGGATTCCGATCCGGTGGTAGATTCTGCGAAGCAATCATCAATCATAAAAATAAATAGAAAAATTAAGAAACGTGAGGCAATAGGCAGTGGGAATGATCGAAGTAACTGAAGTAAGCCCAAATAATACATAATACTACACGTACGTAAATATACGTACGACCCTACACGGAGATCAGCTTATGTTGGTCAAATCTCATTGATGCTTAATAGCTAATAGTCAAAGGGACCCCGCTAATTATTTCATTTGTACTTGTAAATATCTTTTTTTTAATTGCTTAGATGGGTGGACGAGCTCACAGCCCACCTGATATTAAGTGGTGAGCCCATAGAAATCTACAACGTAAATGCGCCACCCGTCTTGAAATATACGTTCTAAGCTCACAGAATTACAACGGCTACCCCACCCTTCAAACCGAAACGCATTATTGCTTCACGGCAGAAATAGGCGGGGTGGTGGTACCTAACCGTGCGGACTCACAAGAGGTCCTACCAGCAGTAAATCTTTAAGTTTTCAACAAAGTGTAGACAGTGATATACGGTAGCTAAGTCGATTGTGCTTTAATATTTACTGTTCTGTTTTTAATTGCGTAGACGGGTGAACAAGCTCGCAGCCTATCTGATGCTAAATGCCTGGTGAGAGGTCTATCTTATACCTTTAAACGAGCAATTCTTGTATATTAATATATACCTATATAATTTGAATCTCGGAAACGGCTCTAACGATTTTCATAAAATTTAGTATACAGGTGATTTCGGGGGCGATAAATCGATCTAGCTACGATTTATTTTCAGAAAATGTTGTTTTATTCGTGTTTTCAATAATCAACTCTTCCCGACATCTATTGGCGAATAATAATAGGTACTATTTTTCTTAATTGAGAGCAACTAACCAAGATGGCGTTACCAAAAAAAAAAAATCTAGTGATTTATCATCTAGTGATTTAATTATATAAAACGACTGATGTCCCATTCTTTAAGCTACAACGCATAACACAGAAATAGGGGGTGATAGAAATATGTGCAAATTCTAATTTTGGAGCTTTCAATTTGGTTACACGACGTTATTCCTTCATGGGCGTCTATGGTCGACGGTGACTGTTCAAACTCAGGCATGCCACGTCTTCCCACAACGGCAATACAAACAAAAAAAATTATAACTTTCTCATACTCCTTAACCAATTAATGCTCATAGTAAAACACGTTTTGTTTTTGTTTTATTTATTGCCGTTATAGGCAGACGAGCATACGGCCCACTTGATGGTGAGTGGTTACCGTCGCCCATGGTCTTCAGCAATGCCAGGGGCAGAGCCAAACCACTGCCTACCGCTAAATACTCTCCACAAGCCTCGTTTGAAGAAGGACATGTCATAGCGCTCGGGAAACACCGTAGAGGGGGGAGCTCATTCCATAGCCGGATGGTACGTGGCAAAAAAAACCTCTGGAAACGCACTGTGGATGACCGCAGTGGCTCCAGGTAGTATGGGTGAACTCTACTCCGGTGGCGGGCGGTGCGATGGTAAAAACGAGATGCCGGTATCATTTCGAACAATTCCTCACAGCAAATGATAAAATAGATATTAGATAAAATAATATGATAATTGATGTAAATGCTTACGTGGAATTTCCGCTTGTGTGGTCTAGACTTAGTGTTGGAAGGTGTTTTATTTAATTTAATGAATGTCCGACGAAGACTGGCAGTCAGTGTTTTAGTAATAAGCAATTACTTACATGGTCGGCTAATTAAATTTAATTAGGTATGTGGATGCTTCGTCGCTTGAAATGTCAAACAGAAGCGTTTTGACGCTGTCGATTTAACAATATTTATCATAATAATTTTACTGGTGGTAGGACCTCTTGTGAGTCCGCGCGGGTAGGTACCATCACCCTGCCTATTTCAGCCGTGAAACACTAATGCGTTTCGGTTTGATGGGTGGGGTAGTCGCTATAACTATACTCGAGACTTTAGAACTTATATCTGAAGGTGGGTGGCGCATTTACGGCGTAGATATCTATGGGCTCCAGTAACCACTTAACACCAAATGGACTGTGAGCTCGACCACACATCTAAGCAACAACAAAAAAATCGTATGCCTCAAATTTTTGTAAATAAAACTCGTTTTTCACTAAAACTTTAACGGAAGAGGTAGCGTAGGTAGTTCTCCCACAAGATGAACCGACGACCTATTGTGGTTCGCGGGGATCCGTTGGATGCAAGCAGTGTGCTTAGTTCGAGTTTTTTAACGTTCTCGATAGCGTAAAAGTTAACTCAAATCTGTATGCAGTTGGTACAGCGCCCCTAGAGGCAAACGTAGGTAATGCCGTAGGTAATCCAACTCCATACAAATTTGAGTTAACTTTTACGCTATCGAAACCGTTAAAATACTCGCACTGAGCACACAGCGCAGGACTGATCTTTGTGGCGAGTTTGGGGGAAGCATATGTCCAACAGTGGAAGTCTGATAGAATAGAATAGAATAGAAAAAAGCTCTTTATGTGTATTTGATTATTATGTAAGTGCGTGGTTAGTATCAAATAATGCTAAACGCGGCACTAGTAGGTACAGACACAAAAGAGATTCTATAAAGCGATCTATTTCTTCTAGTTTTGAAACGTCTTAATAATTCGTTATAATGTAATTTGGATGTCTTGCCGATTCTTCTTAGCGATGGAACTTCGTTTCGATGGTAAAGTCGTATTTGAAGCGTTTTTGGAATTAGAATTTAAAAATAAAAATTGATTTTGAAACTTGAAACTAACAATAAGTTATGAGGACAAATTCTTCATTGTTTTTTTTTATTATTTTCGAATCATGGGATATAATTTAAAATCGATATGTTTATAAATGTATAAGAACCAAATTCCAAATAAATTCATTGCACTAATAGCTTTTTTAAGAAGCAGTTTGTTGTCCATTATCGTTCTCTTTTGATCTCGAATTCTGGCTCATTGTTTTTGGACTAAACATTTCAAATCGCATCAGCTGATCGCATGCTAAAACATTAGAGCATCGATTACAAAGCCCACTGAGTTTCTCGCCGGATCTTCTCAGTGAGTCGCGTTTCCGATCCGGTGGTAGATTCTGCGAAGCACCGCTCTTGCTAGGGTCAGTGTTAGCAACGCCTGGTTTGAGCCCCTTGAGATCGCCAACACGTCAAGGAGCAGCTGAAATAGCCTCTTAAGGCTATAAGCATAGATAGAAAACAAATAATCGATTACAATTAAAAATGCTCAATTTTCATTATTGAAATCTTGTAGGTGTCGTTCTGTGGGCGAAAAACTTTTAGCATTTATTCACTGGGCATATTCTATTGAGAGAATTTTGTATTTTTAAGTTTATTTACACATACAATATATAGTTACTGACCAGTTGTTTTCTTTTTATTAAAAAAAACGCTACTCAAAGAGGATCTTATATCTCATCAATCTTCATTGCGAATTCGTCTATTCATAACATAAACTTTAGATTTTTTTTATTGCCCTTGAAGGCAAACGAACATACGGCCCACCTGATGGAGAGTGGTTACCGTCGCCCATGGACGTCAGCAATAACAGGGCAGAGCCAAACCGCTGCCTACCGTAATGGCTTGAGCCAAAGAGGTATCGATACGAGGCCCTGAAATCTAAAAAAAATATTTACGAAATTAGAACTTTTTACTGGTTTTTAATTAGTTACTTTTCTAAATATATCTGTAACGAAAAAAACGCCATGTATCTGCAGATTTGTTCTGGAATGAGAAAATGAAACAAACAAAACAACCTCAATCCTGGCTTTCCCGGCAAAACAGTAAACGGAGTTTATAAAGCGTACTTAGAAAATAAATGTACCTACATACCTACATATATCTGCTTCGAAATAAACAAATAATTAAAAGAATATCGGTGTACGTCAAATGTCAAAGAATGAAACGTCAATTTTGTATCGTTCGCAATTATGCAAAGTAATTTCCAACGGATGGACACATCCTAATAAACTATGAAAAAAAAAGGGTTTTATCTAATATCTTGATAAACGGATAATTACGTGCAGCCAGCCACGAGGAAATGCTTTCAGTTCCAAATTAAAAAAAAAAAATACATACCACCATTAAAACGACTAACTGTAGCCATTGCTGTTTGTCGCAAAAAAAAATACTAAGTTCAAAATTATAACCTTCATTAAAACAACAAAGAACGTAATTAACATTCCGTGTTTAAACAAAACTGAGCTCTAATATTGTTGAACATAAATCTCAAATTGGCCTGAAAAACTAAATAGTTATTACATAACCCCCGAGGCGAGTAACGCGCTAACAATTTGTACAATAGTAGCTCCATTCGTGCGACAAAGAGGTTCGATTGAATAATGCCTGTTCGATACGAGTGCGAGAGAGATAGATGTATATCCGTGCTAAGCGGTACAATGTAGGTCGGTAGCCAATCCGGTTCTCAGTATGGGCGGGAAGCACTGCCCCTGTTTGTGGCTTTAGAATTAGCTAAAGCTCTATATACATGTTACTTGCACAATAAAATTACGGAATCAAAATGTTCAGCACATTGTGCGGCACATTAGCCATGCGGTACGACGAATACATTAGAAAAACATACATACAAATGAGCAAAACAAAAGGAAGTTTAATTACAAACAAAAAAAACAATGTGTGGTGTCGTGGGACACCGGATAGGAACGAAGTTCCTTATTATAAAAATATTAATTGTAAGTTCTATTCGAGGTATAAAGAAAATAAAACTGGAGGTTTCGCAACAACCCACGCTCATTCGGTAACGCGCGAACTTATTGTGGTACACTTCATTCATGGTTGTTTGCATAAGAGTTAGTGTATTGCGCAAACGAACGCTCTGAGATCGTGGTCAATGAATGATAAAAAATATGTTATTTTTTGTACGTTATTATAAAGTTAAGTCGTACACTCTGTGCTTTACTAATAAAAATCTTACGTTACGGACGTTTTTTCTCGGTTAGGGTACCCCTCCGCATCGTCCCATAAGGAACTTCGTTCCAAAAAACCCGAGATTAACTCGTGAAAGCAGTTTTTAATTGAGAATTATGGAGCTTACAGATCGGACTGGTAGGACCTCTTGCGAGTCCGGACGGGTAGGCACCACCATCCGGCCTATTTCTGCCGTGAAGCAATAATACATTTCGGTTTGAAGGGAGGGTCAGCTGTTGTAACTATACTGAGACCTTAGAACTTATATCTCAAGGTGGGTGGCGGCATTTACGTTGTAGATGTCTATGAGCTCCGGTTACCACTTAACATCAGGTGGGCCGTGAGCTCGTCCACCGAAAGCAATAAAAAAAATAAAAAAAACAAAATCGCTTCATACATAATTAGTCTCGTAAAATGCAATATACTTATAATAACATATCGCTAAACAATGCATACCACATCCAGGCGAAATACAGTGCACTCAATAAACATGACCATGACAATTATCGTAATCTAACTCCGATCTGTAACATACCGACATAAATATGTAGGACTATTATCGGCACTTGCATGGCGCATTGGAAGCGAGCGTTTGTTAAAACTAAACATTTGCAGAGCACAGAGTCGTAAAATACGAACACAATATGCGGAAATAATGTTTTTGTGTTTGTTCCTCACGCGTTGGTCCCCCCCCCACTTATTTCTGCCGCAAAGCAGTAAACATCGATCTATGAAACTAAGATTTAGAACACTCAAATGTCACTTAAGCGATTCTTGTTAATACTAAATTCAGTTTGAGAAAATCCATTTTTTAATAGTTATTAGTGAGATGTTTGGTTTTAACCCACAGACACAGCCCACTGAGTTTCTTGCCGGATCTTTTCAGTGGGTCGCGTTTCCGATCCGGTGGTAGATTCTGCGAGGCACTGCTCTTGCTAGGGTCAGTGTTAGCATCACTCCGGCTTGAGCCCCGCGAGCTCACCTACACGTTAGTGTGAAGCTGAAATGGCCTCTCAAGGCTATCAGCATAGGTAGGAAAAAAAGAAAAAAAAATGTGTGGTGTCGTGGGACACCGGATATAAATATTAATTTTAAGTTCTATTCGAGGTATAAAGAAAATAAAACTGGAGGTTTCGCAACAACCCACGCTCATTCGGTAACGTGCGAGCTTATTGTGGTACACTTCATTCACGGTTGTTTGCATAAGAGTTAGTGTATTGCGCAAACGAACGCTCTGAGATCGTGATCAATGAATGATAAAAAAATATGTTATTTTTTGTACGTTATTACAAAGTTAAGTCGTACACTGTGTGCATTACTAATAAAAATCTTACGTTACGGACGTTTTTTCCCGGTTAGGATACCCCTCCGCATCGTCCCATAAGGAACTTCGTTCCAAAAAAATATATGCTTTTAATAATAACGTTTAAAGTTGTAGTTTAAATATTATCATTTTATTTCTTTAACCGAGAAGAACTATATAATTGTATTAAGATGTTGATATTCCAACAACTTCTGCTGGAAAAGTACATAATCTGTATAGGTAATGTTATAGTACCGTATGTGCGATATGATGATACCAATTTTATATATGTCGGAGTGATTGTTCAGATATTATAACGCTCGTGGCCTCTTATTTTGGCAGAGATTCCGACGAAAAAGTAATAAAAGTTCTTGATGTTTAAAATCTTAAAATAAATCACGACCCACAACACAGTTCCTAGGTCAAACACGATCAACTCAACATTATTAGGGCAATGTAGTCTACAAGCAAATTCTATCTATAAGTCCTATCAGCAGCTAGTTACGAATGCTCACGAACAAATTCATAGACAGACAAAAAAGGATACCAAAACTGACCGGCTTATGTTCTACTACTCTTTTTTTTTCTTTTTTTTTAATACGCTTTTATTAGGTTCAGACGTGTGTATGTTAGTATGTATGTTTGTAACGGAATCTTTGAACATGATTTTGACCCCCTTCAAAACGTTGGATTAACTCGAAATTTGGTATACTTATTAAGAACCGATGACAAAACTATACTAAAATTGAAAAAATAATAATTGAAAAAATTGTAATTCAACTAAAAAAGGAAAAATAAATTATATATTTTTGATTTTTTTCTTACACTGTTTTTAATTCAAAACTTATTTTCTATTTTTTAGTTGGATTTTCTATAAAAGCGTATTTGGTTAGTTTTTTTAAACCATTATTTATTCTCTTATTAAGTATACAATAGACATCGGGGAATCTCCTATTGTCCTCCGCATCACCCGCCACAGCAAAAGTCCATGACTGTCACTTGAATCTTCAGTCCTATCCGATCGATATTATTGCCATGTACCATCTGAATCTGAAGTTAAATATTCTTCGGAGTGCTTAGTATTCGGCGATAGACAGCTTGGCTGTGCCGCTATTGATGGAGTTTTTTTTTATGCTTAGATGGGTGGACGAGCTCACAGCCTACCTGGTGTTAAGTGATCCTGGAGCCCATAGACATCTACTACGTAAATGCGCCACTCACCTTGAGATATAAGCTCTAAGATCTCAGTATAGTTACAACGGGGCCCCACCCTTCAAACCGAAACGTATTACTGCTTCACGGCAGAAATAGGCAGGGTGGTGGTACCTACCCGCGCGGACTCACAAGAGGTCCTACCACCAGTAATTACACAAATTATAATTTTGCGGGTTTGATTTTTATTACACGATGTTATTCCTTCACCGTCGAAGTCAATCGTGAACATTTGTTGAGTACGTATTTCATTAGAAAAATTGGCACCCGTCTGGGATTGAACACCGATGCATCGCTCAACACGAATGCACCGGACGTCTTATCACTTAGGCCACGACGACTTCAAAAAGTCCACGGGTCCAATACAGTTGGTTATAAATACCTAAATAAATCGAAAGCAACGCCACTAAGCCGATAGCTTCAAACATAATTACATAATTGATTAAACAAGCATCTAAATGTTTCAAAGAAATCATTGGATTTGCTTCCTAAAAAAAGTGGGGCGTCATTAGGCGGTTAGCCTTCCGAACTGATACAGAACTCCGGTTTCAAAAGCAACATTTTTAGGGATCAAAAAAATCAATATATTATTGTCTATGCTACATTTATTGTACCGCTCTAGTTTGAGAATAGGTAAGTTCCTTTATAGGGTTATTACTTGCAGTAGAAATAGGCAGGGAATACCTACCCCGAGGGCTTGCAACCCCAATATGAGTATATAGTTAAATGAAATATAAGTTTACTGAGCATTGTTATATAATTAGATGGTCAGCATACCCGATCCTGTGGACTGAATGGTAAAAAGTCGACGTCGCCCTAAACACGTCATTACGGATCCTCCCGATCCATTAACGGTGCTTTTAGGCACCACAAGCACCGGTCACCGTCCTCGCCGAACCCGTCGCTTGCGACGAAGGGCTCGACGGGTGAATTAACCCATAGACACATCCCACTGAGTTTCTCGTGAGATCGCCGGATCTTCTCAGTGGGTCGCGATTCCTATCCGGTGGTAGTTTCTCCGAAGCACTGCTCTTGCTAGGGCTAGTGTTAGCAAATTCTCTCGGGTTGAACCCGTGAGCTCACCTACATGTTCGAGCCTAGCTTGAATAGTCCCGTTGGGCTACCCACGATTAGGTACGAAAAAAACTAACAGTTATTTTTGTACATTTCTTAAAATCGCTAGGCAGTGGCTTCTGCCCCTGGCATTGTTGAAGTCCATGGGCGACGGTAACCACTCACCATCAGGTGGGCCGTATGCTCGTCTGCCTACAAGGGCAATAAAAATAATAATTAAATTCTTTAAAATGAATGAATTTAATACAGGTGTACTTACTCACAACGCACAATTGCTGGTTACAAATTGTGTATTGACATAATAATATTATCTATTAGGCTCGCGCGTCATTTATTTTGGCCTCAAATGACTTCAAACGAAGTCCAGCCATATACGTTTTGCAGAGCAATTTTGATATAAAATAACCTCACTGATTCTTTATTAAAATAATATAAAGTTCCGCAATTTACATTTTATATAAAACTATTTATTATATTATTACTTGTGTTAATTACATACTAGGTGATGAAATTATGAATGAAACGGAACGCAATAGTAACTATAAGTGCGAGTGAGACGGTATCAATAAAAACCAATAAGACCGAAGAAAATTTTAAAGATACTAAAGAGTAAGAAAAAAATGTAAAGTTATTAACACCATGAACCCAACATAATGTACTTACTATTAAAACATTTAAGACCTACAGAACCTGCTTTGTTGAAATAGTTTCTAGCCTGTGAAATAGTTTTTGTGTATCGTTATTGTTAATAACAGAGTGAGATGTGCTCTGTGTGTGTGTGCATCGGTTTCCCCGTTGCCGCCGAATCGCTTTTTGTTCCAAACTCCGGGCTACTTTTACGAATTCGTGGGATAATTGCTTATAATCGATCGTTATATTATTCATAATAACAAAACGATTCATTTTTTGTCACTGTTATTTTATTTATATTTTATTTAATTGTTTGAAAATAAGCAAATTAAATACATTGTACCTGTACATTGATAGAACTTAGTTTAAAATCAGATAGATTGAAAAACTGTTCACAAAAGTAATAATTGATGTAGATACATTATTGGCCATAAGACGTTGCTTTTAGGCACGAAGTTACGTATTTAAGCAATCTAATTTTTATGTAATTTCGAAAATACTGTCCAAAAACAATATTTGTTGCAGTCACTAAATTTAACTGTGATGTTCAAATTAGCGCCATCTAGATTGATTTAATGGAACTGACAGTTCAATTCCTATTGTTCAACTTTAGACCAGTAGATGTCGCTTGTTTATTTGATATCTTAGAAGTCGTTTTTCGTGTTAGTTTTATAAACAACTAGCAGATGGTGCTGTTATAAAAATTAACGTCAGAAGATGTTTAAGGAAGAAAAATTTCCCTCGGGATCTTTCTGATGATGACATTTAATGTAGTTCCATGCGGCGTCGTGTGGCGTTGTTGCCTGGAGACTGAGGCAATCGTCGATAAGTTTCTCTGCTATGATTTTATCTGGAAAATGAATTACAAAGAATTACTTATTGGTGAAAAAAAAGTAATTAGATAAAATTGGCATTAGTAACGATTAGGTATTATTATTAATTACCATTCATATCTGGAATCTTAGACATGGCTTCGTTCATTTTGAACACCCCTTGTGCCGTCATGAGTCCGAGTTTCATTAGCACACAGAGGGCCCATTTCTTGAGAGATACGTCTTCAGTCTAAAAGTTTTATAAAACTTTAACTTTATATTAGTAAGCATTAAATTAGTTTTGTTCTCTTAAATTAACGCTCAAAATATTTTAACGGTAGGCAGCGGCTTGGTTCTACCATTGCTGAAGTCTATGGGCGACGGTAACCACTCATCATCAGGCGTTTTTTTTTTCTACCTAAGCTTAGCTTAATTAGCCTTGGGAGGCTATTTAAGCGTAACCTTAACTAGTAGGTGAGCTCACGAGGCTCAAACCTGACGACGTTGCGAACACGAACTCTAGCAAGAGCCGTGCTTCGCAGAATCTACCATCGGATCGGAAACGCGACCCACTGAGAAGATCCGGCGAGAAACTCAGTGGGCTGTGTCTGTGGGTTAATTTACTCGTCGGAGAACGATGACCGGTGCTTGGGGTACCCAAAAGCACCCTTAGTGGATCAGGAGGATCTGAAATGACGTGTTTTGGGGGACGTTGACTGCTTTCCATTATGCCCGCATATGATCGGGAATGTACCATAGTAATATCTTCAATAATCGCGAGACGTGGACATAATTGAACCTGCTTTTCCCAAGGACAACCATAATCGAAAGCTATTCGTATCTGCGAAAGCTGTTAAGTATTGGATACCTCCGAGATAATATAATGACAAAAAAAATTGGTTCGAGTACGACTTAGTGCACACGAAAGAAGTGAAACTTCTTTTGCGGTGTGTAGTATTGTAGTTTTCTTCATTTTCATCCTTAATTTTTTCTGGTAATAGGGAAAGCTGTGTATAATGCCGAGTTTAAATTACGAAATTAGTGTCATGCATGTTGAGCTCAGTTTCACGAAAGTAGTTTCGATATATGCGAAAGTAATTTCGTTAAAAAATTAGTGTCGCGAAATCAACAGTATCGCAGTAACCATGGCGCCTTCAGCATCAAAGCTATAATTTGCTATATTCAATGTAGCTAAAGAAATGCTTATATACCTACAAACTTAAAAAAAGACTATCAAGAAAAAAAAAGTTGGTAGATTCGAGGATGGTCAACAAGAAGGCATTTAGGTGCAATGAAGTTAGTCTCTGAATTAGCAGATGAAGATCCTGAGAGTTATAAAAACTATTTTCGAATGAGTGAAGATAATTTTGATTTTTTACTATAGGTGTTTCGGGACCCTTGTCATTGATATTCATTAATAAGATCTATATTTTTTTCTGTACTCCATCATTGGTTTGCCATTTTCAACGCTTGAAGCGCGTCCGAACTAACAATACACACGTCCGCACAGCGCAGGCCCTTTCGCGACATTAGTTTCACGTCGCGGCTACACTATGAAATTAGTTGCATGACACTAATTTCACCAAAAAATCGCGCAGGGCACGAAACTAATTTACATGCATGAAATTAATGCATGCATTACGAAAGTATTAAATTACACGTGAAACTGTTGGTAAAACTAATGTCACGAAATTAATTTCACGCCACTAATTTCGTAATGTAAATTCGGCTTAAGAGAAAGGACCTAGCTCGCTTTGTCCTTTCTCTCTCTCCACGGTCGAGTGGTTCGCGAGACGCTCTGTCTCACTCTCGCTCTTCCTAAATTGTATCTTTTCTCTCTAGCCGTAACAAGTCGGTCGCGAGTTAAATTTTATTCTCAAAGCGCTTAAAAAGTATCATTTCAAAATTAGACATTAAATCTTAAAAGCGATTTAAATTGAGGCAGTCAGCGCAAAATTGTCCTAAGCTTATCATAGTTAAGTATGGAGATAATGAAATTTGAATTTACTTTTACACTGATTCGCAGGCCAAAACAATACGCTCTATGAGACTAAGGATAGGCCCGTTTTGCATCAAAATTTATTATGCTTTAAATAAATTGCGATATATAAGCGCGAATATGAAAAATTGTGGATTAGGCCACTCACGCACTGACAGCCTCAATTAGAAAGTCGATGGGAATAATGATTCCCTTGAATTTATTTTTACCTGCCAGTCACCGCTCTTCAAGTTGACCACTAAATCCGGCTTGACCTGGACATCCTCCGCACAATCAGCCTGGAATGCTCTCAGAGCCCGGACTTCATTCTCTTTCTCTCGCATCAGATCGTCAGGATCTCTCGTCACGATATCGTAATAATAGTCCTGGAAATACACTAGTGGCTCCCGATCCATTAACGGTGCTTTTAGGTACCATAAGCACCGGTCACCGTCCCCGTCGAACCCGTCGCTTGCGACGAAGGGCTCGACGAGTGAATTAACCCATAGACACAGCCAGAGTTTCTCGCCGGATCTTCTCAGTGGGTCGCGTTTCCGATCCGGTGGTAGGTGCCGCGAAGCACTGCTCTTACTAGGGTCAGTATCACTCTGGTTTGAGCCCCGTGAGCTGACCTACTAGTTAAGGTTACGCTGAAATAGCCTCTCAAGGCTATTCTATCAGCTTAGGTGGGAAAATAAAATGAAATACCGTCTATTCTAGTCTAAAATTTAAATGAACTGCCTCACGGTATTTCTAGGCAGATATAACCCTAATTAAGATTACATCAACAGACATTTTTTTATTAACCTTCTAGGCATACGGCCTATCTAATGGTTAGTGGTTACCGTCGCCTATGGTCGTCAGCAATGCCAGGGGCAGAACCAGGCAGCTACCTACCGAAACATCTAATCATACCACCACAATAACACAAGTCACTCACGAATCCGTTTAAGATATTAGAATGTAAGACCGCGTGACTATTCTAGCGACATAGCCTATGAATACACGAGGCGCCTTATCTATCAAGCTAGGCTATATCCTTGCCGATGACAATGGGCGACTGTGCTCCTGTTCCTACTTAGTAACGCATCCCCGAAAACAAAATACAGAAACTGTATCATGCCACCATTTTGATTCGCATACGATATAAACGAATTTGTCGCTTCCGACGGCATCTGAATAAAAATAATAACCAATTAAATTAAATTAATTCAATTAAATAATTAATACCTCTGGCATGAACTGCCCACAGCACAGAAGACCGTAATTCAATAGTATTACGAAGGAACGCATTTCTTTCGACGCTCCCATTTTGAATGGTTCAGTTTTGTTAACCAACACTCTTCATATACGACCCAAGTGACAAAGGGATGTGTAAGTTGTTTCCATAACAACGCAGTTAGAGCGATAATATTTTAATAAACCACTATTGAACACTAATGATAACATTTCATTAATGTATTTAGTTTAAAATAATATAACGCAATAAGAAGAATACGGCTTGTTTTTAAGTTGTGTTTTTATGATAGAACGTTTTTTTACAAATAAAAAAAAAATACTAATTTGAATAAAAAAAAAGGAAAAAAAATCTATTGCAACAGATACTCTCTACCCTTACTCGTGGTAGGACGTCTAGTGAGTTCGCACAAGTAGGTATCACAACCCTGCCCATTTCTGCCGTGAAGCAGTAATGCGTTTCGGTTTGAAGCGTGGGGCAGCCGTTGTAACTATACTGAGACCTTAGAACTCATATCTCAGGGTGGGTGGCGGCATTTACGTTGTAGATGTCTATGTGCTCCGGTAACCATTTAAGTGTGACGACACTGTGAGCTCGTCCACCCGTATCTATCTATATATATATATAAATGAATTACTGTTCGTTAGTCTCGCTAAAACCCGAGAATGGCTAAGCTGATTTGGCTAATTTTGGTCTTGAATTATTTGTGGAAGTCCAGAGTAGGTTTAAAAGATAAATAATTAAGAAATTGCTCGGAATTAAATAAAAAAAATTGTTTTTCCTTTGATGTGTCCCCTGTCGGACGGATTCAGATTCCTTTTGTTTGTTTTAAGTTTATTTTATACAAAATCTTAGGTCTTATGGTTATCGATTGAGGCACTACGAAGTCTGCCGGGCCAGCTAATATGCACTAAAAAAAGATCTTGCTTTTGTAGTATAAATAAAATTAATTACATTACATTAATACAATTATGTTGTCTCCATTGCTGATAGGGTGCAAGACAGCGATTGTAGTACAAAGATAGGTTTCGAAATTTCAACACACTCATCTATATATTAATACGTGAAGCAAAAACTTTGTAATTATTTTTTTATTGCTTAGATGGGTGGACGAGCTCACAGCCCACCTGATGTTAAGTGGTTACTGGAACCCATAGACATCTACAACGTAAATGCGCCACCCACCTCGAGATATAAGTCCTAAGGTCTCAGTATAGTTACAACGGCTACCCCACCCTTCGAACCGAAACGCATTACTGCTTCACGGCGGAAATAGGCGGGGTGATGGTACCTACCCGTGTGGACTCCCAAGAGGTCCTATCTCCCGTAATTACGCAAATTGTATCCCTTTTTACGAAAATTGCGCGGACGGAGGAGTATGAAATTTTCTACACTTATAGAAAATATAGAGAATAAGTGCACAATGCTAATACTTTTTTTTAAATAATGCATAAAAGATACATTAAATCAATAAAGAAAACATTACACACACTACATACCATGTATTTGACGCACACACGCATGCATACTATTTATTGTCAAACTTTTGTTCTTGACGTCTGTGGTCAAATTGAGAATATATTAAATATTGTTTGTCTTTATTAATATTTTTTTTATAGTGTAGCTTTGGCGAAATTTGTGATTATAGAAGTATAAAATACAATCATAATAGTGTACAAACTTACAATTCCAATTAATTATAGTCGAATTTCGACTACTGCGGGACCTCTAGTCATTATTATAAGACGACATTAATTGTCTACTGCCAGACATGTCTAACAAATTAATTCCGATTTGGACGATTCCTTAGCTGAATCCTTTAAAGTATAGATAAACGATTTTATTTCCAGTTTCAATAGAAGATATAATTTAGATGAAATTTGAAAATATATTATGGTCATAAGTAATAATGTAATATTTCGACAAAAGGGACAACAACTATAACATGCACACATATATCGAATATTATATATGTGTGCAACTTTTCAAAATGTACACGTACATATATTAGAAACTTTATTTGATTTTCATTGAATTACTCTAAATGTATGTGTAAGTCGAAAATGTTGGTATAACTTGTTTTAAGTAATTGTACTAAACATTCTGCCCAGAAGTTGAACCCTCAAGAATGAGACAAAAACACACACACACGATTCATTAGGTCGGGTAGTTGTGAATAAAAACAAAAGTCTCCAGTGCTATTGCTCTTTATTGTTGTACTAAAAATATTAAATTCGCCAAAAAAGTAAACGTTGCTCTCACTTAAGCATATTATTCACACGTTACTTATTGTACTAACAAAACCCTGTAAATTCTGCTGCTAGCTGCTTATCTTTGTATGAGATGAAAGAAATCACCAAGAAACATCAAACGAGATAAACAAAGCTATGATGAACACAGAAGAAAATTAAATTTTGGTTCTCGATTGAATATGTTACAACAACTAAACAAAATTTATCGAACAGATATAGATTAAAGTTAGAATAATAACACCATACAAGATTGCAATATTCTCCGATATAATCATGATATCGTCTAGATAAACATGTCCGAGCTATTTTACACTAATGAGGTATGGAACGGTTGAGTTGGATTATGTGTTTACAAGAAAAGAGCGTGCTTCGGGTCTTTCTCGTGGTAGCATTTCACGTAATTCCAGGCTGTTTGGTGAGGGCTGTTGCCTTTGTTGGCCAGGCAAGCGTCAATCAGCTTCTCTACTTTCAATTTGTCTTCTGTAAGAGGGAATTATTGTGAATTACGAGTAAGTAAATCCAAGTCAGAGTGAAATTTCTTTCATGACAGAAACAGAAATCTATTTACAATGATTTTATCCTAAGATATTATTCCTGTGGAGTGCGAACTTTTAAGGTTGCTTTATTTTTGGGTAACTAATATAATAAATAATAAATATGATGAGAATTAGTTCAATTTTGGTGTATTTTTTCTAGTTAGACTATAATGTTATCGAGTCACCCCACCACCAGTAATTACGCAAATTACAACTATAGCCGTTTGAATTTTATAAAAAAATATAAATCCTTCATTACGGAAATCATTCGTGAACATGTTAGTATTAAATACGTCTTTCATTAGAAAAAGAGGTACTGGCGTGAGGGAACACTAGTATGGTCGCAATGCTCCCTACAAGTTCATTGGGTGTCTTTTCTATTAGATGTTTAGGTTTCTAAAATAAAGAATTCGCGTATTCCGGTTTTGAAAAACGAGTAGCATTTCGTTAATATTATATATAAAATATATATATATATATATATATATATATGATATAATGAGTCTGTAACCTCATGTCGCGAGGTATGTGGCGAAAACAAAAGTATATGGATGGGATGGTAAACAAAAAAAAATAGTATCGTCTACTGGATACCTACAAAACGTTAAATATCACACAGCCATCCCAGAAATAAATGACATTTGAAAACTATTGACATAAGAAAAGCATTTTTTTTTTTTTGTAATAAAATGTATCTCACAAACCAGCATTAGGCACTTTAGCCAGAGCGACGTCCTTCTTGAATTTCCCGTCCTTGGTCATCAGCTGCGATTTGATCAGCATACATAGAGCGTACTTCTTCAACGGTTCGTTTTCAGTCTGTTAAAAAACACATTTAAAATGTCATTATGAAGTTCATTAGAAATTGGGAATAAGGTTCGGTATCAATAAAATTTATTATATCAATAGTTCATAGTGTTAATATTGGATGGGCGATACTGTGATTTGAACATAAAAAAAATCTACCTTTACACACTAAATGGACCAATATATGTATACATATATATACCAATATGTCTCATAAGAACAGAAAAAATGTGGTCGATATAAGATGTTGTATGTTATTGTGCGCAATTGGGAATACCTTGAACAGTTAATTGTCGGTAAGTGCCGGTAAATGAGGCCAGTTGTGCTGCATAAGTAGGAAGAGCCCTTTCAAGGTAATTTTAAAATTACTGTCATAAATTATAATGGATTTAGGAAACGGGCACTCTCAATGTGCTGAAATGGCGTACAATTTGCATTGGCCCGTGTACGCAAAGGTCTGAAGTCTAAAATATCCTATCAATCTACTGTAAAATATTTGGATTAGGTTCCAAATTCCAGAGCATTGCTTACTATAGACAAAGGCAGATTGGTGGTGATATCAAACCACAGTATTATAAATTTTACTGATTTGTGATTAGTTGGATAAATCAAAAATTGCTATTAGAAATCGCGTTGGAAAAATTATCGCTACTAATTCAGGGGACAAAGCCTTTTGATTCACATTTTACACATAACCATTTTTTTAAATACCCAATAAAACTTAGTGTGAAACCGAATTTAGTTTCTTATAACAGTCATATGTAGCTTGGTGTTTACAATTAAATATCCTAACATGAGACTGAAATTAATAAACTTTTTTTTACGGTTGAAGGATTACTGGTGGCTCGGAGGCCTTTCCAGTTTCACCAGGACAGGAGGGTGAGCAAAGGCTCAGCCAGGAGGGACAAATAAACTAGTTATCTTCCTTTGGTTACCTTGCAAGTAGCAGGGGTGTGTCAATGACTGAGAAGTCTTAATTAAATTTTTCAACATCACCTTAAAGTCGCCTGTCTTCAGTTTGTTCACCAGTTGTTCATCAGCTTTCGTCTCGGAGAGACAGTCAGCTCTGTGTTTCTTCAAGTTCTCCTTCTGCTCATCTGTGAGGGCCTGTTAAGTAATAAAATGTATTGGCGACTCTGAGACAATTCTACAAATATATATATTCATTGAGCTATAGTCTAAATAATATAGTAACTAACTACTAACTAAGCTTCACGAAAACCGTAGTAAAAATAACTATTACAAGTTTTAGCTTTGTAATACAACTTCTAAATTTTAGATGGTAAAAATCCAAATCTAATTTCAAATGTATTAGAAAAATCTTTAGTGATTTTAGATTGTACCATTGACCCAACATTCAAAAGTAACGACAGTATAAAAGGTACATAATTTAAAAAGGATTGAATTCTCACCTGAGCCAAGACAACGCAGACGACGAACACGATAAAAGTCTTCATGATGCACTCTGTTTGGGATCCAGAACAGAAATGTACTAGATCAATGTGTGATCGTCTTTTATACCCTCCGGGACCTACGCGGTTCCTGGCTTATTGACTGTAATTGGAGATGAATTATGCAGGACTGACAAAATTTAAATCTGGGATCATTTTATTTGAAACTTTTTTTTGAGCTCTTTTAGAAATACTGTGACACTGGTGATGGCTAAAGGCATTTTTAGTTGGCTGATACACAAGCAATAAGTATGGAGCACGGTGATCACAAGCAATAAGGAGGTAAATTAAAATTATTTAGAAATGGAAATACGTATGATTATTTTTTTATGTCGGAAAGGAAAAATTCTCTTTAATTAGGGTTTCAGCCTACAGGAAATACATATATCGTCTTCTCGCATTAAAACTGTATAATCTCAAAACTTACTAATTTTACAAGAGAGTGTCTTAAAGGTTTAACATGTAATATTTTTAATATTTATCATACTTGCAATATTTGCCACATTTATTTTTTACCAGTTACATTATCTCTTTTAAAGTAAGATAAAATTATGTATTAATTATGTTAAGAAAAAAATTTCAAACTAAACTACGTTCTTTTGACAGTATTTATGAGAAAAATACTGGTGATACCAAATTTTTACGCATATTAACTCAATTTCGAATATTTTTGGAAAAATGTAGGTACACTTTTAATGCGAAAAGGCGATATGTACATATTTACATCATTTATCTATTGCGTATAAAATATATTTACGCAGAACAAAATCTTAATTGAAGTCACTTAAATTGAACCATGAATCGAAGATTAATTTTAATAGTTTTTGTCGACTCACAACAAATTATTAGATTAGATTTAAGATTTGAACTTGAAATTTTAAATGCGTAAGTACCGGTCATCCCACTCCTCAACTCAAACTATATTAACTGCGGATATTAGCAGCGTGTTAGTATCGACTTAAAATCCCAAACTATACATTTAGGGAACTCATACGTGTATAAATCCTGATTAAACTTATAATCCCATTCTCACGGATCGTTTGGAACCTCTGGGCCTGCGGAGGGACTTCGGTTCCCTCTGTATTTTGTACCATATGTTCCATGGGGAGTGCTCTGAGGAATTGTTTGATATGATCCCCTCATCTCCTTTTTATCATCGCACCACCCGCCATCAGAGCAGAGTTCATCCATATCATCTGGAATCGCTGCGTTCATCGACAGTGCGTTTCCAGAGGTCTTTTTTGCCACGTACCATCCGGCTATGGAATGAGCTCCTCTCCATGGTATTTCCCGAGCGCTATGACATGTCCTTCTTTAAAAGAGACACGTGGAGAGTATTATGCGGTAGGCAGCGGCTTGGCTCTGCCCCTGGCATTGCTGAAGTCCATGGGCGACGGTAACCACTCACCATCAGGTGGGCCGTATGCTCGTTTGCCTACAAGGGCAATAAAAAAAGAAGACTAAAGTATATTTTAGAAAAACAGAAAAACCATCTAAAAAAGGACACTCGAAATTGTTGACGACCTCTGTATTACTTGGGTCAGTCTAGAATGATCCGGTGCGACTTATGACCCGCAATTTATTAGGGTCATTACATATTGTGAAACCTTTATACCGATTGAACTTTTACATCATCGCTTGCATACCGTTCACACGCATCTATTCGATTCAAGAACTAGGTAGGTACTTTATGAAAAACAAGAAGCTTCATCTTAATTCGGGGGAACATTTTTATTTTTATTTTCGTCTCCTTTATCTATTTAAAGCAGCGGTCCGGGAACTTTTTTTTAACCATTACCCCAAAATATTTTTGTGTAACTTGATATTACCCCATGGCGAAGAACAAAAAAAAACGAAATCGCTTCTTTTTAGCATCTTTCTTAATATAGCCCCCATGATAATCTTGAAAAGAAAACAATAACTAAAAATTTAATTTAAACATAATTTATTCAATTAATCAATGTAATATCTAGTAATACATAACGGTAATAATAATCCACACATCTAAGCAATAAAAAAAAATGTATGTAATATACAGTTGAGGAAAAAAAATCGCCCCCACAGTAAATGATAACAACGATTCTAAAGAAGTTTCACTTCAATATATACTTTTTACTCACAAAATTTTCATTTTTACCCTCCAACATTTCATTTTACCCCATTTTGGGGTAATTTACGCCGGTTCCCCGACCGCTGATTTAAAGGAATCTTTGGAGAAGGCCTTTACCCAAATCGGGATTTCTTGATAATTTATTACTATTTTAATACACTTACTTATATTATCAAAATAATTTAATCTAACTTACTAACAAAAGTAATATCTGTTGCTTAAGGTAATATTATTATCCACCTAAGATTGCTTAACCGTAAATAAAAAGGCTTTATATTATTTATCAACTTAAAAACTATCATTTCTAGTTTCATAAGATCAAAATACTCATTTAAACTAAGGTGTCTTTGCATTAATATTTCCTGCATTTACAAATATTGGCGGTTATCCCAAATTTCAAACCACCAATTGGCCGTCCCATACGAACAGAATCTCAGATATACAAATATTCTTCACCCAAGAAAATAGGATATTATAAGTAGGAGGTATTAAGTTAACTACCTCTGCGATACCAGAGGAAGAATACCACGAAGATTACAGTGACAAATGATGATAGATCTCTCTGGAGATGGTAAAAGTAGAATATGTAGATTCTGTCATAGGAATATTAAAAACCTCTGGATTAAAGGATTAAAAAGATTTCTTATATAGCGCGTCTTCCTGAAAGCACAGATTACTAGAAAGGTTGCGTCCTAAGGTTCACCCAAGTAGTCCTTGCTCATTAAGGCCTCTCGCTGCGATAGAAGTTAAGTAGTGTACTACTCCGTTTTTAGTATAACTTTGTAGTGTTCAGATAAGCTTATTTTTGGCAAGTGTCTAAATCGCGATAAGAAAGTTTTCAAGATATGTTTGCGAATATACACGCTCTGAGCATCCGCACGCGTTGGTTGGTCTATCAATATTACCGATTCGCTGGAAGTTAATCCCTGTGTTGATAGCTTCAACTTGATTACTAGTATAATTAATACGCTATTAATTACAACCTTATTGATTACTACCCTGTTAATTAATTACGTAATATTTATTGTATTTACGCCAATATCTCTGACGACAATTCACTTTTTTGTTCGTTGTTTTCATGTATTTCTTTCTTCAGGATATACGCTATTTAAATTAGCAGCTAACTGATAAATTGCTGCTCAATCGTCCTAACAACACCGCTTTAGTAATCGGGTCCTACAGTAAATCATCCTGTCGGTTGTACGTTGACCTCAATGTCCTCTGTAATCCATGCGGATGGATGATTTGAGCAATCCGATGTTGTTTACCGTGGAAATTTTATGATCTACATACCAAATTCTTAAATTAGTTTGGTCTAAGCGTGCTTAGCTTTGATTTTAGACGTAAGCGATTCGCTTTAGTCGTTTTATATTTCGAATGAATTATGTCAAACGTTTTGAAGTAATATTGTTTGGTTTAAACATCGTGTAATAAAAATCAAACCCGTAAAATTAAAACTTGCGTAATTACTGGTGGTAGGACCTCTTGTGAGTCCACACGGGTAGGTACCACCGCCCCCCCGCCTATTTTCGCCGTGAAGCAGTAATGCGTTTCGGTTTGAAGGGTGGGGCAGCCGTTGTGACTATACTGAGACCTTAGAACTATATCTCAAGGTGTGTGGCGCATTTACGTTGTAGATGTCTATGGGCTCCAGTAACCACTTAAGATCAGGTGGGCTGTGAGCTCGTCCACACAACTAGGCAATAAAAAAAAAACATCTATACCTTCAAGACAAATGACGTTATTGAGTGGACGGACGCGTAAATACATACATACATAGAATACGAACCTAGGATGTATTAACGTTCAGATATTTAATTAATAGAGTTCAGGTACAAAAATGTATTTTTTTTTTATTGCTTTCGATAGGCAGACGAGCTTACGCCTCATCTGATGGGAAATGATAACCGTCGCCCATAGACATCCAAACTACATCAGTGACTCAGATGCGCTGCCTATCCTGGCCTGGATGGGCAGCCTTATGTATGTTACACCGGCTACCCTTCAGACCGGAACACAGTATTACTGTTTTGCGGCAGAAATAGACAGGACGGTGGTACCAACCCGGGCGGGCTTCTACACAGAACCCTACCACCAGTTGATATTACTAATGAAAATGAAATGAAAAATAATGATATTACTAATGAAATTATAATGTTGATATCAAGTGCAATGCGTATTTAAGTGCGAACTAATTTAGCCTGAGCTGACAAACGATTGTGGCTAAGAACCGGATTCCATAGGTACTAATAATGTAAACGCCGCCAACCACCTTAAGACATGAGAGCTCTAAATTTCGGTTTTAATGTACAACGGCTGCCCCACCCTTCAAATCGAAACGCATTACTGCTTCACGGCGGAAATGGGCAGGGTGGTACCTACCCGAGTGGGCTCCAAGACTCTCTACAACCAGTAAAAATCAAAGATCCCACAGTATGACTATAAAAATAAATAATAGTTTAAAAAACTAAATAAATACGCTTTTATAGTAAATCCAACAAAAAAATAGAAAACAAATTTTAAAAAATTTGAATTAAAAATAATGTAAGAAAAAATGATTTTATTGTAAAAAAGCATGGGGTGCTTTTCAGGATATTATCAAAATAACTCTTCTACTTATATCCGTTCATAAAATATTTATAACTAATGATACCATGCACCCCACGCTTTTTTTACAATAAAATATTTTTTCTTACACAAATTTTTTTTACACAATTTTTATAAAATTAATTTTCTATTTTTTAGTTAGATTTTCTATAAAAGCGTATTTTTCTGTTTTTTTAAACTATTATTTATATTTCATTTTTAGTTGAATTTTAATTTTTTAATTTTTTTTTACAATTTTGAAATGTCATCGATCCTTAAAGTATATAAAATTTCGAGTTAATCCGACGTTTTGAAGGGGGTCAAAATCATGTTCAAAGATTCCATTACATACTAACATACATACGTCTGAAGCTAATAAAAGCGTATTAAATAAACAAAATCAAAGCCACAATAGGATCGCGACTAGTATCGAATCTGCGTCTTCGGTTAATACAGTCATAAACAAAACCTCTCGACCGCATACGCTTTGTAAAACGCACTCAAAGTAGGTACGTCATTAAGACAATTGATAAGTGGAATTTACAGTTTCCCTAATCAAGGAAGACATTGTACAGTTGAACAAATGATTAAATGGGTAATGGTTGTTTACTTGAGGTGATATTGTGCGCCACGGGTCCGCATATCGCATACCTTATACCTGCCTTAACCAGACTGGAATTCTTCAGTTCCACTCAGGACCTCTTCCTACATTGACACTCCGATAGATTCCGGTAAGATGTTGATTAAGAATGACTAAGAATCAAAGAATTTGCTAGATAATGAGCGACTAAGTTGCGAGGATTGATAAAGGGTATTGTGGGCTCACTTAAATGGGTATATTATCATGTCAATGGACTGCAATTGTCATCGTGGCCTAAAGGATAAGACGTCCGTTGCATTCGTATCTAGCGATGCAACGGTGCTCGAATCCCGCAGGCGGGTACCAATTTTTCTAATGATAAATACGTACTTGACAAATGTTCACGATTGACTTCCACGGTGAAGGAATAACATCGTGTAATAAAAAATCAAACCCGCAAAATTATAATTTGCGTAATTACTGGTGGTAGAACCTCTAGTGAGTCCGCACGGGTAGGTACCACCACCCTGCCTATTTCTGCCGTGAAGCAGTAATACGTTTCGGTTTGAAGGGCGGGGCAGCCGTTATAACTATACTTGAGACCTTTGAACTTATATCTCAAGGTGGGTGGCGCATTTACGTTGTAGATGTCTATGGGCTCCAGTAACCACTTAACACCAGGTTTGCTGTGAGCTCGTCCATCCACCTAAGCAATAAAAAAAAATCATTCATTTTCTCCAAACAATGCCTTAGCTAGCTCTGATTATGCGAAGGTACGGGTATGTACTAACAGCATCCTTAGGATCCTATTATTCGAGTAACAAGCTCACGGCCCATCTGGTATGATGTGGTACCTCATAAATATGACAACGCAAATGCCACTACAGGGTTAAAGTGTTGATTGTGTAGTATAACGGCTGATCACACTCTAGAATCCGGAACGCATGTGTGTCTCGCGGTAAAAGAAGATACTGGTTCCTACCCGTGCGGGATAACAATACACCTTTCAACCTCCTCATCATTACCTCGAATTTCAGTATCCTTAACTTCTTTTCCGATAATAGTTCGGTTGGGACCGGCTTGGCTCTCCCCCTGGCATTGCTGAAGTCCAAGGGCGACAGTAACCACTCACCATCAAGTGGGCATATAAGGGCAAAAAAAAAAAGAATATTTTCTTCGGTGTTCGCGACACGTAGAGACATATAAAACTAAATTTACGGTTTAGAATTGCGTTTTTTATTTATACTTAATTCAATTATTTTAGACGCTTCGAATACTCTACCTTTTTTGTGGTCACGGACTATTGGACAATATGAAACGCAAATATAATAGTCCTATCTTGAGTTCTGAAGGCATACAGCATTAGATTTTCAAAATAATTAGAAATTTCTAAGATCGTCTATACATATAAGAAATTAATTGTTGACTTCGATTTAAACATTTTAAAAACCACTAGAAATTTCTAAGATCTTCTACAGAAGAAAGTAATTGTTAATTTCGATTTAAATATTTAAAAAATAAGTAAAAAAGTTTAAGATCTTCTACAGAAGAAATAAATTGTTAATTCCGATTGGAACATTTTAAAAATAAGTAAAAATTTCTAAGATCACTAGAATTTTTTAAGATCTTTTTATCTTTACACAACATTTTTGAGACATAAAACTGTGAGAAGTTCTGCTTGGTTCAGACTGGTACAGAGAAACCGCATTGCGCATGTACAAAATCATCTAACTTCACTACAGTCCAAAATACACACATAATAAACTGTAAGCGGAACTGTCGCAGAAATATCACAAAAAAATAATAATATAATTACAATAAAATTAGTGTAATTAGATTTAAGAATACAGTGATAGATTTTTGTAAGAAAAATATTACAAGACTCAATACTGTGTAAATAAAGAGTAGCGTGTAAATCTAAAAGGTATGATGCAAATTTGTTTATTCTAAAATTCCTAGATTTAACGTTTATTTGTGCATTGCATTTTTTGAATGTAGTTCTAATTATAATGTTTATAATTTTTTTATGCCTCTATTTTTTTTGCCACATCTTTTTATACCAAAGGCTATATTTTTTATGTTCTGTTTCAAAGACATAGGTACACATATTGGAAAGATTGACTTTTTTGTCATTCATCAAGAGTTTCGTTGGGCATATCATTAATTTAATTTGTTTTAAATATTTACACCAAAAACATGATTTTTGAAATGTATCGAAAATGTTACAAAGATACTTCGTGTCATTCTATTAATGGTATGATTCAAACTAAAATATTCAGTGCTTTTTAAGCATGTTCACGTATATAAATATTATCGGAATAATAGTTTGTATTTTGATTTAAATAACAATACTTAAGGTGGCCTACAAGTATAACTCTTAAAACAATTCTGTATAAGTTAGACAATTTATTTTTAGTTTACAATTCAGTACGTATAAAAATTAAAACGGTTAGCCCTATTATTAAGGCGATCAGTGTGTCAAGGACAAGTTAAGATTATATCGTCTAGTAATTAATTGTTAGAGCGTTTTATTTTTTAGTTGTAATTAACCTAAAAATATTCGTCAAATCATCATTACATCCGCGATTTTAATACTCCTTTTAAATATCTCACGAAAAGATAGTTTCTTTTTTTCGTTTATAAACTGTTAGGTTGTTGACATTCATGGTTTACCACACGCAGAGGACCGACACAGAGTTACCCGCAGTGCAGCGTTGGATCGATCACCACAATACGCATGCGCAGACGCCAACAACACGTCAGTGGTAATCGGACACGGGCGAACGCGAGTCTCCGACAATGCCGAAACCGACACCCGTCGAGGACTTGATCATACCACCGCAGGACCAGAAAATATGCGGAACCATCTGCATATGTCAGATGACGGCCGTGCTTAGTTGTGTAGCGATCGTGTATCTGACCGTCGCCATCTACATGCCCTACACCAAAGCCATAGCGTCGGGCATAGACCCGACTCCCATCATGTGCACGACGACAAGGGCCGTGAACAAAGACAACTGCGACTGGGGCTCGTGCGGTGAGTGGTGCCTGAGCAAAACCTCCGGAGCGTGCATTCAAATTTACGTCAACGTCCGCAAAAACGGTACGTCCTTGCTATTGTCCGATTGCGGAAGCGCCGCCAACAAAACCTGTTTCGGCATAGACCAGGAGAACGCCAAGAAATACCACTGCATCAGGGACGAATGCAGGAATCTAACCGGCACCTTCAATTGCACTGAGGGAAAGTGCATCAACATAACAGACGCTTTTGAATGCGCCTTCCGGGAAACCGATCCGCCGCTAAAGTGCTCCGGGAGACGAGGCAAAATAACGTGCATCGACGTACACGGATTGTTCTATTGTAACCGAGGTACTTGTAGGAAGATCCGAACACCGTACAACTGTGACAGAAGATGCGTAGACATTCCCACTAGGAACAAGAACGTTATAGTCTTGAGCGGTGACCGAGTCTTTTTAGCTAAGTGTACGAAATTAGCAAAAGAGGAAGCCGGCGAAGTTGTCTGGACGGACTCCGGCGAGGAAGTACTGATGCTATCGTGTCATGCTGTCCACAATGGATCTTCAGGGGTGGTCGCCGTGGACTGTATTAATGCGGCTCTGCTACCAAAGACGGACATAGCGGACTTGACTAATTTCACTCATTTGCAGTATTTGTATACGTTAAAGGCTGTCCCTAACCGCATCATCGCCCCATCTGAAGTCGAACTAACTATAGCTAATGATAGCAAATTAATGATTAATCTGGAGGGTTGCGTTAACACATTGGCTGATGAGTGCAAGGAGTTTCTCAAGGATTATGGACGTGACGGTACCGATCACAATGCGAAAGCCCGTTTTCCCTGTTTCTACACGGAGAACAATCCGGAAACGGTTGTGGCCAGATTCGATTTGGACGCTACGTATAGACAGTTCGTTGTGGCCTTAGTACTACCCACGGTACTGGTTATCGTATCGTGTATAACGCTGATGCTTTGCCAGAGAACAGTGGAAGTTGGTGATGACGCAAAAATGAGATTCAAGAGTTGCACCGGTGGACAGTCCGACCTGCAAATGCATCCGAACGATCCTGTTTCTCCCCTCTGAGACCAGTCACGTGAGATACACGATATACTATATAATTAATAGACCGTATTATAGTATCTGAAATCTTAAATAAATTTAGCATATTATTTAAATAGTTTTGCTATTAACTTTTTTTTTTTTTTTTTAATTGTATAATAATTTAATGAAATGGTAATAATATGATTCATAGAGGACAAATTATTTATTGAATAGTATGTTAGTGTGTCTGTTGAAATAAAAAGATAAACTAATGAGCGAATATTAACACATAATGGAAAAATTAATGTAGGAATTCACTGTAGGAATTCACAAATATATTAATTATATCCTTGTGTACGGAATTATCGCTATAAATAAACCCTGATTGCTACATATTATTTTTTTCAAAGCTCCGCGTACTAATTACATACTAGATAAGTAGTTATAGGGCGGAGTTGACATAGGGTAGGCACTGACTTGGTTGTGCTTCTGGCATTCATTATTATTATCATCAGGTGGGCCATATGCTCGTCTGCCTACAAAGGCAATACTAAACTCCAACTAATATTTATCTATAGAGAAAATATTGTTAATGTTTATATTTCTGTTCTGTTTCAGGCGTTCCCCTCCTTTGCGAGGGCCCGGCTAGTTCACTAAGAGACGATTAAACGCTTGCAATGCTTTCTTCGGGTTAAAACAAAGTCCAGATGTCGACGATTAGCAGGTCGCGTCCCAGCCTCACTCCTGCCACGTCAGAACGCTCCACATTACCGATGGGCGGTTCAGCAGCGCCCGGTAGTCCGGAATTTAAGCCCCTGGAACCGACAAGAGAGCAATTATTAGCCCACTTCTTTGAGAGATTCAAATTTTACACGTCACTTTGCCTCGGCACCGCGGCCATATTGGCCGTTTTCGCTTTCCTGTTCCTGATACCGTTCGTAGTCGAGCCGGCCGTGCAGACGATATTAGCTGAGTTCGTGCCGGAAGCCGGTCTATGCTCTGTGTCCGAGCACGTTCACGCCGAGACGCTGACTAATTGCACGTGGGCGTCGTGTAGAGAAGGCTGCACAACCGCACACACAAAGTGTCACAAGATACGAGTGAACTTGTCGCGTAGGCCATTTGTGGAGGGAGCGCCGCCCCCAGCCAAATGGGACGAGACGCACTTAAAGTTCCTAATCAACCCTGAGGGATGCGGCTACCCTCCAACCGTAAACTGCTCGGTGTTTGCCAAAGAATACGCCGGACCGAACGCCCCAAAGCTGTTCCCTTGTTACTACAGCTTGACTAGACCAGACCTCGTAGTCGCGAGGTATTCGTGGGAGGAGACCGTGCGAGGGCTGATCATTGCCTTGGTGCTGCCGACCTCCGTGTTCGTGTTCAGTTTAAGTGTACTCGCATATTGGCACTGTCGATGTTGCGACCGGGCCTGCAATCGACGAGTTCACGCCGAATCATTTGCGAGCAAGGAAGAGTAAGTTACACCATCGATTATTTTTGAAGTGAAACTTCTTTAGGCGCATGAGGGTAAAAATTTTACAGATGTAACGTCACGCAGGTATGCAACGGAAGTTTCATAAGTACTTGTCAAATATCAGTAGTAGTAGTTGTTGTATTTTTCCAACTGGAAAGGCAAATGTATCATACCATACAGCCTAATATTTTATAATTTTTTTGTGAAAAATGTTAATAGGAATCCAAATGAAATGAAAAGAATTTGGAACATTAATCAAATAGCATGAAATTAAATTAGTCAATTCAATTGGCAAAATATTAGTCATTTACAATTTAGAAATCTAAACATAATGTGACTGTCAACACTAAGGTTTGAGATTGACATTTGACATACTTTTGGCGGGAACATATCTTCCTTTTTCCCATCCTCTAAGTCTCGGAAATCTAAAGTTTTAGATTTGTATAAATATAAGCAAGACTTATAAATTAGTTCGCCAAAGAAGTTTCACTTCTGACATGTGTACTTTGTACGCACGCACTTTTTTTTTATAGACCTATTCGTTTGTAGTGTGTTTTTTGATAGCAGATTCATTTCTGTTTATATTCGTCACCCGAATTTCAGGTCTTATTTGAAGTACAGCATGGAAACAGCATAGTGTTTTAGAAGTACGTTTCGTTATTTGATTATTATTTCGATAATCTGTTTTTTTTTTATGAATTAGTAAATCCGGATTATAAATTCAAATTCAAAATCATTTATTTCAACTTAGATGTCAGTATGGCACACGTCTTGTTGAATGTCAAAATATAAATAACAATGTTAACTCTACCACCGGTTCCAAAAAAAGCCACAGTCCTGAGAAGAACCGGCGAAACAAACTCAGCGGGCTTTTTTTTTTGTTTTTTCTCAAATATTTTCTTTTTTTTAAATAAATAAAAATATTTACAATAAAGGAAAAAACAAGTCAAAAAAATACAATTAAAAAAATAATAATCATAATGAAAAATGAAAAAATAATAATGTGTATTATCAAAATGTTTTTAATGGAAACATTATTAATGGTGTTTAACAACGAAAGCACTGCATTTCTATTATATACATTCACAAATTCTTCGTCTTTCTCATGTATTTCTTTTTAGATATAGATTACGCTTGTATCAATTTCCGTACTTTTATATTGCAGTAGCAAGTTACTGTGTGAGTTAGATGACGATCCAAGTGATGACGTGTTCTGACGTCACCCTTCAGCCGCCCGCCGCCGCGCCCCCTACAGGAGCGGATACGCACAACTATAAGCCACAAGTGACGTAGCTAATTAGCATTCCCAGCGTATCGACTAAGGGAATGGAAGCATACGGATCTACGCAAGAAGGTTTTGCTAAAATATTTTCTGTTTGAAAAAAAAAAAGAATTAGAAAACCGCTCAGAGAATTCGATATTTAAAATTTGATAATTTCGTTCGAGATTGAAGTATGAAATGGTTGTGAAAATTGTTCAAATTTTACATTGTTGATTTAGATGATAAATTTAATTGGGAAAATTTTCTATTCTCGTTCAATGTATCGTAATTAAGTATTGTCGTCTTTTGAAACAGTAAAATATTTTTCAAAATCTCAACGAGGCATCCTATCCTTCGTCTGTATAACAATTTCTGATTTATAGGCGGGTTTTAATGGCTTATGCTTGAAAAAGAAATTATAAATGTAATAAATCGCGTCTCCATTAATGTAAAACTGAGCTATGCCGGATTTCAACGAGTAAGTCTAACAAAAAAAATATATATTTCCGAATATAAATAAGTATCTACTCTAAAAATGTTAGCAGCTGAAAATGTTCATTTAAAAAATAGGTGTATATAGCTAAAATTGAATTTGTAACAAACATTGTACGCTTTAAGCCTTTAAGTATATTATGTACGACTATAATAAATTTTGGAATCATAGAGTTAATCTATTACAGAAATAATATTTCTGATTATTATTTGTAATTGTAAATAATTTATTGTAGATTGACAATGTAATTGTTGTTTTGTTTTATTAGATTTATTTACAACTAATTACTTACTGTGCGTTTGACTGCCTCGATATTTATATAGCTTTGTAATATCTAATTATAATAATGCAAATAAATAATATTTCAGTGTACTTAGTGCGAGTTTCTTAACGTTCTCGATAGCGTAAAAGTTAACCCAATTTTGTATGCAGTTGGTACAGCGCCCCTAGCGGCAAACGTACGCAAACGATTCCATTCCATACAAATATGAGTTAACTCTTACGCTATCGAGAACGTTAAAAAACTCGCACTAAGCACACTGAAGTGTAGTCGAAAACGAAACGGTAGGCAGCGGCTTGGCTATGTCTCTGGTATTGTTGATGTCCATGAGCGACAGATGCCGCTTACAAGCACCAGGTCGTCTGCCTACGAAGTCGATAAAAAAACGAAGACTGGGAGAATTAGTGGATCCTAATACGATAAAACCAGTTCACAGTCAGCTGCACAATTGCATGGATACCATAAGTTCCTTGATGCCATGAAAAATGGAATCTATAATCTGAATATAAACTAGGTGGCGTTAGTACTCCACTCCACGTCTATTTATGTTTCATTTTAAATTGTGACATCGTTTACCTATTACCACAAAATAAATATTTGACATGTAAATAAACATATTGAAAACATTAACATTTAAATATTTATATTTATATAAAAAAAAGATCACAAATTAGTGATACAATAATAATAACAGATGGCGCTGATTGTGGGTTCATACGATGCTTTGATTGTACTATCCATCCATGCACTTTTGCAGTCTTACCGTACAAAGTAAAAGATTCAAATTAAATTAAAAAAAATATCTCATTTTGTGATATTGAAGAAACCACCAATCTTTATGCGTAATTTTGTAAATGTTGTTCTGAATTTACCCGACCAGTGGCTTATTGTCGTATCGGCTATGCCAACGTATCGAACACACCCTGAATAGATCTTGCTATATAAATTATGGGTATTTAATGAGCGCTTTAAGCAAAGTATATTAATACAATTTAATAGCTTGGTAATTCACTAGTTTTACTTGAACGTACAAATAATCTGATAAGCTTTAATGAGAATAAAATATCGCCGTATCTGCTCTCATAATTCAAATTAAATTAAATTGAAATCTGTGTAAATTATTTTATCGTTCACAAAATTATTAATTGTATAAATTTTAATTTAATTAATTAATAAAATTATAATATTATGTAATTTACTATAATAAACAACACGAGTTGCAAAATTAATCACAAAGTGTAATTAAAAAAAAATATAGCTTAATTTTTTTTATTGTGTTTTTTGTTCTGCTTAATGAACTTATGAACCCTCTGTACGATTGATTTATTAAAAAAAAAAAGTGTGTGTGTCCGCTCCGACGCACGACTGGAGTTTACTGGATATAAAAAATTAAACGAAACAATACGAGAAATAGTTCTATATTACGACAACACGATACACTACAGATTATTAACAAATTAACGAGACACAAAACAAACGACTAACAAATATATGAAAATACAATAATGAGAGAAACGCGCGATCAGTACGAGGCTTTGTGGCGGACTGCCGGCGCAGCAGCCCGGCGTCACCTGCGATAACGCATTTCGTGTGACATGCGCAATCAGGCGCATAACGCATTTCGTGTGACATGCTAGTACGATTTTGGTCCCCATAATTTTCATACCCCGGGCCTATATATGTAAATCGATTCTAAAGGAGTAAACTCCAAAAATATTAGTCTTTTTTATCCGTTATATTGATAGTTGTTTAAAGTCATCGTGGCCTAAAGGATAAGACATCCGGTGCATTCGTGTTGAGCGATGCGCCGGTGTTCGAATCCCGCAGGCGGGTACCGATTTTTCTAATGAAATACGTACTCAACAAATGTTCACGATTGACTTCCACTGTGAAGGAATAACATCGTGTAATAAAAATCAAACCCGTTGTGGATGCCTATGGGCTCCATTAACCACTTATCACCAGGTGGGCTGTGAGCTCGTCCAACCATCTAAGGAATACAAAAAAGGTGCAAAGAATAGCATTGTAACTCATAGTTAGCTAAAACTATGCTCATGATCTTGAATGATCAACATCGCGTATAGACATCAGCTATGGCAAGACCCACAGTCGAGCCGGTGTTTCCAGCTTATAACTGATATACATAAAGGATATCTTATAAGAGGAACTCGTTCTCTAATCATCAGTGGTCTCTTCAGATGTTAATCAGAAGACTTGGGTGCACGTCGCTGCTGGTCTCGTCTCCCGACGGAACAGGGATACCTAATCTCGTCTTAATCTATACCCTATTTCCTAACTCCTAGACCCATGGGATAAATCACAAAACGCAGCCTCAATGGGTGCAAACAGGGACCAAAAAGGCGTATTTTTTCTAGGAAATAATTAATCTGCATGGCATTACCGGATACGCTACTTCGGGCGTCTTATCTTATATTATATTAGACGCTTAGAGTTTCTTATTGAGTTGACGAGCACTTCTGATTGAGTTAATACTGGTGAAGGAATAACATCGTGTTCTAAGAATCAAACTCGCAAAATTATATTATAGTTGGCGTAATTACTGGTTGTAGGACATCTTATGAGCCCGCATAGGTAGGCAGTAATGCGTTTCGTTTTGAAAGTTGGGGCAGATGTTGTACTGTAAAAACTGAGACCGTAGAATCCATGTCTTAAGGTAGGGGGCGGTATTTGCGGTCGCCGGCTCGCTGAGTCGGCTGTTGCCGAACGTCGGGGGGCCTGACGTGGTGGTGCGCCGCCTCTACACGGGGGTGGTGCGGTCGATGGCACTGTACGGGGCTCCCGTGTGGTGCCACGCCCTGACCCTAGACAACGTTGCGGCGTTGCGACGTCCGCAGCGCGCGATTGCGGTCAGGGCGGTTCGTGGATACCGCACCGTCTCGTTCGAGGCGGCGTGCGTGCTAGCTGGGACGCCTCCCTGGGACCTGGAAGCGGAGGCACTCGCTGCGGATTACGCGTGGCGATGCGATCTCCGCCCCAGGGGGGAGCCGCGTCCTGGCGCGGCGGAAGTTCGAGCGCGGAAGCTTCAATCTCGGCGTGCCGTGCTCGAGGCGTGGTCTCGCCGCCTGGCGGACCCCGCCTACGGGCGACGGACCGTCGAGGCGATCCGCCCGGTCCTCTCGGACTGGGTGAATCGCGACCGAGGACGTCTCACCTTCCGAGCGACGCAGGTGCTCACGGGACACGGCTGTTTCGGTCGCTACCTACACCTCGTCGCCCGGAGGGAGCCGACGCCGAAGTGCCACCACTGCAGTGGCTGCAACGAGGACACGGCGGAGCACACGCTCGCGTACTGCACCGCTTTCGCGGAGCAGCGCCGCGTCCTCGTTGCAAAAATAGGACCGGACTTGTCGCTTCCGACCGTCGTGGCTACGATGCTCGGCAGCGACGAGTCCTGGCAGGCGATGCTCGACTTCTGCGAGTCCACCATCTCGCAGAAGGAGGCGGCGGAACGGGAGAGGGAGAGCTCTTCTTCCCTCTCGGCGCCGTGCCGCCGCCGTCGAGCCGGGGGTCGGAGGAGGGCGTTTGTCCAGCTCCAGCCCCTATGAGGAGGCAGTCTCCTCCCGGTGATGGTCACGGGGCGACCTAAGGGGGTTGAGGCTGCGCCGCACGCTACCGTCACTCTAGCGCGCTGGCACCAGGAGGACGGGACGGCGCGTCGGCGGCTGCGGACTGCGATGCGGTCCGCATTTTCGTCGTCGCTGTCGTCGCCGAACATACTGTTGAAGAGCAACCCGGTCGGCGGTGTATCGCGTTCCGACCCGGCAGGCTGGTTCTGGCCCAGCGGGGTATCCCGGAACACCAGCGGCACCGCCCGGGCGGCCTGGTAGGGCCGCCGTACCGCGGAGACTGACGTCGTTGGTCGTCGACTATCGCCTCGACGACCCGTCGGTCGGGCGTCCTCGGGGTGGCGCCGCGTGTCTGGTTGTAGTGTTGACCGCGGGAACCCCCCTACTCTGAACGGGTTCTGACCCCGGACGGAGATCGGACGTCGGGTGTAAGACTGCAGGGGAGTCGTTTAGTGGGTGGGCCCTAAAATCCTTGGGCCCGCGATCTGCTCTCAACACCTGCAGATCGTTGAGTCTCACATACCCCGCGCGCCCCCTAGGCGCGGGGACCTCATAGGAAGTACGGCCCAAGGCCCGAGAAAAAAAAAAAAAAAAAAGGGGGCGGTATTTACATTGTAGATGTTTATTGGCTCCAGTGACCACTTAACACCAGGTACATCGTGAGCTGGTCCACTCTTATAAGCAATATTTTTTAATTTAAAATTACTCAAATCCATTTTCATTCCAATAGCGTTTATGCCATTGAATACAACGAATTTTTCCTCTAATAGAATGCAAAATCTTAATCCTAAGCTTGGTTTAATCAATCATTCATATTCTCGGAGTCCGCCTTCCACGATGAAAGGGTTTTTTTTTTTTTATTGCTTAGATGGGTGGACGAGCTCACAGCCCACCTGGTTTTAAGTGGTTACTGGAGCCAATAGACATCCACAACGTAAATGCGCCACCCACCTTGAGATATACAAGTTCTAAGGTCTCAAGTATAGTTACAACGGCTGCCCTACCCTTCAAACCGAAACGCATTACTGCTTCACGGCAGAAATAGGCAGGGTGGTGGTACCCACCCGCGCGGACTTACAAGAGGTCCTACCACCAGGGTGAATTCAATCCAATTAAAGTGTAGTCCACATGGGCGAAACCACGAGCAAAAAAACTAGTACAACATATTATACATTTAAACAACACTAGCTAATCGTACGTCACCTTAAAGGCATTTAAAAACATAGTTAATAACCTATATACATTGGATTTACATATATATACATATAGGAAATTAATTAATGACGATTGCTATCTGGTTGGCAATAAAGGCCAGTGAAACCTGTGTGATTACGCAACATCTCTGAGTTGAGTTCCAGCCAAAAAACCAAACGAAAAATCGAGTTAAATTTGTAATTGTATGAGAAGCCAGTACTCGGCGCTGGAATAAAATACTTAGTGCGGATCAATAAAAACTAATAATTTAACACATTCGTATTCGGGTGCGGTTTTGGTGTCGGAATGGGCGTTAAACAAAGCGGTTTTACAGTATTTATAAATTCGACAATCGCTTCGTATTATACGACTAGCTTTTGCCCGCGACTTCGTCTGCATGGAATAGTTCACAAATAATGCTTTATTTTAGAACAAATTTGGTTAGCATAAAAAACGTTATATTGATGCAACCTTAACATATAAACATATGCTGTCGCGGACTTTTTTTGATTTTTTAAAGGGGAACAATTCTGTCATACATTACTTTAGCGAAACTTTAACCGTTTCTGCAGCGCACGCAGCGGAAGCTCTCAAAAGGTAAAAATAACCCCGATTTTGAAACATTCTTTATTGGTTCTTCACTTGTATTGGTCTTAGCGTGATTTTATATAGCCTATAGCTTTCCTCGATTAATGGGCTATCTTACACTGATATGTAATTACACTTGAAATCGGGCCAGTAGTTCCTGGGATTACCGCGTTCAAACAAACAAACTCTTCAGCTTTATAATATTAGTATAGACTAGCGACCCGCCCTCGCTTCGCTTCGGAAATATTAAAACACACATGAAACAAAAAAAAATAATTAAAAAAAGTAAAAAAAAAGTAGCCTATGTTCATCAGGGACAATGTCGGCTTCTAATGGAAAAAGAATTTTTCAAATCGGTCCAGTAGTTTCGGAGCCTATTCGAAACAAACAAACAAACAAATCTTTCCTCTTTATAATATTATTAGTATTAGTATTAGTATTAGTATAGATACCACCACAACGTAGCAATTAGCAAGCAATACGTAACAATGAGAGGTTCACTCCCGGCCTTTTTCATGATTGAAATTAAACAATTTTGATTTTTTTTTTTATTTGCTTAGATGGATGGACGAGCTCACAGCCCACCTGGTGTTAAGTAGTTACTGGAGCCCATAGACATCTACAACGTAAATGCGCCACCCACCTCGAGATATAAGTTCTAAGATCTCAGTATAGTTACAACGGCTACCCCACCCTTCGAACCGAAACGCATTACTGCTTCACGGCGGAAATAGGCGGGGTGGTGGTACCTACCCGTACGGACTCCCAAGAGGTCCTACCACCAGTGATTACGCAAATCAAATCATTTATGTAGCGTGTAAGAAAGGTGATATTTACCACGGAATGAGTGGTTTTGCTTGGTTTTTATTTCATTTTTAATGAGTAGATCGATGATCGAGCTCACTGTCCACCTTTTGCTAAGTGTTTACCAGAGCTCATAGATTTAAAGTTTCGCTCACCATGATACATGAGATCAAAATCTCAATTGTAATTTAATCGGATATTACATTCTTCAAACAGGAACACATGACTGCTTCTCGGATGACCCTCGTAGGATAGTGGTGTCGACTCGTGCTTTGGTTCCTCTACTTAATCTTTGATAGTCTAAGGGGCTATTCCAACTTCGCACGGACCGGGAGGTGAGTTCACGGGCTCAACCTGAGAGAGAGAATTGCTATCACGGCTTCGCCGAATATACTGCCGGATCGGAATCGCGACCCACTGAGAAGATCCGCCGAGAAACTCAGTGGGTTTACCACTCGTGCGAGTTCCCAAGTAGTTAGGTAATTAGGTATTTAATAAATTTTACGGTCTCTACTTTTTTTTATTCATTGTTGAAGTTGTTAGTGAAGACTTGTTAAGTACTTATTTCCTTAGAATAACTGGTAGCTGTGAGTTTTTGGTACCTACAAAGTCATAACTGTGAATATTCTAGGCATCTTATTATTTAGCCGACGATGACTTATCGCTAAATGGTAGATAATTTAAAAACTACGTATGTCATTTTTTAATATCGGTAGGCAAAAAATAAGGACATAACCGCTAATCGCTCCGCCCGTCAACTTAGTCGCACGCTACAAAATTACCAGTATTTTAAAAGGGTTGAACGCCCCAACGCGTCACGGAACATTGCGTTTCACTGCATTGCCGTATCCATTACCGGAAATTATTTATTGTGTTTTTTTTTTAATTCAGAGCCCTGATCTTGATTCTATAACCCCATAGCTACAATTTTAATGATTGCGTTGCAAGTTACAATCGCTGCTAATAGAATACAATGCATGCTTCCGAATGGTGCACGTGCTTCTCATGTCGGAGGGCTCAGCTTCGACTGTAGACATTATAGACAACATAATAAGTTAATAAAAAAAACTTCCGTATTATTTTTCTCTTCTTATCAGCCCACATACGTCCACTGCTGGACATAGGCCCTCCACAAGCCTTGCCACAAAGACCGGTCCTGCGTTGCCTACATCCAGTGGATCTCCGCGAAACTCAATAGATCGTCGGTCCATCTTGTGGGCCTCCCACATCCACGCTACGTCTTCCGGTACGCGGTCGCCGTAATTTTTCTCAACCATCATAAATGGGAAGATAACCTGACTGATATTAATAGGTTTTTTGAACCTATAGCTATCACAAAGTAAATAGCTTTCGTCGACCTTGAGACATGGGGTGGAAGCATCATCACAGAAAAATACGGCTACGCTTTTGAGATGTTAACAAGTCCCACCCCTCCTGGTTGAGCCCGTGCTGGCTTAAATGTCCTGGCGAAGCTGGAATGGTCGCCAAGCCACCACCATCCCTTCCTCTTGTAGTCTTAACATCATCTTCTTCGTCGCTAGACTCTTGGAAGAATGCTCATGACCGTCATGCTTTTAGTACCGAGCTTTAGAGCCGGGTGCCCGATTTCTGCATGAGATTCTGACACTGGCAATTAATCAGTGAATTTATTTATTGCATAGACGGGTGGACGAGCCTCAGCCCACCTGGTGTTCAGTGGTTACCGGAGCCCATAGACATCTACAAAGTAAAAGCTGCCACCCACCCTGAGATATGAGTTCTAAGGTCTCAGTATAGTTACAACGATTGCCCCCCTTTCAAACCGAAAAACATTACTGCTTCACGCAGAAACAGCCAGGGTGATACCTACCCGTGCGGGTTTGATTTTTATTACACGATCTTATTCCTTCACGGTGAAGTCAATCGTGAATATTTATTAAGGACTTATTTCATTAGAAAAATTGGTACCCTCCTGCGGGATTCGAACACCGGTGCATCGCTACATACGAATGCACCGGACGTCTTATTCTTTAGGCCAAGACGACTTCAAACTTAAGTCTGATCAGTAGTAGTATTCTTCGCGTCACTAGGCTAATGAACTTATAGTACAAGATGGTCTAGGTTCAATACTCGGTCGGAGTCAAGCTCTTCGTTAAAATGGTTTGAAAATTCAGAGTTGCAGCTATCCCTTAAACCGCATATAAGATTTAAGAGAGAAAAACAAAACTAATAATCTGACCCGATGTTGTTTGGTGTTTTTCAAATTGAGATTTTAATTTGAAAACTATTTTCGGACCCAGTATATTTCATCTGTTGTGAGAGTCAGACTTTATTTATACGTTAATTAAAATCTCGGACACTAATGAGATAAATGAAATGTTTATTAAGCGAATTATACACTTTTCTTTTATTTTTATTTATTTATGATCTACAAGACTATACTGAAGCTTGTATGGACATATGGCATACAGGTATGGGACACTGCCAGTCACACTAATGTAGAAATACTAGAGCGGTTTCAAAGCAACGCAATGAGAACCATGTTCAATATTCCACCATACATAAGGAACAAATATGTAATCTCTGGGTTTGAATCTAAGAACAGTGTAGGAAGAAATTGAAACATACAGCAAGAATTACCAAACACGACTTGACCAAGACATTAATTAGCTAGCTACAGAACTGAAGGGGGAGGGCAGTCTAAGATACTCTCGCCTGCAAAGGAATAGTATACCAAACCTTTTTTTTTTTAACGCTGGGGAATCCATTTACGGATACCCGGTCGAGAGTGGTAATAGACCGGGTTATGTCGGACTCCGGCGCCTCCAGAGAAGAAGAGAGAGAAGAGGAAGACCAAAGTCCTCCTCCTCTTCCAATTCCTACCGGGAGACTACGCCTTGAGAAAGGCGCGCGAGGCGCTGCGCGGCGTCTACCACGCAGGACCCGCCCCGCAAAACCGACTACCGACTAAACCCCATCGAGCTCCACCACTCCGACTCCACGAAACCTACGGTACCGCACAATGCGCGCCGCAGGCTCGCCGTCGCCGGTACCCATCCTGACAATAGGACGGGATCCAATCCCCGGGAAGATCCCGCAGGACGTCGTCTCAGGACACACCGTGAGTGGCGCATAGGAGCCACCTTGCGCCGCCTCACCACGGAACCGACAGCAGAGCACCGGGCGCCCCCGCACCCAGTACCCAACAGTCCCTACGGGAGATTAACGGGAGCATCGTGCCCGCGTCGCCCACCCCGCCTTCTTCGCTGAGGAGCCCAAGAGGGATCCCACTCCCTTTCACGCTCCTCAGCCTCGCGGAACGCCATGACCAGGTCACAAAATCTGGCCATGGCCTCCCATGAACTCTCGCCCTCTAGCATGCGGGCAATGACAGCCCGCAAGGAGAGGTCCCACCCCAGCACCGCGATGAGATCTCGCCGCGGGTGCTCCCAACGCGGGCACGCTTCGAGTGCGTGCTGAGCGTCATCATCCGGATGCCCGCACTGGTGACAACCCGGATGTGGCTCTATCCTGCAGACCCTCCACAGGTACCTCCCGAAGCAGCCATGCCCCGAGAGGACCTGCGTAAAGCGGAAGGAGAGCACGCCGTATCGTCGATCTGACCATGTCTCCAGCACGGGCACCAGGGCTTCGAGGGTGCGCCCGCGGGTGGCTGAGGTTTGATGAAGTTCCTCCAGCAACCGCTCCCTCCATTACCAAACCTAGCAAAAAGATTTTCAGATAGGAGATCAGAATGGTACCACTGGGGACACAACTCAGCTAACTCAACCTTTCCTGATGAAAATCTGACACCAAATTAGAATATAGTTTTTGAAGAAACATATTGCTAAGTTGCGGGATAGAAAAAAAAAGAAAAAAAATTGTTTTAGGTATATTTCACTTTCGATTATATTCAATAGGAATTAACAAATCGAAGTATGTATTTTCATTCAATATTCGAATGTATTAAATCCATTTTATGTAAAATAATAATCAGATACTTTTCAAGTAGGTACATTATCACGAAAACATTTCAAAAAAGTTAAACTGAAAGTAGATATTTTAAGTGGCTTATATTACAAGGTCAGTTCGTGGTGCCAATGGATATTGGAAAAACAAAAATAAAATGATTGATATCTCGCCGTTAAAAATTCGACTGGTCGAAACCTCAATTGTATTATTAATAAAGACTATACTGCCCTCGGAACAGGAACGCACAATCGCTTCTCGCCACCAGCAGGAAAGACCATCGCGGTCTCAGAGTAAGTCTAAGGTAAAAATTGCGAGTAGAGTTCGGTTGGAAAATACAAGAACTACGGAAGACTGATAGGAAAATATGAGCGGTATTAGAAAGACAATCCGATATTGGTTCTTCCTTTGGTAGTTGGGATTATTTTTATGAGAAATTCTTCAAGCCTTCCTCTCAAATTATTCTATATCCTCTTATAAGCTTTTAAAGTATTCAAAACAAAAAAATATCTGGAGTAATTTTGGAGGCGAAAATTCATTAAGGCAATACTAAAACTATTTGCCGTCCGTAGCGCCCTAAAGGAATAAAATACGCATGACAAAATGTTCCAGGAAAAAATAGTACAAGCGCTTTTAGAAAAGCGTAAGACTATAAGAACGAAAGTGGCTTGCGAGCTTTGTTAGATATCCAATGAATCTTTAAGGAAACCGTTTTTTACTTGCAAGGGAGAAAGGTCTCAATAAAATCTCGCTACGAGTTCGTAGAATTGTAAAACAAGACTGTCTGCCGCCGTACGTTGGCGGAGCACATGACATAGGCTCTATCGACCCGCCATCGCGCCAAAGCGACGCGCGCACTTCAATATAACCTCATTTCGTTGTTTTTATATTTTACACTATAATAAAAATTATATGTTTAAATCATATACAGTATATAGCTCTACAATTAAAAAGAAAAAAAAAACTTCGAATCGCAATTCGAAAATCAAAATTTTCACAACATCTAAATTTGAAATGAAAACAGAAAAAGAATCTTTTGAAAATTTAAATGTGCGTGTATTTTTTTTAATGTTTTTTTTTTTTTTTGATAAACAGAATTAAGACAAAAGGCTTACGAGGTGCCAATAAGTCCGATACGGCAAGGCTTGCGCCCAGTAGCCACGGGGTCGCGGTGACGCGTTCACGTCTACTTCAAAACAGACGTAGCGTTCAAGGAACTAGTGAAAAAAACACGATTAAAATCAACAAAATAATGATTTAGTGTTACACAAATATAGTGGAGCTACTAAATAATAATTAAAATGGTACAGTGTTTGAGGATTTATGCAACAGAGCCTTTGACGGTATCTAGTGGTGGCACACATCTATTTTCATGCACACACCAGTATATGATTTTATTTAACTTGTTTTTTTTTATCAACCTACGACGTATTTCCTTTGCTTTCAACATTGATTCAAATAAATAAAAAAAATCATTACATTGTGATGTTTTCACTGCATTATGTCGAAATGCGTAAATTATATTTTACTATACATATAATTGTACCATACAATTCAAATTGAATTATCTACAATTTTGTGTATTTTTAAATGTAAATCCAAAATGTTGATTTTTCAAAAATAATGTTTTTTTTTCTGTTTTTCGCGTAGTTCCAAAAACTTTTTTTTTTGTTTTCATAATTTCAAACATACCATGGTATCTGTAAACTGCGTTTATATAATAATTCAAAAACAATTCATTTTACACTCAAGATTGCTTGCGTGAAAAACATACAATTCTTTTGAGGTTAGGTTATGTAAGAGTGCTTATGCTGTAGGCACTTTAAGTGTCTTTTTAATTCGTACTAAAGTATTATAAATTGCTTCCAAACCTGTAATTGCTATTGACGCGTTACCTCGGCTAGGTTTAAAATCTGTAATAGCCATTTTCCGAAGGAGTTTGAAACAGCTTTGAATTGTGATTTACAATTGCAATTTCTTTACTTTGAAAGTTCAGTTAAAATTCCCTTAAGGGTCTCCCACTGCAGTGGTTTCGCGTGGTACATAAAATAATAGCTACCTAAATTAATGTCCTCCAAAAATCTGTCAAAGATTATCTGTAATTATTATATTAAAATGAGGCTTTTCAAAATTGATTATTTGATACTTTTATAGCAGAATATACCTAGTATTTGAGATTTGTTTTATGATGGCATCAGGAAATGATGGGATTTTTAACAGGTCTGAAAACGTTAAAATATCAATTACATTTTAGTTGATACGAATATCGCGTTTTATTTCAACAATGTCATCTTTTTTTAACTTAATAATTAAAAATAATAAAAGAAATACTAGCTTCTGTTTTGTTGTAATAGGAGATATACGATGATATTTTTAAGTGATTTGAATGTGTCTTATTATACCAACTAAAAATGTCATAACAGCTATCAATAGATATCGTGAATCAGGTAGACTGAAGTCTTAGAATTCCAATGCATAATTTAGATACCAAAACTGACCTAGTTCTCAATCGGTATTTGTGGTCTGTCGTTCCAAATTGTTGATCACTATACCCGCGATGCTTATTCCGGTGTGAATCGATATTCACATTCTGGAATTGTGCCCAAAATCGCAGGCTTCGCTCGTCGTGGTATAGAATTTGTTTTAGTAATGTGCCAGTTCTTCTAGATAGCTTAGCGTGATCGTTAGCATGAGAATATTCATTACAATTTTTTTTCACTTTGTTCAATGCATTTCTGTTGATTGAATATTGAAAATCGACGTCTAATTCAACCTGATTTAAAGCATATGGTACAGTTGCAGTCATTTTATCCATACAATCATTGTTTTCTATTTAGTACTAGTAAAACCACCCATTTTACTGACCGATCTTTCAATACCACTACCGTCATCACTATTATTACCAAGATTCACAGAATCATCTGCTGGCCCAATCTGAAGATGCCCTGAAATTTCCATCGAAATCAGTTTAGTCGTTTCAGTAGTCAGTTTTGTTCTATCTGTACATACATACACACATTGACTTTTAAATATAAAGATTTTCAAGTACCAAGTATCATTTTGTAAACAAGTAGCTTAGTAACGATCGAAGTTTCTTTCGCAGACAAACAACCAAAAATGTGATTGAATGCCACAAGGGACACTTGAAAAGAACACGAAAATTTAGAAGAAACGTTTTGTGAAGACTAAATATGAACAGAATACAATGAAACAGCCGAGCTGAAACAAGCGCTATGAACTCAACTAGCGCTGCCTTGCCACAATGGCCGACGAAGAGAAAATCCCTCCGACCTTTCTTGAGAAACTCCTATTCTACACAACAGCCTCCTTCGTTCTTCTTGCCACGTTCAGCCTATTTGCCTTTCTATTCTTAGTGCCATTTGTGATTGAACCAGCTTTCACTACGATATTCATGCAATTCGATCCTATAGGAGCTCTGTGTGTTACCACCCAAGTTAAGCATTTGGTCGGAGCGAGCAATTGCACGTGGGCGTCCTGCAGGGAGGGCTGCACTAAAGATCTATTTGAATGCACACAAATTAGGGTCAGCTATAAACTGGGTAATTCGTCTAATGTTACTGAAGAGGAAGTTGAAAATCTTATCAGAGTAGAGAGAGCTCTCAGGAATGATTACGACTATGAGAACGAGGTAGCTGCTGATAAGTCTTATCCAGATATGGGCGAGAGGGATGACTTGCCCGAACCGTACCCAACCGGGTTACAAGGGAACGACTCGGAATGGTATTTTACCGGGGCCCGTTTGTTTCCTAACGTGAAAGGTTGCGGTTATCCTCCTATATTGAACTGCACAATATTCTACGGAAAATATAGGCCTATTGGCACCAACTTTACTTGCTACTATAGCCGGGTGGATCCGGGCTTGGTTATCACCGAACTGGACATGTGGCAGAACACTATGAACTTGGTGTACGCGATGGCCATACCGATACCGTCATTCTTTATCTCCGTCATATATTTGACGTTCGCTTACTTCAAAATTTATAATACTGAAGATGAATCCGAGCAGGCACCTCTGAAGAGTGACGCTGAGGCTATGGCCACCGGTGACGATGAGAAACCAACGACCCCAGGGTCTGATACGTTTAGAGAAGACCTTGCGTGTTTCGGTCACCAATTAAAGATGCAACTAGCCAATGATAAGCCTAAAGACGGCTTCGAGTCCAATAGTCCACCCATTTCCAATTCTGCCTCACTGTCTGGGTAAGTTTCTATTGTTTTTTTTTTAATTTTTTTTATTTTGTACTTTAATTGATTGGCGAACTCACGGCCCACCTGGTGTTAAAGGATTACCGGAGCCCATAGACGTCTGCGTAAAAGCTGCCACCCACCTTGAGACATGAGTTCTAAGGACTCAGTACAACGGCTGCCCCGCCCTTCAAGCCGAAGCGCATTACTGCTTCACGGCAGAAATAGGCAGGATGGTGGTATCTACCCATGCGGACTCACAAGACGTCCTACCACCAGTTATATAAAAAATAAATAAAAAACAAATCGGCTAAGTAACATTTTCTGCTGGCTGTGAATCGATTTTTTTTTGTATCTACTGATGAACTTTACGTACAAATAATTAACTAATTATATGTATAACTTCTTTATAATTAAAGTTGTTTTTTTATATGTAACAATTTTAATCCAAATCGACGAATTTTGGACGAACACTGCTTATATTAATTATTTTCATTTAATATTAATGTTATATTTTATTGTATAGATAAGTAAACGAGCCCACGGCCCGACCGGTGTAAATTGTTTACTGATGCCCATAGACCACATAACGCGAACGCCACGACTCATCTTGAGACATGAGGTCGAACTCTAAATTGCATTGTTTAACGCCTGTGCTACCCTTGAAACCCGAATGTATGATTATTTCGCGGTAAGAATAAAGTAGGGGGGGGTAGCATTACCCGTAAAGTCTCACAATATATTCAACCACCAGCAAAAGTCGGTTAGTGATCGCAGTACGCTGGTATGATACCCGGAAAATGCTGCTATCCAGTCTCCGGGGAATCCCATAGTCGCCTTTTACGACACCCACGGGAATAAATAGGGTTGTGCTATCCTAAGTCTATTTGAAAAAATAATTAAATTGATTACTATTTTAATTCGATGTCACGTAACTATTTGTTGAATTACTAGCTGACCCGGCAGACTTCGTAGTGCCTCAATCGATAAATAAAAGACCTAAACTTTTATATAGAATAAACTTAAAACAAACAAAAGGAATCCGTCCGACGGGGGACACGTCAAAGGGAAAACAAAATTGTTATTTTTATTTAATTCCGAGAATTTTCATATTTTTATACCTTTTAAACCTTCTCTGGACTTCCNTGCCTCAATCGATAAATAAAAGACCTAAACTTTTATATAGAATAAACTTAAAACAAACAAAAGGAATCCGTCCGACGGGGGACACGTCAAAGGGAAAACAAAATTGTTATTTTTATTTAATTCCGAGAATTTTCATATTTTTATACCTTTTAAACCTTCTCTGGACTTCCACAAATAATTCAAGACCAAAATTAGCCAAATCGGTCAGGCCGTTTTCATGTTATGTCGTGACAACGGAAAACGGGTTTCATTTTTATATATATAGATATATGAATTTTGTGTGTGCCATTAGAACGACGTCTTACTATGTAATATCTCCAACAGGACCAAGTCGTCATTCGTGAACGCCTAATGTGTGACTATTGAACAGTTTACAAGTAGAGGTAGGTTATGAGTGCACAAAGCGAGTTCTGAATTTGAACTCAAAACGCATTGGGATAACTCACGTATTTGCTTAACGCTTCGACGTAAATATCATGCACAAAATTAAATACACGACTATTAAAAAAAAAACGCCTCGCACTTGCCCGTTGATGTCCTTAACTTTTCTATTCTCAAAATATAGTAACAAAAAAAATAAGCGATTTTTGTTTTTTTTTCAAAATTGTTTTTGTAATCTTTTGATTTCCTTAAATTAGTTTTTATTGTTGTCAAGCTTTTCATGGTTTTCATAATTTAAGCCTTTTTTTTGTTTCGAAGATACCCATTTACCCATTTAAATTTTTTTACTCAAATTTGTACTCATAATTATTCGTGTATCTATTTCAGATGACAGGACTCTTGAACGGGCGGATATGGCTACAGGATTCATCACGAGAATTGGTGAACTGATTAAACATTCGTGAAGATTATTGTGGGTTACATCGTGATCCTGATTGTGGGCTGTCGTTCCAATCTCTCTGCCTCTTTAAGAGCGAGAGAACATTTCACGAACGCGTTAGGCGATCCGGCCTGTGATTATATAAAGGGCGAAAGAATTTTATATACCTGTGCGTTGTGAGAAAATCGATAATGTTTCGTGGCAATGTTTTTAGTTGATACTTATTCGATACAAACTTAATTATAGTACTTTCACGTTATTACGATACGGTCCTTAATTAACATTGTCATTATTTTGGTCTCGTTTAAAACAAAAAAACGTAATGGATACGGTAATTGAAAACAGTATTATCTAACACAGTCATTAATCTAACACAGTGATTGGTATGGTGGCGGTTACTCAGTTAACATTATATCATTGTTTATTGTATTAGTTCTTTTATTAATTTTAATTTTGATATTGATTGAATGAATGAAAATTATAATTTGCGTAATCACTGGTGGTAGGACCTCTTGGGAGTCCGCACGGGTAGGTACCTCCACCCCGCCTATTTCCGTCGTGAAGCAGTAATGCGTTTCGGTCCGAAGGGTGGGGTAGCCGTTGTAACTATACTGAGATCTTAGAACTTATATCTCGAGGTGGGTGGCGCATTTACGTTGTAGATGTCTATGGGCTCCAGTAACCACCTAACACCAGGTGGGCTGTGAGCTCGTCCATCCATCTAAGCAATAAAAAATAAAAAAACGGTTTCATTTGATTTGGTTTCATTTTTGTTTGTTTTTGTTTTGTAGTCATTCTGATAAATTGTAATTTTAATTTGATAGTATTTTGATTTAGATGCTATGTAATTGTATGTGAAATTTTATGGGCTTGAGTTGCCTGAAATAAACGCATTTCATTTCATTTCATTATATAAAAATAAACTGCTTACAAAATGAAAATGATGAATACCGAATTCCATTGCTCAATTAAAAAAAAATATTGCCACGAAAACATCGCGTTGACTAGATGTAAAAGAAATTTTATCTTCTATAGTGATAAATAAAAAAAAAATGTATAAGATTTTTAATACGCTGGCATGCTAAAATTAAGTCGAAATGCACGCATGCTAATAAAAAAATATATACATATATATATTTAAAAATCGCATTGTATAAAAGAGGAAAATATATAAATCGTATCTATATGTATAAAGCCGTTGTTGCAAGCCGTTTTGTTAAAAATATAATATTAATAAAAAATCGTGCAAACAAATTAAGATACCTTGAAAAGCATTTCGTAATGTCCCGTAAGACGCACGATACATTTTAGGTGTATAAGAAATAGATAGTTTATTTAAGTGATAGATATCAAATTAGTTAGCAAACTTTAATTTTTATTTGTTTAAATAAATTTGCTAGTGCTCAAAGTTTAAGCGAAATTAAAATTAAAATTTATTAAAGCTTCGATTATAAATAAGATATATAATTGTATTGTTCATTTGAAGGTGCTGACTTATTTTCATAATTTTATTATAATTGTAGGCAGAATATTTAACTATTATATACTTTACTATATAACACATAATATACTGTATTACCGTATATTGTATTCTACTTATGTATACACGTTTTGAAGTCGTCGTGGCCTAAAGGATAAGACGTCCGGTGCATTCGTGTTGAAGCGATGCACCGGTGTTCGAATCCCGCAGGCGGGTACCAATTTTTCTAATAAAATACGTACTCATCAAATGTTCACGATTGACTTCCACGGTGAAGGAATAACATCGTGCAATAAAAATCAAACCCGCAAAATTATAATTTGCATAATTACTGGTGGTAGGACCTCTTGTGAGTCCGCACGGGAAGGTACCACCGCCCCGCCTATTTCTGCCGTGAAGCAGTAATGCGTTTCGGTTTGAAGGGTGGGGCAGCCGTTGTAACTATACTTGAGACCTTACAACTTATATCTCAAGGTGGGTGGCGCATTTACGTAGTAGACGTCTATGGGCTCCAGTAACCACTTAACACCAGGTGGGCTGTGAGCTCGTCCACACATCTAAGCAATAAAAAAAAAATGCAAATTTAACGCACAAAAAAAAAGTTTCAAATGAAAATTTAGCCACACGTCAATTTAGTTGTTACTTAATTAAATACGATATTGTTTATTTGTATACATAAACAGTCATTTTTATGCTATTATCTAACCGTATTCCATGAAGAATAATAATATATTTGTGACTGTAATTCTTTTTATAGTCTTTAGTGTAAATCTGTTATATGGCACGATGACATTTAAATCGTGACGAANAAATGTTCACGATTGACTTCCACGGTGAAGGAATAACATCGTGCAATAAAAATCAAACCCGCAAAATTATAATTTGCGTAATTACTGGTGGTAGGACCTCTTGTGAGTCCGCACGGGTAGGTACCACCGCCCCGCCTATTTCTGCCGTGAAGCAGTAATGCGTTTCGGTTTGAAGGGTGGGGCAGCCGTTGTAACTATACTTGAGACCTTACAACTTATATCTCGAGGTGGGTGGCGCATTTACGTTGTAGATGTCTATGGGCTCCAGTAACCACTTAACACCAGGTGGGCTGTGAGCTCGCCCACACATCTAAGCAATAAAAAAAAAATGCAAATTTAACGCACAAAAAAAAAGTTTCAAATGAAAATTTAGCCACACGTCAATTTAGTTGTTACTTAATTAAATACGATAATCTTTATTTGTATACATAAACAGTCATTTTTATGTTATTATCTAACCGTATTCCATGAAGAATACATTTGTGACTATACCTAATTCTTTTTATAGTCTTTAGTAACTTCTTTTTATAGTCTTTAGTGTAAATCTGTTATATGGCACGATGACATTTAAGTTGTGACAGAAAGGTTCCATGCGAGACGGTATCGAGTGATGCTATTATCTCAGGATGCAAATTCCTTAGACAGCTAAAACCTTTTCTAAGCAGCGTTGCCAGTACGTCCACGTGTATTAGTGGAGCCTGCAAAGTTCATAAATCAGCGTAATTATTGCGTAGCTAACACCAAATTGTAAGTTAAGTAGGTAACGCCTACCTATTTCTTCTTGAAGCAATCATGTCTTCTGCTTTCCAATAACGGCGCGAAATACAATTCGAGCTCTTAAATCTATTTGGCTGTGGTTCAACAGGATCACGTGTTCCTAACCTATTGCGATTAATATCTGAGCGTGATTTAAACATTTTGGTGGGATTTTTACCACAAAATCTCACAAGATCCTGTATCGTAACTATTTTGTTTTTTAAACCCCGTCGACGCAATGATCTTTTTTGCCACGTACCTACCATCTGGCTATGGAATGAGCTCCCCTCCACGGTGTTTCCCGAGCGCTATGACATGTCCTTCTTCAAACGAGGCTTGTGGAGAGTATTAAGCGGTAGGCAGCGGGATTGGCTATGCCCCTGGCATTGCTGAAGTCCATGGGCGACGGTAACCACTCACCATCAGGTGGGCCGTATGCTCGTCTGCCTACAAAGGCAATAAAAAAAAAATGCTTGAACTTCTTGGGAAATGTTCTAGATCTTTCCAGTTTGTTTGGTGCGATCCAATAATACCAGTGCTCTTCGTCACACGACTTATACACTTCGCTTGAGCCCCATTTCTTTACTGATGAAATCATTAAGGGTTATTAAGGAGTTATATTTTTCCCTTTCCATAATAGCTTATTCTAATGCTTAACGCGTTGACTGACTGGTCACCCGTGCCCTACGCGGCGCACTGAAGTAATTATGTCGATTTCTCTCTTCGATCTTCTTACTAAGGCGCCGGAATATCTAGTAGACACTGGGAAAGACGAATCCAAAGATACTTAGAATGAATTTATTTCTAAGAGACATAAAAGACTAAAACATAGATTAACAAAGAAAATAATGCAAAGTTAGACGATCTAAGCACTTAGTAACAGAAATCGACATAATCACTTCAGTGTGCCACGTAAAGGTTTAATAACAATATTCGAATAAAAATCGTTTCTCAGGAGAATGTTCTAGCATTATGGTTCTTAATCGAAGCGACATAAAGAATAATATAAATCTCTATTTAGAATTTTACGCGCAAGTTGATAGCACTACGTACAATGTGACCAGATTTAGCAGAATTCTACGTTTTAGAAGAATTAGATCCCCAATTTAAGGCTTAGCAGATTGTGTTGAAGATCTGAAAATAAGGATTTTTTTGGAAGAATCTCATAAAACCCTCGCAGAATTCAAGCAGGATTTGACATCTAACTGTGTTTCACATTGGGTCAGTTGGGTAGTTGCGTTAAAAATATTCGAAGAATTTTACCTTTGTCAAAACAATGTCAGATTTTTCTTCTAACACTGGCAACACTCAACCACATTTTAGGGGAATCCCCTTTAAATGTTTTGCTTTAAGTACTGTTCATTAATATTATGTAAAGAGAGAGATTAATGTTTTGAAATTTCAGTTCAGTGTATCTATAATGGATTTCCAAAGGTATTGTCTGGCGCGAAATGACATGTTTAACATTTTATCTCCGGAACGTACCGCCAAAAAGATTTCTTAATGTCGTAACGTTAATTAATCGAATGAGTCAGCACCTTTAGATCGAGACATGAGCACGCGTTGCCGATTAGTTCGTATCGATTCGTCCGTCCCAAGCCTACACTATTAAAAAATTCATTGGCACGTAATCATCGAGCTCCTAACGGACTTTTGAATTAACCGAAAATACTATATGTCTTTATTAGTTTAGATTCATAAGTTTATTTAAGTTTGTAGCTAGCTACATTATTATAATGTTTAGCGCATTCGCCGCGGTACATTATTTGAACAGTAGAAAACTTATATTATATAAATCGAAAAGCCTTATTGTAACGTNTAAAAAATTCATTGGCACGTAATCATCGAGCTCCTAACGGACTTTTGAATTAACCGAAAATACTATATGTCTTTATTAGTTTAGATTCATAAGTTTATTTAAGTTTGTAGCTAGCTACATTATTATAATGTTTAGCGCATTCGCCGCGGTACATTATTTGAACAGTAGAAAACTTATATTATATAAATCGAAAAGCCTTATTGTAACGTAATATGTATAAGGTGTGTAAATATGTTTTATTCGAATTGAAAAAAAAAAAACTTCAAAAAATTATGCCTTCTTATTATTAAGCTTGAAGGGAGCGCTTAATGCATTTAAAATGAAGCCAGAACGCGGCGTTCGTTAAAATCAAAACGAAATGTTCTAGAGTTTTTGTAATGCGTATATATTTTGCATAGCATCTTTTATTCGGGGACCACGTTCTGCTTAGGTTCCAATATAATTATTATATATTAATGTTTCATTTACAAAAAAAAATGCGCATTTACAAAATGAAAAAAAAGGGTGCGTGTACTTATGTACGCGCGTAAGAAGTTATACTTTATTTTTATTAATTTTTTTTTTTTTTTATGATAAATAATTAATAAAAAATATTTAACGTTAATAATTTAATAATATTTAGTATGAAGTATATTAAATAATAATTTTGTCATTTATATTACTAAATAATACATAACGATAGTTAACCTCAATTGTATTGGAGCACTTGTGGGCAACTTCATTTCTGTTAATTTTGTGTCACGCGCATCGTAAAATTTCACTCTCATCAATTTTTCATAACGCGCCTATAGAAGTACTGAATATATAGTCCAAGGAAGAAAATATAGAAATCGAACATTAAAACAAAAGATACATTTTTGATCATGATTTTTTTAGTTAGAAAGAAAACCACCGGATGCTCCGTCGATGTCAATACTGCTAAAATACATCTCGGAGTTAACGGTAAAGGATTTCTCGCAAAATCAAATACAAAATCAACCAAATCAACGACCAATTAACAACACAACCAATAACCTAAAATAAAATCGCTCGTTTTTTTGAAACTTTAGCGGATGTATAATTAACATACGGAATTTTACTATCTTTGAATATTTTATTTGTAAAACATACGTTTTGAAAAAACTTGTTTACAATAGGGTTTTTGAAAAGAAAAAAAAATTTGTGATAAATGGAAAGATCATATTAATATATTAGTTTTATAACAAAACTTTTTTTTTTGTTTTTGGAACGAAGTTCCTTATCGCGCGTTGTGAAAGGGGGCTAGACGGAAAAAATTCTTACGAAAAGTTGTCACGACACTTTTTGCTATAAATTCTTACGAAAAGTTGTCACGACACTTTTTGCTGTAGTAAGCTATTGTAAGCTGTGCGGCGTCGCATGTTTCTCTGTCTGTCTGTCTGTCTCTTTCTCTCTTTCTTCATACCTCGAATAGAACTTTAAATTAATATTTTTATAATTGGGAACTTCGTCTATCCGGTGTCCCACGACACCACACATCTTTTTTTGCACTAAATATCCATTTTATTAATAACAAAGTTTTAAAATACAATGAAAAAATTCAACAATTTTGTTTTTTCAAAATCCCAATTGCTTAACCAAAGTTAAAACAGAATGTATTATTCTTTTTGTATTAATCTGCAATCGAGCGAGCAATGAACCATCGTAAATGCCGGACCCTATCGAGATATGAGATCAAAGTATTGCAAAATAGCTGCCTCAACCGAATAACTGCGGAGAAGAAAAAAGGCTTTCTTATGAAAATAATTTAAAAGATAATATACACGCCACGCATCTTGGAATGTAGGTACAGATAACCCTCCTATAACACGGTAGGTATATATGTTCCTACAAAGGCCCGTGTTGTGCGAAATCGGGTTATATGAGACTAGCTGTACCCGTCCGCTTCGCTGGGCATTTAAAATTAACATTCTTATTTCTCACCCCCCACAAACATTCTCATCATTAACGCCCCCGCAACTGGTGTAGGGAGTCCAAAACGATTTTTTTTAACTGCGTGATGTGATGTCTCTAATATTGTTTATATGAGAAAAGTAAGCATTAAAACTGTTAAAATTAAATATGATTGAAAATTAAAGAAATGTATGTATCACGTAGCAGTTTTCTAAGTTACGTGTTGAAATAACAAAACATTCTTGTGTGATGATAAAAAGTTATGTAACCATATTTGTAGGCAAAACAATTTGCTACAAATTATGACTTTACAATTTATTTTGTAAGACACATAGTTTCCGAGATATCACGAGAAAAGTGTTTTCACCCCTTTCTCCAAGATGGCGGACGGGGGACACGGGTGGTGACCCCACAAACTTGAGGTTAAGCTTCTATTGACACAAGTCCCAAAAATAAAATTGCGTACTCTAAAAAATTAAAAGCTCGTGTAACATTGCAATGGATTATGACATAAAATGATACTCCAAGACGTTTTTGCGAAAAATCCTTTATATGTCCATTAATTCTTAAATTCCGATCACTTTACCTAATTATCTGAAGTTCGTGTCTGTATTTCATGATTTTCGTATCGAAGAACGAAAAAATAGTAACGTAAGTCAAATCTAAACGCTTCTTAAGTCTACTTTAAGCTTGTACTAACAATCGAAGAACCTTAAGAGCGTCCTCAATTTTATTTTTAAAAATATTAGGTACCTATGATAAAAAGACAGAAATTTGCCACTTTGAAATGAATACAAAGGATACTTTGTATATTTTTAGCGAGTAAACAATTTTCGTGAACGTATAAGCAATTAATCGATATCATAAAACGAAATCCATGTCAAATTATAGTTTATGTGTATTATATTTTTCAAAACTGACAATTTGGTTGTGTATAGTTCAGTGATTCTCAACCATTGTTCCGCGGCACTTTTGTGTGCCGCCAAATTTTTCGAATATATAATAATGTTAATATTATTGAAAACGAAGTTCCTTATCGCGCGTTGTGAAAGGGGGCTAGACGGAAAAAATTCTTACGAAAAGTTGTCACGACACTTTTTAGATCTGTCATTCTGACCAATCAACGTGTAGGCGCTTATCGCGTGACATTGCTCGTATCCGATTGGTCCGCGTAATGAGTACAGTTTCTCGAGATAATGCCGTAATTTATTATTACAACTTTAAAAAAAAAAATTCAATTCCTTCACTAATTAATCGAAAGGAACTTCGTTCCATCCGGGTGTCCCTTGACACCTCTGAAGTTTTTAAATTATATCATTTTAAAAGAAAAATATTTTAAACATGAATATACTATATTTAAATCCACAAAAAAAAAGTATATTTCAGTTTATTTCGTATATTAAAATTTTTTTTATAAACTATTAATGCAGTGTGTTGTAGTAAGTAAATAATTTTTATCTTTTTTTTTGTGTGCCGCCAAATTTTGAAATCGTTAAATATGTGCCGCACAACAAAAAAAAGGTTGAGAATCACTGGTGTAGTTAGTTAAGGGTGAATCTTGAATCATTATTTAGAATTATTTATTAATTGATAATGTTCTATGCATTATTTCAAGCTTATCGCGTTTCATTGTATTTATATAATACTTAAATATTGTTTTTCGTTTTTATTGTAATTAACACAAGTAATATTTTCTAAAACCAAAACCCATCACTATTTTAATAATTTACGACACTTTTTACAAAGTTTCTTTGAGATTATGAAAATAGCATTTCTCGTAAGTATTAAGTATTACTGTTAATTTTAAATATTTTCAAAAAAATTATTACTTTTAATGCGTGAATTATTTATGGCTAAGCTACAAAAGTATTTAAAAAAAAAACATTCTAATACAAATACCTTGTTGATTTTTATAAATTCACTTACCTATGTATATTACGTTGTAAATAACATTTTCAATTTGTTCTTAACGTGCAAAAACTAAGTTATGGAAAAGAAAATTGTTAATTTAAAAATAAATAAATATATATATTAATTCCATAAATAGTATATAATATATAGTAAACGTTTGTAAATGCAATTAAAAATCGCTAAAATGCAAGCGGAAAGGTTCAAAAAATGTTTGACGCCTTTTCATTTCAAACTATTGCCTTATGAATGTTTTGTACATAATTAAATTAAAATGATACTAAAAAAAAACGTTAGTAGGAAATAAAACACTTATTGGCTTCATTTTTATTGTTTTATTTTTCTAGCACCGGCAGGTCAACGAAAAGATCGACCTCATATTTTAAGGTTCGTTCATTCATATTGTTATTTATATTAATGGGTTCCGATCATTGATGTATTCCGATAGCCGTTTGAAACCAGTGTGCTTAGTGCGAGTTTTTTAACGTTCCCGATGGCGTAAAAATTAACTCAAATTGGAACAGCGCCCCTAGCGGCAAACGTCGGCGAACGTTCCAACTCCATACAAAAATTTTAGTTAACTTTTTCGCTATCGAGAACGTTAAAAAACTTGCACTAAGCACAATGGCTGATCGCTGTGAGATCTATCAGATAGCTTGATCTTGAATGGTACGCAGTCGCCCGGCTCTGCCAATGTCATTATCAATGATCTTAGATGGCGGTGACAGCTTATTACGAAAAAGGAAAAAATGATTTACAAAAATATTTTTTGGTATTTACAATTTCTCTTCAGAACAATTTAGATAGGCACAACTTTTGCAATTATATTATACAATTTTTTTTATTTCTATTTGAGTCGTCTATTATCAAAGGTGGCAATCTGTGCATGTGGACAAAAAAAAATTATTGATATGTCAATACAGATTTATTTGAATATAATCGTCTCCTTCAAAGAATACGGTTCAAAACCTGCATTAAATAAAGGTTAATAGTTAACCTGTTATTTATCTAAGATGTCGTTCCGAAGAGTTTTGTGACTGCCAATGGAATACAAAGTCAATAATTCGTTTTTCTTATTTACCAATCATTGTCCAAAAGTCAGATTNCTCATATTGAAACGGAAGTAAGCACGATTTGTATGAGCGTTCTATCTTTAGCAGGCTATCCGTCCTCCCGACGATGGATAGATAAATCCGATAGGAACTGTTGCCCGTCGATAGGTTATTGGAACGTAAGTAAGGACAAAAATATAGATTTGTCTATCTTTAGTAACCGAAACTAGGGATAGATAGGTTATTGAAAACGGCCGTAAATCGTACGCAGTCGCCCGGCTCTGCCTATGTGCATTATCAGTGATTTTAGATGGTGGTGACAGCTTATTACGAAAAAAGAAAAAAAAAAAGGATTTTCAAAAATATTTTCCTATTTACAATTTCTCCTCAAAACAATTTAGATAGGTACAACTTTTGCAATTATATTATACAATTTTTTTAGTTATATTTCTAACATTCATTGATCTTTCGTCACTAATCCTGCCGGTCCTTGACCTATTACAGGCGATACTCCGGCCACCGCAACGGCTTTTAATGGTCTGAAAAAATAAATAATACCTTTAATAAATTATAACATCTTGGGTTTTGTAATAGTGACATCTCGTGGATACGTTTTGTACTATATAAACTTTTTCTCATAACATTAAATTTGTAGTTCATAAATTTTGCAAACAGCGCCATCTGTCAAAATCACGATAATACACTTTCAAACGTTTCAATTTTCAAATATTTTCATTTTATCAAACTAGATGTCGCTTGGATAAACTTTATTTATTAGTTTTCATTAAACACCATAGATAGCGCTAAATTTAAATTTACTCACTTGAAACCGAGTTCTTCTGGAGGCACTCCTAATTTCGCTAGTTTCGCTTCGTAAGTCGCGAGTAGATCATCATGCGCCTTCCGAAGTCGTGCGGCTTCATACCGAAGATCTTCTACTTGGGTGTCTTTGAGTTTGAGCAGTTCCTTTTTAAATTAATTAATACTAAGTGAGTACAATGTAAAACCCATGAAAAAGTTACTACTGTTAAGAGGAAGTCTTTTTTTATTTAGCGCATACATAAGTGGACGAGCTCACAGCCCACCTGGTTTTAAGTGTTAAGGTCGTGTTTCCGATCCGGCGGTAGATTTTGCGTAGCACGGCTCTTGCTAGGGATAGCGCTAGCAACGTCGTCAGGTTTGAGTACCGTTAGCTCACTTACTTGTTAAGGCTACGCTGAAATGGTCTCTCAAGACCATCAGCGTAGGTAGGAAAAAAAAAAGGAAGAGGGGCGAAACAGCCGGATTCATTTATCGGTAATAAAAATATTAACTCACATGCAATTCTCTCGGTCCTAAATCTCTTGCTTCCATGTTTTTCAACTTGGTTTCCAGTAGGGCCGTTTTCAACGAAGCCCTCTGTTGTACTTCTAGTACGGCCCTCGAAAATCTAGCCTTCAGCTCGTCTCTTTCAGCTAGCACTCTGTCGAAGCGTATTTGGAGCACTTCGTATTCCCATTTCAAGACTTCGAACTGTTTCTCTAGGGTTGCTAGCTGTTTCGTTTTTGCCTGTATTTTAATATAGTTATTGAGTTAATAAGGTTGATGACGGCATTATATTATATTATGTACTTAACAAATGTTCACGATTGATTTCCACGGTGAAGGAATAACATCGTGTAATAAAAATTAAACCCGCAAAATTATAATTTGCTTATTACTGGTTGTAGGACCTCTTGTGAGTCCGCACGGGCGGCACGGGTAGGTACCAATACCCTGCCTATTTCTGCCGTGAAGCAGTAATGCGTTTCGGTTTAAAGGGTGGAGCTGCCGTTGTAACTATACTGAGACCTTAGAGCTTATATATCAAGGTGGGTGGCGCATTTACGTTGTAGATGTCTATGGGCTCCAGTAACTACTTAACACCAGGTGGGATGTGAGCTCGTCCACCCATCTAAGCAATAAAAAAAGACGTGTGGCACTCGGAGACTGCCGCGGTAAAGCTATTGCATAGCATTTTTTATCAACTTATGCAATTATAAATCGACAATAATAATTTAATACTAGAGGTCCCGCAGTAGTCGAAATTCGACTATAATTGGAATTGTTAGTTCGTACACTATTATGATTGTATTATAGGCAGGCATTCGGTAGGCAGCGGCTTGGCTCTGCCCTTGGCATTGCTGAAGTCCATGGGCGACGGTAACCACTCACCATCAGGTGGGCCGTATGCTCGTCTGCCTACAAAGGCAATAAAAAAATATAAAAATATATACAAATTTCGCCAAAGTGGGTGGCGCATTTACGTTATAGATGTCTATGGGCTGCGGTAACCATTTAACACCAGCTTAACACTAGGCTACTAATACTCACAGCTAAAGCAGCTTTGTCTCTATCATAGTTTGACATTTGCCGTTTCAGTTCCTTGTTGTCGATGATGGCTGCCTCTAAAGGCTCTCGAAGACCTTTCGCTTCTGCTACTGCATCTCTCGCGATCTTCTCGGCGCGTTCTTTAACTTTCTGCATATCTTCCATCTGTTGCTTGAGGCTACTGATTAAGCCTTTAGGAATAGAATAATTTAGCATTAAAATTGGATATTTATTTTGGATATGGATATTTATATTATTATGGATATTTTATTATGGATATGGATATTAATATCACAATATTGTTATGAATGTGTAAGAGTTCTGTTTTTTTGTTTTCATAAAAAAGAGGAATCTTATTTTTTTTTTTTTTTTTCTTAGATGGATGGACGAGCTCACGAGTCCACCCGGTGCTAAGTGGTTACTGGAGCCCATAGACATCTACAACGTAAATGCGCCACCCACCTTGAGATATAAGTTCTAAAGATATCAGTAAAGTTACAACGGCTGCCTTACCCTTCAGACCGAAACGCATTACTACTTCGCGGTAGAAATAGGCAGGGCGGTGGTGCCTACCCGCGCGGACTCACAAGAGGTCCTACCACCAGTAAAATCTTTTCCTGAAAAACTTTTAGCAAATGAAAGTATCGTTAACAATTACAATTCTTATAAAAATATTGAACTACATATTATTGAAGTTACATTTTGAAACTGTGCTAAAAGATAATAAAATCGTAAAATTCAAGCTCTTACCCAAATTGTTCAAAGTGATATCGTTGTAGTAGTTCTTTAAATCGGCAAAAGCTCTTTCATGATGGGCTATCAACTCAGACAGTTGCTTATTCTTTCTCTCTTCAACTTCAGCTATTTCAGTTCTATGTTTTACTGTCAACTCTACCTTAGTTTCTTGAAGCTTCTTTTCAGCTTTTTCTTCTATTTGTCTTGCTTTTTCTTCAAATTCTGCTCTCGTCTTAGAGAGGTCTTCGGCATGCATTAATTTAGCTCTCCGCAATTCGTCTTGAGCAGCTAGTGCTTTCTCTCTCATTTCTTGTCTTAGTGCTCTTTTGTCATTCAAAAGCTCGAGTTCTTGTTCAGCGTGTTCTTCTTTAGCAGCTTTTAAAGCCACGAGGTTTTCCGCCCTCAAAGCGGCTGCAGCAGCTTGCTGTTCGTACTTTAGATGTTTTATCTTCTGTTTCTCTGTTTCAAGAAGTGCTTCATTTTCTTCTTGTGCTTCCTCTGTAGCTCTTTCTCGGTTACGAAGTTCAGCTTTAGCCTCTTCTAGTTGTTGTCTAGTAATTTCCCAGAACGTTCGGATCTTGTCTCTTTCTAGCTGAAAGTAATTGCGTTCTTCCCTTTCTTTGTCTAATTCTTCTTTCACTCTAAGAGTGAATTGTTCTAGTTTCTCTCTTGTCATTTCAGAAGTGTCGACTCCATCAATAACGATGGCTGAAACAATACATAATAACATTTTAAGTTTTAAATTTAAATGAGTCGGAGTTTTAATAAAAAGTAGTAGTAGTTCTTTTTGACTTTCAACAAGTATGTACTTTCATTTATGTTGAATAAAAAAAATGATTTGATTTGATTTGAATAATAAATACATTACAGTAGGGCTAATGTCATATTGCATTTAAACTTATTAGACAATTAAGTTTTACCTGCCGTCTTCTTAGCACCACCTTTTCCTCCTTTGGGCGGCTGAAAAATATTATAAAACATTGTTAAATACTCATTATCGTTTAGAATGCTTCCTCAGAACATAATAGTAGGTGAAGTTAATAATGGAGCATACTCACTAGCTAATAAAATCAAATTACATATAAATTAATTTTGTAGTCAGCGGGTGTGGTAGCCATTTTCACACCGGTATTATTTCGGACCATTTCTTATAATAAACAAAGAGTAACAGCTTATCTGGTGACTCTTCCCTACTTATGGCCGGTCAAACCCGAAATGGTCACTACCCAGATCTAACCCAGGATTTAATTCCAAAAAGTAAATAAAGACTATGCCAGAGTTGTGAAGGGATCCAGACTATTTAAATAAAGAATAAACTTACCATTTTGTTTATTTATTAATGTTTAAGCAGCGTGATTGTTAAACTGAATTTGGCAACAAATATAGAAGACACATCGTTGTCATGGATTGTGATTAAACAAAGCAGTTGTCATAGCAACGGTTTCTACGACAATATTTTTCTATTACGATACGGGTTATTGTACTATATCATTAGTTAACGTGTTACAAGCTAAAAATCGGTTGTCTGTAAAGTCGGTCAGTTGAACGTGACAACGTCATAAGAAAAAACTGATGGAATGGTTTCATTTTTCAAAAGAAAATTTTAATTTTATTTGTTTGATAGATATTTTGTATGGACAATTGACACCACATTCACTTTTCACTGAACTTCATACTTGACGAAAACATGAAAATGTATTATTGTATAGCAGCTGTCCACGCGGGCGCATCGCTCACTCAAGTAGGAGAGAGACAGATGTCGAACGCTGTTGAACGCGGAAGCCGATTTTGCCTCTTTGTCGCTCGTTGCGCGCTCTCGCTTGCACTTCAAGCCTTAAATGGAACGCCTCAATGAGTCATGTTTTTTCGTGCGTGTAGCCGGCTCCATCGAATTTATAAGACGTTGTCACGTCAAAAAGTTTAAAGTAAATGTTTTGTTTGATTTAGTGGAATAACGGCCCAGTTGAAGGCGAGTGGTTACTATCACCCATGGACATTACTAATGCCCAGAGCACAGCCAGGTCACTGTCTAACTCTGAATCAAGTTTAAACAAGCAAACTCAGCATTGGTTTTTCTTACTTATAGCGCTTGTATGCGACTCTGTGTGATAGCACTAATACTTAATTTTCAATTCGATTTGTTAAAGATTTAGTAGGTTTTTTTGCACAGAATCCTATCCCTGAGTTATCTGCCATTGAAAATGGGTCTAATCGCTTCAGTGTTTAGACAGAACAAGAGACAAAAATTAAAAGCTATTATCTTATTCAAGTAGATCGGGCGTTTCGTAAAGAGCTTGCCTATATCTGCCGCGAAGCAGTAATGCTTTCCATTTTGAAGGGGTGACATCCACTTAACACCAGGTAGGTCTTGAGCTCGTTCACAAACCCAAGCCACAAAAAAAAACTCGGCGTGAAAAGGCAAGCCATGTTCTATTTACATTTCAAAATAAGCAATCACGTTGACGCCTGTCAAAGACGTCATGATTTGACGTCATTTCATTATACACTGACAAATTCGACGTGCCGCACGCTATAGTATGTGAAAGTAACAAAATTTTAAAATTTTCCGTTCACCAAATCAAAATGCTGGTACAAACGTTGAGCACTTTGATGTACACTTTCGTCTTTTTAAGTTTATTCTTGGTCGATTATTTGTTAGGCAATGGTTTCGTTGATATGTTCCAAACGATATTCTGCAAGATAGCTTGCTTCGTGAAGAAAACATTGCGAGAGGAGGCGAAAAAAACGCAATTAGTTGGCAAGGAGAATCCGATTAGCATTCCGGTCATATTCATCGAAATACTGGTTTTGTCATTGACTATTGCCGTGAGTATTGTCGTATTTGACATTTTAAAACCAACGTCGATATAGTTCAGATAAAAGTGCTCAGAGGGCGAGGCTTGCCCTCAGAGGGCAAGGCCACGATCCTCGGTCTGGGACGTACCTGGTTCAGAGGTTATCCATTGCCATACAGCGTGGCAATGCTACTACCGTAATGGGTACTTTCGGGCCGGGTGCGATCCAGAGTGGCTTGTTTGACTAGCCGATGCCTACGCACGCATTCCTGTTAGCGTGGACCTATATGTTACTTATGACGACGCTTGCAGCTGAAAGTAAGTATTGTACTTTTTGACGAAGCATGTTGCGGATAATAACATGTACTTTTAGGTTAGGAATATTAATGCTTTGTAAGCTCACTGTGCTTTGTACTTTTAATAAAATTAATTTGTAGATAAAAGTTGGTGTTGTTTAAGAGTATATCGAGCAATATAATATTATAAATTCAGGTCGTATTGTCAACCTGTCAGGATAAGTCCTCAGAGGCTTACAATACGCTAAAAGACCAGAAACTACCTATCGGCCATCGCTGTAAGTCGGTGTGATACTCTGAGAATGCAGCTGAACATTCACAGGGGAAAGCTTTAGTAGCTTTTTACGGCACCCCCGAGAAGAGACGTGGTGGTTCCATTCCAAGCTAACACTACACAACAATGAACCAGAAAAATCTGTGAATTACTGATCAACCTGTGAATTCTGATCAACCTGTGAATTCTGATCAACCTGTGAATTCTGATCAACTGTATCTACGTGTTGTTGACAAAGAAACGTTATCTTTAACGTATAGCCCTTATTTATGATACAATAAAAAAATCGAGAAGTGAAAGGCTGTTTAGTTTAAGCGACATTTTTGAATCTTTACCGGAGAGCCATTTAAAGTTCCAAGTTTGGAAAAATTACCATGAAAAATGCTTCTTTCAGCTATTTGAATCCAATTCGATTTGTTAGATTAAAAACATTGAATTATTGATCCTAATCTATACATATAAATAAAATTAGAGTGTCTGTTTCTAGTATTGAAATAACCGATTTTTACTACATGCATATAAATATTTATACGGTGCATACACTAAAATAACATTTTTTACAATTTTTGTCTGTCCGTCTGTCTGTTTGTTCCCGCTAATCTCTGAAACGGCTGGACCGGTTTTGATGAGACTTTCACTAATAGGTAGCTGATGATATATGGAGTAACTTAGGCTCCTTTTTTTAGACTAGCTTTAACATACGGCGTCACCCGCGGCACGACAATAACCGCGGGTAACATCGCGGGTCTCGGCTACCAATAATAACATTTAAAGTTTCCGAAGCGAAGCGAGGGCGGGTCGCTAGTACTAAATAAAACGGACCTTTGATAACATAGATAAATGTCACGTGTCAAGCGAAATGTCGCTTGAACCACATAGTCCTTCACCCCTCGAAATAGACTAACATAAAGTAATATAGATTGACGAATTTTTACTCAGGAATATATCTTAGGTTGTGTGTGTGTGTGTGTACCTTAATATTTTCCTTGTTTCGTTTCAGTTCTTAAACAAGTACAAAAAGTATCGAGCCAAAGATCGTATAGATGAATTACTGAATGAGAGCAAAGAGGCCATACGTCAGACAAACGAGTTTCTAGAGAAATGGCGACTGCGGAGGGTATCGGCGCCTTTAATGACCTCACGAAAATATCCCCTCGATTCAGTATCACGCTTAGTAATGTTCAATTTAAATTAAAAGTAGTTATGAGAACGAGGTACTGGTGGTAGGACGTCTTGTGAGTCCGTACGGGTAGGTACCACCACACTGTCTATTTCTGCCGTGAAGCAGTAATGCGTTTCGGTTTGAAGGGTGGGGCAGCCGTTGCAGCTATACTGAGATCTTAGAACTTATATCTCAAGGTGGGTGGCGCATTTACTTTGTATATGTCTATGAGCTGCAGTAACCACTTAACACCAGGTGAGCTGTCCACCCATCTAAGTAATAAATAAATAAAAAAGAGTTTATTATTGGTCGAGCCCAAATTGATACTGCTATGTGGTTTTTTAAGGAATAGGTCAGAAGTATTCGTTTTGTTTACTTTTTGAGTTAGAAATCTTATCTTTCATGAACTGTTACTGGTACATCCTGATTATCCATCTCTAGTATTTAGGAAGTCGTCGTGGCCTAAATGATAACACGCCCGGTGAACTCCTGCGACTGTGCCAGTGTTCGAATCCCGCAGGCGGGTACCAATATTTTTACTGAAATACGTACTTTACAAATGCTCACGAATGACTTCCAATGGTAAAAGATGAACATCGTGTGATAATATAATACAAATGAAACCCGCTCAAATTATTATTTGCATAATTAGTGGTGTTAAAGTATATTGCGAGCCCTTACTGGTAGATAACCATCGCCCTGCCTATTTCTACCTGCCTCTTCTCAACGTGGGTGACCTAATACACGTTGTTATGTGTATGGGCTTCGATAACCATTTAAAAAGAGGAAAGCCGTGAGATTATTCACCCGTTTGTGAAATAAAAAGGGCACTTATACTCAATATACATTCCGCATTAACTTTCATTGGAACAGGTACCTACAGATTTTTCCTACTTGGACGAAGAACCCCAAGAGATCAAGCCTTTGAAGCTAGAAGTACCAATACTACACATGGCCATAATAGATGTGAGTTCGTTGGGTTTTTCGATTTTGAAAAAGCTTGTAAGAATATGTAATATTCACGGGTCCTTACCAAGTTTTTAATACGCTTTTATTAGCTTCAGACGTATGTATGTAACGGAATCTTTGAACATGATTTTGACCCCCTTCAAAACGTCGGATTAACTCAAAATTCGGTATACCTATTATGGACCGATGACAACACATAATTAAAAAAATTGAAATTCAACTAAAAAATGAAAAATAAACAATAGTTAAAAAAACTAATATAAAAATACGCTTTTATATAAAAAACCAACTAAAAAATAGAAAACGGTTTTTACAATAAAATCATTTTTTCTTTTACACTATTTTGAAATCAAATTTATTAAAATTTATTTTCTATTTTTTAGTTGGATTTTCTATAAAAGCGTATTTTGTTAGTTTTTTTATACTTTTTTATTTATTTATAAATAAGTTCTCGATATAACTTTAATAAAGATAATTAAAGATAATAGCTTTGTAGGGAATGTGGAAATGCGGAAAATTGAAGACTGTGGGTTGAACAAATTTTTGTACCCCCTTTATTTGTGTACCGTAATTACCATGTATAATCCTTAATAGATCTAGTTTTAAAGTTTTAAGTTACATAAAGTTTAAGTATAATTTTATTGAATTAATGATATTAATTAGCTGTGAAAATGCTTGCTAATGTAGACTGGACTGGTTTTATCATTTTCTTCTTAATAACGAATCACTAAACGGGTGTAATCATTCTTGGGATTAAATCCCCAAGTTCCCATGCCTACCTGGATGAAACTCCCATTCTCAAATCCCATTTGCGGTACAAACGCAAGATCTATCTACTACAAGTACATCTCGATAATTCCTTCAGTTGGTTTTAGTAGCAGAATATCAAATTTCAATCTATACAATAATATATAAAAATGAATTGCTGTTCGTTAGTCTAGCTAAAACTCGAGAACGGCTGGACCGATTTGGCTAATTTTGGTCTTGAATTATTTGTGGAAGTCCAGAGAAGGTTTAAAAGGTAGGATAAATATGAAAATGCTAGGAATTAAACAAAAATAACAATTTTGTTTTTCCTTTGATGTGTCCCCCGTCGGACGTATTCCTTTTGTTTGTTTTAAGTTTATTTTATACAAAAGTGAGGTCTTTTATTTATCGATTGAGGCACTACGAAGTCTGCCGGGTCAGTTAGTTCTCTATAAATATTTCAAATTCTCTCAGACCCTTGGGACAACAAGGAGCCTGCCCGAAAGCGGAGATGCCGGTGACACGTTCAACATTACGGATTCAACACTATTATCTGTGACATCGCTTCTCGAAGATGACCTAGAATCGATACCGGATCCAATTGATGATAAATTGACAGACGAATCTAATCACATCGATATGGATAATCGATTTTTGGACAGATCGAAAAGTATCGAGTTTAATAGTCGATTCTTGTGGGATGTTGTCGAAGAAGATGAGGCGTATGAGTAATTGTGTAATTCTTTTGATAACGTTGTATCAGTGTTTTGTATTTGGAATATAGAATTGCTATTTACGAGTTTTTTTTAACTTATTTAATAAGCAGCTTAATCCGCCGAGACATGCAAGAGTATGATGATGCTAGTATGTTCAAGGGAGCATGATGATAAATTGTTTTGGGATTACATTCAATTGGCTAAGAGTATCTAGGTATAATAATTGAGTCAGGCTTCGATTTATTTATTAGGAAAATATATAACGAAGGCTCAGCTTATTCTAAGTGTTCCCTTGACTCAAGTAATTATCGATAAATTATATCTCAACACATTCATTATAATACACGCTCCTTATAATAAAAAAATTAATATCACATTGTGAGATATTGTCTGCCCATAAGACCATGGGAAAATTTAATTACCTCACATCATATTACGGACACCCTGCGGTTAATATGACATCAAAGCAAATTCGGATTCGCACCCTTTGCCAATAATTCTGTGCAGTTGAAGACTTGCCTCAACAGAACTCATTATAGTTCGCGGCTTTGCTTGAATCCGTTTTTAGATTTTGTGTAATTACTTTTCATCTTTATTTAATACTATATTCGAAAACGTTTTTTTCGTCCATAAACCAACTGACTTTATCAAAATTGGCACAAACAAAATTATCAATGTTCTTTTGCGAAGTTTTTTCATTCAGATCATTATGGCTATAATGCTTTTGGAAAACTAATATTGTAGTTTATTCGTAATTAGCACATCTATTTAACAAATTATTGTTCTTCTTAATCGTGACGACGAAAAACAAAAGCTTAGAGTACTTTACATCTTATTTCCAGTAAAATAGAATTCCAAATTCAATGGACGTGTCAAAGTTCGCAAGTTTGTATCCGTAAACTGATGGTTTAAATTGTAAAATCATCTGGAATATGACATTTGTCATCTAAGAAAAAGAAATTGATCTCGACACGAACAGTACGATATGAGTGTCTATTTATTTTTAGTTAATAAGAATAGCCATATTAATATAGTCAGAAAATCGGAGTGATACTGGTCAGGCAGTTTATTGTCAGAAAAGGACAATAAAATTTTCGCGTATAACAGCAAATCTAAGTTTGTCAATAAGGCGAGGCTTAATATGCACGTTCTGTCATAGAGTGACAATATAATGAGCATTTGACACTGGGGGTGTGCGCTATCGACGGGATATAAATGCCTTTGTGGGATTATGGTATTTGAAAATCTGAAGTAAGGATTGAGTTGTACAACAAAATTTATTAGTCCGTTTTTTTCTTCTTATTGTTCCATTTTCTCTTCACTTTCTTGTTCTTCGAATGAATTGTCGCTATTTTTAACCCAATTTGATTATTTGATATCGAGGTAAATTTAAGACGTGCGATTAACCTCAAAATTTGGGCGCATATCAAGTATGTACCGATACTTTGGCCATACAGTTGAAAAATGAATTTAAATATTTTTATTTTGTTAAGTAGTAAGTTTTTTTCCATACTTTTTCACTGGTAGTCTAAGAGGCTTCCGATTACACCCGAACGAATAGGTGAGCTCACGGGCTCAACCTGAGAGAATTTGCTGAGACTAGGCCCAGCAAGAGCAGTGCTTTGCTGAATCTACCACCGAATCGGAATCGCGATCCATTGAGAAGATCCGGCGAGAAACTCAGTGGGCTGCGTCTATGGGAATAAAGCGTGTCCTTAAAACTACAAATGTATCGTATTACTTTCTTGGCAATTATGGATAAAAGGTAAAAATTAAATACTATGCAGTGTATCAAGCTTATTTAACTAATCCCACACGAAATTGGATTCAAAGTCCTTTTTATTCATAATAAAAAAAAGTCCAATGCAAAATACGTTACAATCCAAAATGTGGATGCCTTACTTCATTATTTTGTCAAAATTTGGATACAAGTTAGTAACACTCTCTTAGTATTTAATTACTTGAAGAATAGCATCCTGATGTGTCTTATTCAATAGACTTCGATTCTTTCAAGACGAATGACTTCTATTTCTGGTGTCTTTGACCTTCGATATAATCATTTAATATCAGATTTGCCACTACTATCCTCAATAATGAGTCAAATAGAATTCATAAAATTTATTTCTTCTATATATTTTTTAAAAATTTAATCGATACAGTTTGTTCCAAATTGACAAAAACCTTTTTGAACGTTTTGAAATCAGAACAAAATATAATTGTGTTTTTGTAATATCACTCCACATTTCCCCCCTAATTTTGGGCAACTGTAATCGTAGTGGTGCTTCCTTTGTGGGATCAAGCAGCTTATATCAGGGGATTATGGCGCTTATTACCGGGGCATTAGGAATTTATTATGCATGATTTAACGATAATGAAGTACCTATGGGGATGTTTTACGACAGCTCACGTAATTGATTTTAGATTATTCGTTAATACGGTTGTTGATCGAAATTAATTAAAGACGATGTCGAGTTCACCGGGTGTACACAAGAAAGTACACTTTTGAGAAGGTTTTTGGAACGAAGTTACTTATGGGACGATGCGGAGGGGTACCCTAACCGGGAAAAAACGTCCGTAACGTAAGATTTTTGTTATTTATGTATAGTCTTAGTATGATGGCTATACAGTGTCTAATGTATAGTCTACGTGATGACGGTTATTGTTATTATTCAAATAAGAAGCTGTTTCTTTGTATATTATATATTTTTATAAACCATTGTGAATAAAATAAAGTTGATAACTTTGTAAAGTAGTTTTTATTTTTATTTTTATCAATAAAAAAATCATAATAGAAAATGTATACCCGAATAATCATTTTCTTTATACCTCGAATAGAACTTAAAATTAACATTTTTATAATAAGGAACTTCGTTAGTATCCGGTGTCCCACGACACCACACATCAGGTTTTTAAAGATGACTAATGACAGATTCAACGCATCAATCCTAGAAGAACTAGTCGTCTCCACAGGACTCTTCACCACTTGCCTACGTAGGATTTTCGAGTATTTCGGTCACGTTCCGAAGAAAAAGGATGACAATCTCGAAAAACTACTGATCACCGGCAAAGTGGAAAGTATATGGCTTAGGGAGCGTAGTTTCATGTGCTGGTTCGGTCAAATTAAGACGACATTGGACTCCAGCATCAATGACGCTATCCAATGCGCAGAGGTCAGGAAGGAATGGAGGAGCATAGTCCAAACAAAAGTGCTTCGTACAGGTCACGATCCTCAGTAGTGAGAACCACAACGCAAGGAGAAGTATGGCGAATTAAAAAAAAAATGTGTTGACGAATAAATAATTCATGGATTCTTCTCAAAACTGTGGTTTTTTGGACTAATATTTCAATCTATAGCGTTTTAGAATTTTATTTTTGTGTTTTTATAACTCTACTTAGGTTAACGATCTCTTGACCCATCGAGAGGACTGAGAAATTAATAATTAAGCCCATCCTCAATTATTTTCTAGTTCTATTTTTTTCTAATTCATTTCTAATAAATAAACCATTTCTCAAATCCACAGATTCGGTAGAATCTGGCGCCAAGTTCCGTTCAAAAATCCCGTTGTAAACGGAGCGCCAGACTACCGACTGTGTTTACTGTAGGCAGAACGGTTTTTTGAGGTTGCGAAATTTTATTTAATTCTACGGTACTTCTGGTTCCTAAATTGTACATTACATCAATCACTCACAACTTTATTTTACTGATTTTAACTAGTTATATCAATTACAACAATTAATCTACTTGAAATTATTAATTTTATCACCACAAACTATAGCTCGCTCAAAAATTTCGATCCTGACTTTTTTCGATGTAAAAAGTGACATGCCACAGACTATAAATAATTCGAGAATACATGGTAATCTACGGCCGCCAGGGTGCGCTGGAATTATTCCTACATTTTAATGGATTTTATGACCTGGTAACTGAGACCTTTAAGTCATGTCTTATTTTAATTTATATTCATATTTTTATGAAAAATTATATTATAGAGTGAAATGAAATGAAGATGATTAATTTGAGACATTAATCAACTGGGATGAATTTAATTCGGTTTAAATTTGTAAAAGTTGATGTTGATTATTATAACACTAATTAATTGAGCGTTTCATTAGCTTTTAAGCTGAGTGACTATTTATAATTTATTTTTATTCTATTGTCTATTTTTGTTAAGTAATAAATGAGCAAAAAATAATACTTAACAAAAAGATATGAAATCCGAACAAAAACAGTTTCACTGTAACAAACTGCGCCAAGTCCACGTTCATAAAACTCATCTCAATACATTTGCACTTTACAAAAAAATAAGACTCATTTCAATAACTTTCATTCTCTACAAAAAGATGTGAAATACAAAAAAATACCAAGAAACCGTCATAATGTTGAAAAAATTAATAAAAATTTGTTGAAAATTTAATAATGAAAACAAAATTTTTTTTGTCGTACTTGGCGCGCGTAATCTAAAGGGGTCGAACGCAAAAGTGGTCGATTTGGCATATAATAGCCCATATATAGTGAAAGCTGCTGAAAATTACCGTAGTTCTGTCTCAATTTCTCATAAAACGCTAACAAGAGCGAAAAAGACAACCTGGGTAACTTTTTACAGCTTTCACTGTATATTAAAGCAAAATGGTTTTTTTTCTCGGGTTGAAATTCTTCCGAAAAAATTTGAGGTACTCAATGACGCGCGCCAAGTGCGATAAAAAAAAATTGTTTTCATTATTAAATTTTCAACAAATTTTTATTAATTTTTTCAACATTATGACGGTTTCTTGGTATTTTTTTGTATTTCACATCTTTTTGTAGAGAATGAAAGTTATTGAAATGAGTCTTATTTTTTTGTAAAGTGCAAATGTATTGAGATGAGTTTTATGAACGTGGACTTGGCGCAGTTTGTTACAGTGAAACTGTTTTTGTTCGGATATCATAATACCGAAAAGCGTTTAGGGATTCTTCCATCCGTACTTAAGTCAGTAATTTGTATCGACAAACAATGGTCACGTGTTGTATGTATATGATCACTGCACCCACCCTTGTGCGTATAGCGTAATGATGTGGTGTTGTTCAATGGTGATTTTGTAAGCGTATGAGGTTATAATTGAGCAAGAATCAAGAATATATTATTAAATTTTGCTCCTAATATAAATGGTGGGACGTCTTGTCTGGTGGTAGGACGTCTTGTGAGTCCGTACGGATAGGTACCACCACCCTGCATATTTCTCCCGTGAAGTAGTAATGCGTTTCGGTTTGAAGGGTGGGGCAGCCGTTATTTCTATACTGAGACCTTAGAACTCATATCGCATGGGGTGGCGCATTTACGTTGAAGATATCTATGGGCTCCGGTAACCGTTTAACACCAGATGGGCTGTGAGCCAGTCCATCCATTTAAGCAATAAATAAAAAATGAGCATCTGGTATGTTAATTAAGATGGTCGATGCTAGTAGATCATGGCATTCCTGAAGTCCATGGGCAACGGTAACCACTCACCATCAGATGGGCCGTATGCTCGTCTGCCTACAAGGGCAATAAAAAAAAAGTTCACTTACCAAAATGAGTAAAATAGTAAATATTTAAATTGAATTGTATTACTGAGTTCTTAACAAAAAGTACCAGGCGCTCATTACCAGCGAGGAGGTCAATTTATCACTCAACCTAACTTTTTGTATCGTTCTATTGAATAGGTACTTTTTGCACTGAAGATTAAGTTTCCCGCGTCTCGTTCGAATTTCGAACCATTAATACTAGACGACCGTTTTAAAAAGAACCTTTATTCTGTAAGAAAATTATTGAGTTCAATACGTGTTTTGAGTTGCTACGGTGTCAATGTTATTTGGACTTTATTGATCTGTGGTTTTATGGAATACATAACTAGTTCGCATTGGATTTTGTGAGGTTTTATACCTACGAACAAAAAAAAAACTGTATGTAATACAATCGTTAGTTTTCAAAATTAATATTGTCAGACTTGTTATTGGTAAGCATTAAAAGTGCGACTTTCTATGTTAATTTTTAGATACATAGTCATTGTTTTAGAGTACGTCTTCAAATTTCTTTGAATTGTAACAAGAAAAGGACTGCCGTAAATTATTACTGCACACAGCAGGCGAGCCACATCTAGTGAATGCCAACCGCCAACAACCTGATGAGTTTCTCGCCGGATCTTCTCAGAGAATCGCGATTCTGATCTGGCAGTAGATTCAGCGAAGCACTGCTCTTGCTAGGGCCAGTGCTAGCAAACTCTCTCAGGTTGGGCCTCCTGAGCTCCCTACCATTCAGAGCGTAACTGAAATAGTCTCATAGGCTACCATCGGAACCGGCGGTCATGTTGCTGGCGGCCGCCGGTCCGGCGTCTAGGGGACGGCGGGATGGATGTAATGTGCTCTGCGTAAACCCTGTCCCGCCGTCTCAATAGCTCCGACTGGGTTCCCACCCGGTCCGGGGTAGGGCGCCGGCTGTGAGCGGTAGGAGTTTTTAGTGAGGTTCGACTCCCACATACCCCACTTGCCGTGCGGTTGGGGATCCGGCGATTTTCTCCTGCGGAAAAAAAAAAAAAAATAGGCTACCATCGAATAGGGAAAAAAAGCGCAATTCGTGATGCCCAAAAAAATGTCACTATATAAACCTAGAATACAATATTATCGTAGTAAACAAGTTTTTTTTTTTAAATCACCACCCGTAAAAAGCGAAACTTAAACATCATTAACACATTTGAAATAATAAAACGTCGTACACGCGCCACACAACAATGGATGACGGATTGCTAAAATCATTCTTCACGATCACGCCCATACATTTTAAAACTACCACATAAATCCAGTATTGTTTGAACTAAACCAATCATTTCTATCACTACCAAATCGTTTGTGAAGAACAAACTTATTTTACTACTTCGAAAAATGAAAATTTCCTAAACTGCAATACGTTTTCGACGTATTCCGAACGCAAACTTAAAAACGCAAATTAGAATTCTATGATTGATATAATGACCATCGACTCCAATTTAAGTAGCGCTCGACTGTTTCGGTCGATACCTGCGAGCGGAGCTCAAGATGATTTGGATGAGTTTTACAGGACGCCGTCAGCACGTGTTGGTCACGTGACATTAGGAAAAGCAAAGCGCTAGTTCGGAATAACAGCTTAAATGGCGTCATTACAGATTTTGATTATATATTACATTGTTTGATATAGGTTTTGTAATAGATAGGGGTATGAGTTTGTAGTTTTATTTATTTAAAGTTTATTAATCGATTTCATGTGCGAGCCTAAATTTGAAAATGTTTATTGGGAAATTCGATTTACGTTTGAAACGTAATACGAAATAAGAACGTAGTCAACGTCAATTGAGCATAGTAGTAGTTCTATTTTTGCTACTGGAAATGCAAAGGTTTCATACCATACAGCCTAATCTTTTATATATTTTTTGATGAAATGAGATGCTACGAGATGAAATATAGTCTCAGTAAAATGGTAGTTATTTACTGAGATTTTTTCAGTGGACTTTTTGAAGGATCCCGAGAAGCTACGTCCAGCGGCTTTTTTTCATTTTCCCACATTTGTGCACTTTCACAGATACCAAACAGTTAGTAAACCGCCGTTAGTACACATTTAAAACTGAAGAAAGACTAAATAGACAAAATAAAACAACTGACACAACTTCGCTCCTCGCGTTCCCGCCAAAAAGTCCATACTTTTTTAATTGAATTCATGGCACAGATTATAGTTTAATACACAACTTTAAAAAAACTTTTAGGATGATAAAATTTTCTTTCATGTATATAAGCATCTTATTATCGTCTAGATGTATGGAAATTAGATAAAAGAAAAATATATTATGAGTATTAATGTACCATAGCAGCAGTATATTTTATGTACTTCAGTGACGGTAACCATTTATAGTTTACGAACTCGTCTGTCTAAGTTAGTAGCAAGTGGTAGGTAAACCTCTATGTGTGTAGCCTAAAGATGCGAGGGAGAGGCCAGAAATACTACAATCAAAATTATGCAAGTACATGTTAAAAAAAAATTTGGCAAATGGATTTTCCACAATGACAATTGTTGAAAATCGATATAGTAGCATCTAAAACCAACCACTTACAAAAAACAACACTAAATTTTAATTTTTGAAAATAATTTCCCACAACGCGTCCCTCGTTTTAGTCAAAAAGATCAATTCAAAAGCACGACGAAAAAAATCTTCCCACGTGCTATAAATTAAAGTCTTATTAATTTTTCGGGCACGTGTCTGTCTGCATTGCGATGACCCGTATTACTCACAGCTAATGCAGTTTCACCTAAGCTACCTGTGGCGTATTTTTTAACACGCTTTTATTAGCTTGATATGTACGTATGTCCTTCTCCACGCCTCAGTTTCCTCAATGCTGTGGGTCTTGACCACTTCCTCGCAGCAAAAATTTATTTTGGATCACTAGCTGTGCTTTTTATTTTTTATTTTTTATTGCTTAGATGGGTGGACGAGCTCACAGCCCACTTGGTGATAAGTGGTTACTGGAGCCCATAGACATCTACAACGTAAATGCGCCACCCACCTTGAGATATAAGTTCTAAGATCTCAGTATAGTTACAACGGCTGCCCCACCCTTCAAACCGAAACGCATTACTGCTTCACGGCAGAAATAGGCAGGGTGGTGGTACCTACCCGCGCGGACTCACAAGAGGTCCTACCCCCAGGTCTCATTATATGTAAGGTGTAAGTATGAAAGTATGTAAGGTGTCAGTATATGCCAACCGACTAATCACGCTAACTCATTCCTTGCATCATGAGGAGGTTTTCGTGGGATAGAATCATGGTGGGTCCCTATGTCCTTCCATATGAGTCTTTTACAAGGGATTTAGTCTCTCGTGGCCACTGAAACCCGCTCTGAGATCGCCATGGGTGGGCTTGGGTTATTTAAAAACAGTTAATTCTCGCAATTTCAAGACGTGAGATTAATGTATCTTCTCCTAAGCTATGTACCTGTGACGCATGTTTTAACAAGCTTTTATCAACTTGATATGTATATACCTATATGTATGTATCGTTAATTCTACCAATTTCAAAATGTGAGATTAAATTGAAAAATTGCATAAGCATCAAATACCGGTAATAATACAAAAACTTAATAACTTGGCTCCAACAACCTGAACAGAAGGTGAAATTGATTGTTTGTTAGATTTTCTATATATAGTTTTTATTTTTGAAGTTTTTTACCTACAACATATTTTTTTGTAACCATCCAAAGTTGACTTTCTAAATATTCAATAAGTCGTTTAATATTCAAAGACCATTTTTTCAATTAGCGCTTTATACGAGATTAAAATTCGTCACGTCATTTTGGGAAGTAGATATCCGTAAATATTAATCTATACTAATATATAAAATATCTACAGTGGTTTTTACGGATGTTCCGTTATAACTACTGAACCATGCATCCGATTGACTTGAAACTTGGTATCCATGTAGAAACTACGTGTACTTAATGGATAGGCTAATATTTATATGAGTGTTGGACTCCCTAATAATAATGACAATAAATAATAATGTTAATTTTAAATGCGTAGCGAAGCGAGAGTGTACGGCTAGTTACAATATAAATATGTCTTAGCTTATAACTATTAGTTAGTTTCAACAGTGTCAAATTTTTTAACTCTCGGATTCGAACCTCAGACCGCTGTGCCGCGTGCACAATATGTTCATTGCGAATAGCACACGGCACCCCACAAGCCGAGACGGTACATTTGCATTGATATTGGATGTCCAGCTTCCATTTCGTGTACCATCAACGGATGATTTTACAATTCATAGACTAATTATAACAGAGATGACGGTGTATATAGCTTCGTCCATTTAACTCCTCTCAGAGCCAAGCCTTTCGAATTTTTTATTGCGTAAGCTCACGAGCTCACCCCCCTGGTGCTAAGTGGTTATTGGAGTCCATAGGCATCTACACGTTAATGCCGCCACCCACTTTGAGATATGGGTTCTAAGGTCTCAGTATAGTTACAACGGCTGCCCCGCCCTTCAAACCGAAACACATTACTGTTTCACGGCTGAAACAGACAGAGTGGTGGTACCTACCCGTGCGGACTCACAAGAGGTGCTACACAAGAGGTTTGTTTGCGGGTTTCATTGATATGTACGTATTTTCATTAGAAAAATTGGTACCCGCCTGCGGGATTCGAAAAACGGTACATCGCTAGATACGAATGCAGCGGACGTCTTATCCTTTAAGCCACGACGACTTATAGATGACTATAATCTCTGCAGCATCGATCGCGTTTGAGTGGCAACCGCGTAGCAGGAGAAGACCTGGTCGCCATGCGCATGCTTGGCGATGCAGCTTGGAGAGCGAGATGAGGACTGCCGGCATGACCTGGAGTGATGTCAAGTAGCAAGCGCAAGACAGGGTCAATTGGAGACAGCTTGCGAGGGCCCTATGTAACAGCGGGGTACCCTAAGACTACAACAACAACAACAACATAATCTCTGCGTCAGATCTTTGGAACTTAAAGTCTCTCGCGATGTTCCACTGGAACTCCATAGTACTGGCTGGAATAGTACTGGCTTTTTGTCATCACACAATTGACTGCAAAGGTAAAGTTATACAACCCAGACGCTTAGTAACACAAGTCGACATAATTACTTCAGTGCGCCACGTAGGGCACCGGTGACCTACATGGCAGTCATAGGGGTAACTATGTTCGTTTGCATCTCAAACGTTTTCCGTTAGTCGGACTAATCTAGCATACTATTTCCAAACCCGATCCATTAACGGTGCTTTTAGGTACCACAAGCACCGGTCACCGTCCTCGTCGAACCCGTCGCTTGCGAAGAAGGGCTCGACGAGCTAATTAACCTACAGACACAGCCCACTGAGTTTCTCGCCGGATCTTCTCAGTTGGTCGCGTTTCCGATCCGGTGATAGATTCTGCGAAGCACTGCTCTTGCTAGGACCAGTGTTAGTAACACACCCGGTTTGAGCCCTGTCAGCTCACCTACACGTCAAGGAGAAGCTAATATAGCCTTTCAAGGCTATCACCATAAGAAGGAAAAAAACGGTTGTCTGTAAAGTCGGCTTACTGATAATAGTTGAATGTGACAACGACAGAAGAAAATACTGATGGAATGGTTTCATTTTTCAAAAGAAAATTTTAATTTCATTTGTCTGATAGATATTTTGTATGGACAATTGACACCACATTCACTTTTCACTGAACTTCATACTTGACGAAAACATGTAAATGTATTATTGTATAGCAGCTGTCCACGCGGATGCATCGCTCACTCAAGTAGGAGAGAATCAGATGTCAAACGCTGCCGAACGCGGAGGCTGATTTTGCCTCTTTGTCGCTCGTTGCGCGCTCTCGCTTGCACTTCAAGCCTTAAATGGAACGCCTCAATGAGTCATGTTTTTTCGTGCGTGCAGCCGGCTCCATCGAATTATAAGACGTTGTCACGTCAAAAATCCAAAATTGAACCGTCCAAATTTGCACCATCCGTCATGTCTACAACATTCCCCGTCTCTATAATCTTTGTTCACGTCTGAATATTATTAAGGCTTCCCATTTAGGGTCCGAGCTGCGTGCCTAAGTGATATTAGACGTGTGTACGTATGTCATGATTGATTTCGTTGTACGGGAACGAATTTATCGACGCGGCTATGTGCTAATTAGTTTACATTGACGCCCGTCTGCTTATGGAGATAGGTTTTCTTTTATTGATCGAAATGGGCAAACGCAATCTGGGCTATGTTAAATATTAAATTCTACCATTATAACGAGTTAGCACGCCTTGGGGATCTTGAGACTTGTGATTAAAGTCTCAAACTCTCCTACACATTGAACAGACCGCATCACTGTCTCATGGCAAAATAGACAGTTTTTGTTGGGCTTTTTTTTATTGCTTAGTTGGGTGGACGAGCTCACGTCCCACCTGGTGTTAAGTGGCTACTGGAGCCCATAGACATCTACAGCGTAAATT
>NW_021011497.1:3257084-3295119 GCF_003987935.1 Bombyx mandarina | reverse complement strand
AAAAAATGTGTGCGTGTACTAGTGTACACACGTAAGAAGTGAAACATTAATGCTATCCCTACTCCGTTGGAGAAAGTGAAAGTACTCTTCGTCTGAACCAACCGTGGTAGGGGCAAGAAAAAGATGGCGCGTAACAGAAAAATGTGACGCGTAACCGAAAAATGTGACGGTAAATTTTTTTCCAACGCCGATAAAGAAGTTTCACTTCAAAAATAGAAAATAAATTTTAATAAATTTAAATTAAAAATAGTGTAAGAAAAAATGATTTTATTGTACAATAAGCGTGGGGTGTTTTTCAGGATATTATTAAAATAACCCTTCTACTCATATCTGGTCATAAAATATTTATAATGATATTTATAATCATGTTCAAAGATTCCGTTACATACTAACATACTGAAGCTAATAAAAGAGTATTAATACATCTTCTTTTTTAATGCTATTACTAGCAATTTTCAGTTCAGATGCCTTGATGTTCATGTTAAGTTCCTAACTAATTGTATTGAGTTAAGGCGTCAAAGCTTGTCTGTCGTATGCCTTGGCCGCGAAGTAATTATTTGTATGAACTTGAATAACGGCAGTGTGAGAACGACAGCTTCGTGGTGCCAATGGGATTAATGCAACCTTATTTCTGCAGGTGCATCATTCGCTAAGATCAGATGGTTCATGGGATCGTCTAACTGTAGTCGTTATTGTGACCTAAAGATAAAACGTCTCTGCCCAGCTTATATTGTAGTCTCTCAATACCTATTCTACTTTCGAAGGTCCATCCAAAATCTCTGTAAGAAAAAGCTATATTTTATTGCTTAGATGGGAGAACGAGCTCACAGCCCACCTGATATTAAGTGGTACCGGAGCCCATAGACATCTACAACGTAAATGCGCCACCCACCTTGAGAAATAAGTTATAAGGTCTCAAGTATAGTTACAACGGCTGCCCCACATTCGAATTTGAACATCATTGTGTAATCGAAAGCGTAATTACCGAAGCAATCAGACTAATTAATGGTCAGGTATTTAGGATTTCGAATATTAAGCTCTAATTTCGAATTGAGTTTCTGAATGTTTAACTCAACTAGATAACACCAATTAGGGTCCGGTAACGCCAAGCACACAATTAGATTATTCGTCGAACGAAAATAATTTTAATATGACACGTTCGTAATTATTCGCGGCCAGTTTATTAATTGATATTCACTTTTACATGTAATTTGTTTGTTGAAAATTTTGGCGATGTTTTCGTTGAGGGTCGATTAGCAAAAACTTTGATAATTTCTAATGGCATACGATCTCTAGCCTGTAGAGGTAGTGGGGGTCCTCTTACGACTTAGTTTTTTTATTGTCTATTGTCCTTGTTGCTATATTTTAGGGAGACGAACATACGGCCCACCTGCGGTGAGTTGCTACAGCCGCCCATGGACTTCAGAAATGCCAGATGCAGAGCCAAGCCGCTGCCTACCAAATTATGGAACCCAGAATTTTGGTCGGGGCGATATGCTAGTCTATGTCGTGGCCTACTAGCTCGAACATACAAATGAGGGTTAGTGTAATATCGATAGGCTCTCCATCCTCTCGATTGTCTAACCGTAGATGCGATATACCACGACTTCACACAGTACTGCATTGTATATAGTGTCACGCTCTAAAGGCTGGAATGCATAATTGCTCCGTGGCTCTCTTCTGCATGCACTTTAGACATAACGACCCTACGACTAGAAAATGCCAGTTGACGATCGCAGTGTATTGGTATGCTTAGACAACGCTACCATCTATTCTCCGATGAGGACTTTAGTGGCTTTATACAATGACCATGAGAAGAAACGGGTGATGCCAGTCTAAGCCAGCGCACAGTCAATGATCTAATGATGGACAAACAGTGACAGCGGGATTTTGTCACTGTTGTTAGACTCTGACGAAACCCCGGGTGCTAGAAACGCAGCGAACTACAGCGGAAGTATTGCGTGAAAAGACACCAAAGGTAGATTCACATCGCACACTTATGTTTCGTGGAGTGCTATCTGAATTAGTTGTGATTAAATGTCCGATAATACGTTACGACGGGTCTTTGTGTCATTAATTGTTATGAATTTGGAATTTTTAACGCAAAACATGCGCAAAACCTATAGTTCTATTTTCGTGTTTTCCTCGTCCGATTACAAACAACTGCCAATGATCAATATGGAAATCGATGTTGAAGGGGACCCCTCTTCTCTGTCTTCCAAACTGAAAAGTTGGTCTTCTGAAGAGCGGACTTCAACTATCAAGTTTTTTAACCACATTTTTATGGTTCTCCGGTAACCGTTAAGCATCCATGACATTGTTTACCAATGTACATAAATCAAAACACACACACACACGCCCAAATATAACTTGATCCCGAATTAATTACATGTCCCCCTCTCGGATGTCAGCGACAAAAATCCTCAGGTAAACAACTGACAAAACAATTACTCTTCTTATATAATTACGTCTTTCTGACGTCAGCGGAGCGTGGCACATACAGACATCACCAATTAGAACCAGTGAAGAATATAGCTTCGGCGCGCACTATGGGATTCCGTAGGTTTTCGACTAGTTGATGAGGTATAAGCTCGACGAGCTTTAGTGGTAATTGCTTCTGCGGTGTGAGTGTCTCGCGCGCCTTTTCAAGGCCTTTTTCGCCTGAGAGGAATTCCTTCAAGTCATTCAATCCCGTTTTTGCAGGATAGCCGTTGGAGCATCATGCTTCCTAAGGAATGTGGATCTCTATGATGACCTGAAGGCTGACTCAGTCCATAAGTATATACAGTCAGCATCATTGCCCCACTTTGAGAAAGTGGCGATACGAAAACCCTCTTGTTGTGGCTGCCTGAAATTACATACCCGATACTGTGAACGGAATGGTAAACATTCGATGTCGCCCTAAACACGTCATTACGGATCCTCCCGATCCATTAACGGTGCTTTTAGGTAGCACAAGCACCGGTCACCGTCCTCGCCAAACCCGTCGCTTGCGACGAAAGGCTCGATGAGTAAATTAACCCATAGACACAGTCCACTGAGTTTCTCGTTGGATCTTCTCAGTGGATAGCGTTTCCGATCCAGTGGTAGATTCTGCGAAGCACTGCTCTTGCTAAGCCCAATGTTAGCAACACTTCCGGTTTGAGCGCCGAGAGTTCACCTACACGCTTGGGTGAAGCCTCTCAAGGCTATCAGCATAGGTGGGATAATTAAAAAAAGAGGTGTTGGGATGGATGAGGATATAACCCGGTCTGTTACCCCCTTGACCGGGTATCGCTAGCGTTAAAAACAAGGGAAGAACTTGGCCTACCTTAGAGATAGACATTAAATCTTATAATAAAAGATGAACATCTGAGTTTGTTCATAACATGAAAAACAGCCAAAGGAATTGAAACAGATCGTTATCATTGTGAATTGAAACAGATCGCTACGTAACAATAAAAAAAGAAAATAATAATAATAATATAGCATAATTTTGATTTAGCTCAGTAGCTTAGCTTAGCTCAGTAGCTTAGTCAGCTTCAAAACAAGAATAACATACGACACGGAATTTATCAAAACAATTATAACACATGTCGTGACGTCACCGATGGGTGTCACGCGCGTCACTAATTACGAGCGCCGTGCCGTCACATTCCGATCAAATTGAACGCCGGACGGCCTAATGTATTTAATTAGTTCACTTCAGAGTGATTTATTTACGGAATATAGCTTTATATCTGTAGTGATTATGGATGTACTTATTGACGCCCTACATACATAACATCGTGTAATAAAAACCAAACCCGCAAAATTATAATTTGCGTAATCACTGGTGGTAGGACCTCTTGTGAGTCCGCACGGGTAGGTACCACCACCCCGCCTATTTCCGCCGTGAAGCAGTAATGCGTTTCGGTTCGAAGGGTGGGGTAGCCGTTGTAACTATACTGAGACTTTAGAACTTATATCTCGAGGTGGGTGGCGCATTTACGTTGTAGANTAAAAAAAAGAAAATAATAATATTATAATATAGCATAATTTTGACTTAGCTCAGTACTCAGTAACTCAGTAGCTTAGTCAGCTTCAAAACAAGAATAACATACGACACGGAATTTATCAAAACAATTATAACACATGTCGTGACGTCACCGATGGGTGTCACGCGCGTCACTAATTACGAGCGCCGTGCCGTCACATTCCGATCAAATTGAACGCCGGACGGCCTAATGTATTTAATTAGTTCACTTCAGAGTGATTTATTTACGGAATATAGCTTTATATCTGTAGTGATTATGGATGTACTTATTGACGCCCTACATACATAACATCGTGTAATAAAAACCAAACCCGCAAAATTATAATTTGCGTAATCACTGGTGGTAGGACCTCTTGTGAGTCCGCACGGGTAGGTACCACCACCCCGCCTATTTCCGCCGTGAAGCAGTAATGCGTTTCGGTTCGAAGGGTGGGGTAGCCGTTGTAACTATACTGAGACTTTAGAACTTATATCTCGAGGTGGGTGGCGCATTTACGTTGTAGATGTCTATGGGCTCCAGTAACCACTTAACACCAGGTGGGCTGTGAGCTCGTCCATCCATCTAAGCAATAAAAAAAAAAAAAAAAAACGATCGATAGGTTTCCACAGTAGGTTTTAAATAATAATAATACCACTGGTACTATCCAGTACAGGCGTTATACCCAAAACACCTACTCCAATCTTTAAAAATATTACACATAGCAGAGAACACGTACATGACCATGCAAAAAGCCGCAATATTAAACACATGCCGTATAGTCCGTCAATTCTTGCAGGAAGACTTAAATATTCTGCAAGTAGAAAATGAAGCTCACTTGGCCCGTGATCTTCATTATACCGGAATATCTTAAGTATTTCGAGAAACACAATACAAAAATAATAATAATATTTATTCAAGCCTCTTAAAATACAAGCACGTACAGGAATTCATAACACTAGTATAATCGATACATGGTTTTTTTATGAGGTACACAATAACACTATTCCCTGACTTTTATGCTAGGAAAACCTGTGTTACAAAAGTCAGTGGTTCAGTGCTAGGTCACCAGGTAAAGTAAGTTAACCAGGAAGATCGATCTGTAAGAATGTAGTACGTACGTAATACCTATTTAACTTCACACCTATTTAAGCCATCTATCTGCAGAGATACATTTACCTTATTATAAATTCTGATACCTGACGAATAAATCTGTCGTCTGGCAAATTCCGTCTTAAAAGCAATAGTGTCAAAGGCCGGTTTTCGTCTAGGAGGTGAAGATTGGATTTGGAAGAATGGATTTTGAAACGGACAAACACACGTTCCACTTAGGGTGTTAAATTATTACCGAAGCTAAATAATTCTTAAGTGTAATTATTAAGGTGATACTGATTATTGACTTGAGTTATATAGTATAGTTACAACTACTGACCCTACTGAGGCCTTAGAACTTATATCTCAAGCTGGGTAGCGCATTTACGTTTGCAGATGTCTATGGGTTCCAGTAACCACTTAACAGGTAGGCTGTGAGCTCGTCCACCCATCTAAGCAATAAAAAAAAAAACCGAAAATATTCTCATAAAATCCTCGTTTGAAACAAATAGCAACATTGGAAGCGCAGTAACATAATTCGATGCTCACATAATTAATCCCCGAAAGCCTCCTTCCTATAAAAGTAGATTAACAGACATTGGCGCGAACAAATTGTGTATTAATATTTTACGTTGCAACACCAACGGACCATGGTGTGGCGCGCCATAAAACTGTCATCGTGTGAAGACAAACTGCCTCGGACTTCTTAAGAGTGATTTAATGCCGGGATTATGGGATAGTGGGATTTCGGCAGTCTGTTTTGAGATTGTAGTTACATCGAATTGATATAATGGATTTTATCATTACGATTGTATTGTTTAGGTATTGTACAAAAAGGTGAGTGAGTTGTAGACGTAATTAAATTTTTTTTAAGTCTTAAATTCGTCGTGCAGTCTGTTCTGCTATGAAACGCGCGTCCTTTCGAGATCAGTGAGTGCGAGTTTTTAACGTTCTCGATCGCGTAAAAGTTAACTCAAATTTGGATGCATTTGGAACAGCGCCCCTAGCGGCAAACATAGGCAAACGTTCCAACTCCATACAAATTGGAGTTAACTTTTACGCTATCGAGAACGTTAAAAAACTCACACTAAGCACACAGTACTATTACTAACCGGTGCGCGTTCAAGTTAAAGGTTCGGCGAATACTGTTGGAGAAGTTAGCGGAATCGTCATGAATTTATTAATATATTCCTTTTAATACTGTATAAACTATTAATAATGAATAATAATGAATCCTTCTGGAATCAGCTCTAAAGACTCAATCTAGGATTTTATGTATTCTTACGGTTGCCAAGAATACGTACGAAACATATATGCTTAACAAAAACCCTGAATCCTGAATGAGCCTGAACGTCGTGAAGCTTATGTGAGTAGCCACAAGATTAAATTATAGATGGAAGATGACAAGAGATTTACCTACTGGTGGTAGGACCTCTTGTGAGGCCGCGCGGGTAGGTACCACAACGCTGCTTATTTCTACCGTGAAGCAGTAATGCGTTTCGGTTTGAAGGGTGGGGCAGCCGTTGTAACTATACTGAGACCTTAGAAATCATATCTCAAGATGGGTGGCGGCATTTACGTTGTGGATGTGTATGGGCTCCGGTAACCTCTAAACACCAGGTAGGCTATGAGCTTGTCCAGCCATTTATGCAAAAAAATATATAAAAAAGGAGCTAGAACAGACTGCCCAAGGCCTATGTAAATGACAGGATTGATTCAAGCCTTACACCCCAGTAATAGTAGAGGGTAATAGAAAAGAAAGAAGAAAGAAGCAAAACGTTACATATTACTTGAAAACTTCAAATCCAGTATAAAATGAATTCTCTCCAATGGCGGATCCAGGGGGGGCGGTCATGGGGGTCATGACCACCCCCTGAGCTGGTTCCAGGACTTAGGTGGACCACTAATTGAATATAATGATTTTATTTATATATTTTGTCACCATACAGATTTTATGTAACTACATACCTTCAATATTTAATTAATTTAATATAATATAATAGCTTTGTATAATGGCAAACGCTTGGGAACGAACGCATCTAAATTTGACTATGTGACTCCCTCCTGGCGCCAAAGCTGGATCCGCCCTTGATTCTCTCATAGTTTCAACAATTCCGTAGCTACTATTATCTTGAGCGACCGTTGTAGCTGACAATAACAGAACTACATAGGAGCTGAGTTTAGGCATTTAATAAGACCAATTGCCTGTGGCGACGTGCCTACATACGATTGATATGTGGATGCCCATATATCTTGTCAATTTAGTTGCTAAAGGGCGTGCAATGGAACGCGTTTGGTTTACGAATAGAAATTCAAATACAGGATACATTGTGGGAGTAAATGAAGAAGTAAACATTGATAAGTAGCTGTTTTACTGTTGCAGCTAGCTATCTAGCTAGTACCACCAATCTGCCTGTTTCTGCAAATTACGATCTAATGCTTCAAGATTGATGACAGCATTCACATTGTCATATAAATGCACTCCAATAACTAATTAGTAAGGCCGTTGACTCGTTTCAGATCTTTCACCTAGTTTTGTAATAAAAATAACAAGTAACAATAATAATAAAACATGCGTATTCGAGAAACAAAGTTCAGTTTTTAATGCGATTAATAAGTACTTTAAGATATAAATTTAAGGTTGAACTAAATAGTAAATTTGAAATTAATCTTTAGTGCCTTAAATTTAAAGGCACATTTATGAATCTAGCTTTTGGCTCTTTTCTAGTTTAATTTTTCCTCTAAAGTTCTATCCCTTCTAATTTTTTTATAGTAATCGTTGAATTGGTTATAATTAGTGGATTTAATACATTTTCCCAACTGTTTGGTGAGTTTCTGATTCAATCATATTTGGCATTAATATGACTTAAACCATATAGCATAACCTTAAGCGCTATAATATAGCGCTGTATGATTCATGCACCATTTGTATAAAGCTCGTATTATTGAAAACATAAATAATAATCTAATGCGAGAAAATCATAATAATCTAATGCGAGAAAATCATAATAATAGATTAAAAGTTAATTTGGTAGGTTGCAGCCCTACAACAAAACCAATATGCCTACCTATCGAGTGTCACCGTAGTATACGGAAACCGCATTCTGCTCCTATTCCGGCTATAATATTCCGGCTGATTCCCCTTACATCTGGTTCGAACTGGTTATAGACCAATACAAAATGAGCTCCTATTTCGCCTAATACTCGAAGCGTTACAGCTTCAGTTGACGTGGTTAAATTTTGTCGCCCGGAGCTGAATGGACAATGGTCACCGTCGCATTTCAGAAAGGCCAAAGGCCATTAAAGGCCGTCTTTGTTTCATACGAACGGACAGCTAAAGCAGCTTTATTAGAGACGCACGGATTAGCGAAATCTGCATTGAAACGTACGTACGCCGGTATGTCTTTGTGTGTTTGTGGTGGTTTGCGAACTGAATTTAATTAGCATCGCACGGAATTCGCGCTGTTAATACAAATTTGTACGTTTCATTTATTATTATCGTAATTTCTCGACAAATTTATATGAACTAGTGGTCCCGCAGTAGTCGAAATTCGACTTTAATTAATTGAAATTATAAGTTTGAATATTATAATACTTCTGTTGTCAAATACTAATTATGCTTATAAAATCACAGATTCCGCCAAGACTACGTTAAAGACAAATAATATTAAAGATAAACAATAATAACCTATTGAAGGGATTTTATGACCTGGTAACTAAGACCTTTAGGTCATGTCTTATTTTAATTTATATTCTTAATTTTATGAAAAATGTTATTATGGAGTGAAATGAAATGAAGATGATTAATTTGAGACATTGATAAACTGGGATGAAATTAAATGAAATGAGATGAGATGAGATGATATGGGATGAAATATAATCTCAGTAAAATGGTGGTCATTTACTGAGATTTTTCAGTGGACTTTTTAGAGAATCCCGAGAAGTTACGTCCAGCGTTTGTTTCATTTTTCCACATTTGTGCACTTTCACAGATATAAACAGTTAATAAATCACCGTTACTACACATTTAAACCTGAAGAAACACTAAATAGACAAAATAAAATAAATCATACAACTTCACTCCTCGCGTTAGCGCCAAAAAGTCCAATAATAACCTATTGTCAATTTGACCACAGACTTTATGCAATAACAAAAGTTTGACAGTAAACAAAGAGTATATCTAAGTGTGTGTGTCAAACACGTCATGGTAGTGTGTGTAATGCTTTTTTATTGATTTAATGTATTATTTACCTAATAATGCATAATTTAAATAAAATATTAGTATTCTGCACTCCTTCTCTATATTCTCTATAAGTGTGGGAAATTTCATACTCCTCCGTCCGCGCAATTTTCGTAAAAAGGGATACAAAGTTTTTGCTTCACGTATTAATATATAGATATTTAGGTAAAACACCTTCAATTAGAAATCACAATGCGATATATTATGGTCTTCATACTTGGGTTAGTTGAGCTCCCGATTTTATATGCATCGAATAGCAATTGCTGCAGTTCAGTTGTGGATGGTAAAAAATTATCAGTGACTTCGTGTGGCACAGAAATAAATTCGAGCCAATGGAATCATATCTGCCCTTTAACTTAGAAAATGAGATTGAAGATTCATATCCCAAAGATTGTATAGCTGCAGCTATTTGTATTATCTTAAAAGAAATTCCTAAGGACATGATGGATTTAAAAACAACGAATCTTTTTTAGGAGATTTTACTACAAATATATTTAAATTTAGTAATAAACTAGTGGTCCCGCTGTGATCGAAATTTGACTATAATTAATTGAAATTATAAATTTGAACATTATTATGCTTCTATTGTTAAAGACTATACTTCTATATTCACAGATTTCGCCAAGACTATACTATAGACAAATAATATTACAGATAAACAATATTGAACTATTCTCAATTCGACCATAGACATAAAGCAAATGTTTGACAATAAACAAAGAGGATAATGTATGTGTGTGTGTGTGTGTGTGTGTGTGTGTGTCAAATACACGGTAGTGTGTGTAACGTTTTTTTTATTGATTTAATGTATTATTAATGCATAATTTAAATAAAATATTAGCATTCTGCACTCCTTCTCTATATTCTCTATAAGTGTGGGAAATTTCATACTCCTCGGTCCGCGCAATTTTCCTAAAAAGGGGTACAAAGTTTTTACTTCACGTATTAATATATAGATAACATCAATATATAAAGGTAGATAGCTTTTGAAATAAAGAAAAGTATATTCATGAACGAAATAATACTATTTGTTCGGAATGTATTATAGAATTTAAGCATAACAATTAAACTAGCATTGAGGCTGAACATCTCCCGTGGGATCCCAATATTTGCATTCGAAGGCAGTTAACGGAGCCATTATTGAAATTTTATGTGAGTCTGATTATTATTCAGTAGACCGCTATTAGAGAGTGGACAAGAGACTACTGGGGTGTTTGCTTACTGTGGAATGGGACTACACTTGGTTTTAGTTTTCACATATGGAATTTTTGGAACGGCTGTTCAAATCTCCTATCCGGACTGTGACAGACCAATCTATGGTACTCGCCAATGTTGGCTTACAATGCGCCCGTTAACCTAAAAAAGTATAAAAATATTAATTTAATTTATTTTTTATGGCTTTTGTCTATTTTATATTGAAAACAAATCAATTAGTCAAAAAATTATCAAAAATGGTGACTATTCATTAAATGCAAAAATGTCCTAAAAAACTAAACGTACCTACACATAATACGTAGCGATGTTAGAGATTACATGAATGAATAAAGTTTATCCCATAATACGGCGCTGATCACGGCTTCCTGTTATTTTAATAAATCTTTTTTAGTAACCTTAAATGTTTGTAGCATTATCCTTCTCCACGTTAACTTAGCGTATCCCGATCGAGTAGTCATCGTTGAGTTATGTAATGGAAACCTGGTAATTGCTTCGAAAGTGCTAACGTACACAATTTACACTGAATTATGTTCCGATACATGTGGATCATCCTAAATATTTTATGGGTCGATGGTTTTAATTATCGTTATTTACTACTCAGGAGTCTACTTGTCGACTGTTATTAGTACGAAATGATATTTTGGTAGAAGTTTAAAAAAAAAAGAATTTATCGAATTTTATTGTGAAGTAAAAAGTGCCGTGAAGCAGTAATGCGTTTCGGTTTGAAGGGCGGGGCAGCCGTTGTAACTACACTTGAGACCTTAGAACTTATATCTCAAGGTGGGTGGCTGTCTATGCGCTCCAGTAACCACTTAACACCAGATGGGCTGTGAGCTCGTCCACCAATCTAAGCAATAAAAAAAAGTAAAAAGTATTGAATTCAGAATATCCCGTGAAAATCTCTCACTGCAACACTTATGTTTCAAAGTAACCCAACGTTTGTAAGATAATAGATGTAAAGTATTTTGAAAGCCATTGCAATTAATGCGTACAAGGACAAAAGCAATATACTACGTTTGAAACAAAAATCACATTAAGAAACAAAACACCCATTTTGTAATATCCAACAAATTAACGATCATGTTTTTGGAAGCCAATGAGGCTTTGAATTTTAATGAGCATGGGATTTCATTTTAATTGGCAGATTAGCCTGACATCTGACGCGATGTTTTTAGCAATTCTAAACAGGAAAAACGTCACTCCAACAAATCCTGATAAGGCTGACGTAATTGCTCTCGTTTTTTAACTTTTCTTTCCGATTACATTTTGACATAGCCGTGTCTGAAAACACCGAGATACTAAACATGTACACATAAAACAGAATCTAAATCCAAGGACGATAGAGATTGGAATTCAGTGTTAGAATTTTCATCAAGCTTGCGCTGCATCTATCAGCGCCGCCGAGCGTTTTGCGGAATTGCGAATCGGACTTTGGTCAGATCCTTTTAAATCGTACGATTTACGGCAAAATAATAGCGTTGAAGCAATCTGTTGGAACGAGTTTTATCGGCGTGATCTAGACGCGGTTTTCGAGACTTTTTTGTGTTGGGGTTGTTTGAGGCATTAAAAAATATCTCGGGTTAAATTGAAGGAAATATGTTCATTTATTCGATGGCAAAAGTTGATTTACTACTGTCATTATTTGATAATTATTAAAATAATCAAAATTTCTTCTTCAATTTGAAACTTGTTGCTAGATTTTTTTTTAATTACGCTTCTTCATATTTGTATCTATATATATAAGAATGAATTGCTGTTCGTTAGTCTCGCTAAAACTCGAAAACGGCTGGACCGATTTGGCTAATTTTGATTTTGAATTATTTGTGGAAGTCCAGAGAAGGTTTAAAAGATAGATAAATATGAAAATGCTCGGAATATAAATAAAAATAACAATTTTCGTTTTCCCTTTGATATGTCCCCCGTCGGACGGATTCCTTTTGTTTGTGTTAAGTTTATTGTATTTTTAAGTTTATTTATCGATTAAGGCACTACGAAGTCTGCCGGGTCGGCTAGTAAATTCATAAAGATTGAAAGTGTACTATTATAATCCTTTAAACTAACTGAGCGTTCTGAAGAGCTAAAGGAGAATGGTACCTCCCTTTTTACCATCAATCTAATCGCGACTGAAGTATGTTTCACCAATTTACCTAAAACCTCTGGTTCAACAAGTTTCCAGCGCTACGACATACACGGCTTCCTTCAAACAATTCTTGATAAAGTATTTTGTGTTGAGCACCTGAATGGTATTGCTACTGCCGGTACTCTTGGCCCCAGGGACCTGCATGCTCAGGGGACTTAATGCTATGCAGTAAATGGATTGGTACGTATGCATATAATGAGCCGCCAGATTAAAGTATCAATTGTATTGAAAGGACTGTCACGGAGCAGAAATATGCAGGTAAGTACTTGCGACTGAAACAGAGCCTGTCGACTATTGAAGGTGAGAGAGCTAGGGATTAATGAGTTACGAGCTAGGTTGGTAAATAGTTGAGGAAACAATCGGACAGACTTTGTTTTATTTGGACTGGGTTCGAGCCTCCTATGAGGTGTCCGCGCGTAGGGGGTAAGCGGGGTATTTGAAACATCAAGTTCGAGATGTTCCAAGTCTGCATATGTTAAGAGCAGCCTACCCACCAAGCACCCGCCCTTGCAATCTCTCACCCGAAGTTAACCCGATTCATCCGATATTGATATATTAATAGACGTAATAAATTAAACTTAGTCGAAGTTAAATTCCACCTTCATCATTGATTATTTCATGTAATGTAGATACTGTAACCATTTAGAAACGGGCATTACATAAAAGAGTACAATAATAATCTATCAAAACCTTTCGCAAATAAAACTCGAAACATTGACACGTTGATTGATGATATACAGAAGTTTATTCAAAAAACCCTTCTCGTCCGTACTTGTCCACTACCAGCTTAGACACGTGAGTGACGAACTTTAACAGAGACCAACTTTACACGAACATGTATGGCTTAGACGGAAAACTTTAATGATGATCTGCTGAATATTGCATTGCGTGGATCTATATAGAGATCTGTTGTAGTGATAATTGCCATAGAACAAAAGATACTTGACAAAAATCTAATTCAAACCTTCGAAATTTTCATGTTAACTTGCACAACTGTATTAAAAGTTATTAACAACATTCGGGCCATTCAACATTCAATCTGTTCGGTGAAATAGGTCCTTCCATCGTGGGCTCTATAAACTCGGAAAACGTTAACAAAAAATATTTGTTGTGTAAAGTAGTATAATTAAAATACAATGCCAAATTATAAGAGAACGTTGTACAGGGCGGGTGGTAGCATATTCATTTTGCAAATGCGGCTCATAACCACGTGTTAACATCAAATGACCCACTTGAACTTTACTTCTAAACTAAAGCTTCAACACAGCTCAAAAGCAGATTGTCTACTTTTGGAGTTGGAACATAATATTTATTGGACAGCAAATCTATTGTTTCCTATTCATTTTTTAAGAATATAAAACAACTGATATACAACAACTGATAACAATTTAAATAACAATTTCAACTTATTTTTTTCCTTTTCTATAATTTCTTTTTTTTCGTTTTGTCAAACTTTTTCAACCAAACACAAAACTTGCACCTCTGCTCTGTTAAAAAATTAATTCAGCAGTCATAGCTGTGGGCAGATTCGTGTATCATTAATCTCTGTAGATGTATGTAAATTTAGCTCTGATAAATCGTTGGTCAAGGATTCTGTGTGTCCATTATTTCGGTAGGGTCATCTGTTGTTGTGTTGTCTGAAAATTAAATTTGAATTTTGTTTGCTTGCTTTACGAGTTTTCACTTTGAAAAAAAAAGCATAGTGAGATTAATCGTTATTAACTTGTTACTGTTAGTCCTCTTTATACTGTTAGTCCTCTTTATGGGAGGCCTACCCACGCTATGGCTTCCAGTATGCGGTCGCAACTCGAGAAATTTTCGACCCACTATTTCTGTTACGATATAGTTATGTTTGAATTTGAAATGTGGGTAGTTTTGTTGCAGCGTAATATTTGCGACTTTAGCTACGCATCTCAAAATACGTAGTGGCAATGTCCTGAGGATTTAGTTGTCCACTAAAACTCAGGTCTTAGTGCCAGACTTTTTTCCCCTCGCTATGGCCTTGAGAAGCTATTTCAGCGTTACTCTAGCGTGTAGGTGATCTCTCGAGGCTCATACCGGAGGTGTTGCTAATACTGGCCCTAGTAAGAGCAGTGCTTCGCAGAATCTACCAACGGATCGGAAACGCGATCCACTGAGAAGATCCTGTGATAACTCAGTGGGCTGTGTCTATGGGAATTTACTCGTCGAGCCCTTCGTCACAAGCGACGGTTTCGCGAGGCCGGTGACCTATCTTCTGTCATCGAACATCGGCTAAATAGTGAGCTCGTCTTTACTGAAAAAAATAATACAGTAATTTTTGTATCAAATGCTTATGTCTGTATTAATAAGGAACAGTGTACTCTTTCAGGTGTGCTTTTCAATATTAACGCAATATAAATAAAAATGCAGACTAAAGAAGTCCATGACACATAGTCACATTTATACAAAGCAATTTATTATTTAGAACTTCTGCAGATTGGTTTTATTAGCGAAAACGCGTATAATATGTACCGGTTCTATTAAACTTTTTATTTCAATAAACTCATCTCATGCTAATTACGATTTACTTTTTAAAAAAAACTCCTGGATCCGCGTCGTAACAGGACTGGTTCTGTTGTTCGAATTTCTATTTATCAACACACATTCAAACTTTTGATGGGAATCAAAAAATAGGCAATAGCAGATATTGAATATAATTATCATTATGTATAATATAATTAGTGTACGTAATTTACTTGGCATTATGCATAACAGAAGCTGAATGCGTCAAAGAGATACCTTTAACATCAAAGGCAAGACCTCCCGGCGAATTAATTAGACGACAATTGGTATTAGTCCTGTGAGTGACAAAGTACATTGACCCTAGCACGTCGTGGACAATCCTGTAGCGCCCCGGGCGAAATGTCTACGCCCAGGGATATGAAATTGATTTTGTACAGGAGTACAGAGTATAATTACGCAAACTGAATATTATCGAGTAGGCTGAGTTAGACAGAAATTTTCGAAATTTTTTAATTACATAATAACTGTTTTATTGCCTCTTTTAGAATAAAATTAAAAAAAAAAATAGGTATCAAGTTGGCTTTGACCCTGGAATTGCTGTCGTCCATAAGTAACAAAATCACAACGACAAAGGCCCTAAAAATCATCAAAAAGTCAATGCAGCCATCCACTTTGAGTCCACCATGTTTTCATCATCATCTTAGGCCTTACAGCCCAGAGTAGGTCTTAGCCTGGTCCAGTATGTCTCTCCAGACTGCTCTGTTCAGAGCTTTCTCCTTCCAGTTCCTGACACCTATAGCTTTGAGGTCGTGCTCTACGCCATCTAACCACCGGAGTTAGGGCCTGCCACGACTTCTGCGGCCCTCTAGTTTGCCATATAATAGTTGTCTTGGCATTCTGGTCTCCTGGACTACATGTCCATTGGAACTACATGTCCTGCCCATCGTAGGCGTCCAATTTTTATAGTTTTTAAACCACCATGTGGTTGGAGTTTATTTGGATTGTATAGCAACAGTGTTATTTTTACAACGGGAACACATGACTGCTTCGTGGCAAAGATACGTACGGGAATATAATACGTCCTAACACGAGTGATTACGCGAAATTATAAACCGAAAACAGACGACCAATCGGCCTCATCGATTTTAGGCTTTGAATTTTGAAATCTCCCGCTAAATTACCTGGTAACCGCGACACTAGCGCCAAACGTTGCCGCTTTTTGTGCAAGTGTTCCAAAAATTAAGAAAAAAGACAGATGTAGGTACATTCGTCAGCCGTAGGCGGTAAGTCCGTATTTAAAAAAACTTTTTTCATTCATTTCACATTATCTATACTAACTATAAGTATAATTCTGTGTAGTTGCTAAAATAAGTTAAAGTTTTTGTTTGCATCATATTACTGTGTAGTGATTATTTTAAAAGCCATAAATCACGAGGCCAGCGGCCAAAATCATCACGAGATTTTCTCACGAGAATCACGCCCCTTACATTAGCCGATAATTACATGTTTAAAAACATTTTTAAATAAGATAAACGTTCATAATCCACTCATGTGTGAAGACGCGTGTATAACTGGCAGTTAAAATTGAATCAAACGTATGTTTAATATTGGTTTTTAAACTGTCACTTGTGACATTTAGAGTTTAAATTGGTTTGGCAAGGAAATTTGACATAGAAGCTCTCGCTGCGCTTAAAAACAAATCCAAATATTAAAATGGCGTAACATAGTAAATTTTTATTGAAAAATTTCATCTTTGAAATCATTAATGTACGTATGTATATTTTGTGACGGGTACAAAAAATCGGGACAGGGTAATTTTAATCATTAAATGTTTTTTTGGTGTCTATGGGCATTGGCAATGGGAGCAGTTGGCGGAATCTTTACCGCATCACTGTCATTTTAATAGTTTTTTACCGAATGGATAAAAAGGCGAAGCTCTCAATTCCGGCGATTTTTTATGTGTGTGAACCTTAGAACTTTTTCTAGGTTCATTTTGATGTTTTTTTTTTTTATTACAACTGGTGCTCCTTAAGGTGTCCCATTTAAATTTTATCGATTTCTTTTATCAGTAGTTTTTGAATTATCCTTAATAATGAATACTTGATTGACTTATACCATATTGATGACACTTATATTTAATTATATTTATTGTTAAAATATTTTCTCCATATACACATTCCTGACATCCGAGTTTGCAAGTCTGTTTCTGTTTTTAAATACAAGGTCAAACAATTTTATCTCTCACCAACCGAATGATAATGGTTCTATACTCTTCGTATATACGAGTGTTACTGTGTTACTTATAATATTTGCTATGTGTATGTGCATTACTATAATTCTCATGTTGTATTTGTTATTTTAGTTATGTGTTATTGGTTCTACACACACTCATCACTTTTTATTATTATTCTCATTATCCTCTCGCAGGTCTGCTGGAAGAGATTTCTTAAAGAAATAAGCAGTGCCTTTGTACATATTTTTCCTATTACTCTGTACTATGTCTTGTTTTCTGTGTGTACATAAATAAATAAATAAATAAATAAAAAATTCCTCTTAAGCAAGTAGCATTTTGTTACTAGTTAAAAAATATTACGCGTGTCGGTGCGTTAAAGCAATTGAGAGGTTAAATGTCTATTTACGATCACTTATAACCGGCTTGACCGTAAGCTCAGCTATCAATCGACATAAAAAAAATCCATGATTTCGTTCATAAGTCAACTGGTCTATTAAGTACACAATTATTTCCTTAACACACTATTGAGTACTCGTTCAACTGAACGATAAACATAACTTATGTTCGCACTCGTGTGCTCTAGTTAAAGTTCAATTTATTTTATTTAAGAGGCGTGTGAAATGTCCTTTAAATAGAACGTCACAATCGTTTCGAGCTGTAAATTGTGGTGGGACGTCTTGTGAGTTCACACGGGTAGGCACCATCATCCTGCCTATTTCTGCCGTGAAGCAGTTTTTAAGGGCGGGGCAGCCCTTGTACTTTTAAAGGTCAAAGAGACCGTAGAACTTATACGTTACAGTTCCGGTAACCATTTAACATCATGTGGGCCGTGAGCACCAACCTAAGCAATAAAATAAAAATAAAAAACACTTGATACCAAGGATGTTTTCAGGACCCTACCCACTAAACGACTCCCCTGTACTGTTCGCCCAAGCGTCCGAGGTCAGAACTCGGATAATGTAAAGGGATTACCGCGGTCAATACTACAACCAGACGGCGCAGCTCACCCCAAGGACGCCCGGCCGACGAGCCTTCGAGGTGAATCAAAGGCTATGAAACGTCGGCCATCTCGGTATGGCAGCCCGCCAGGCCGCCCAGACGGTGCCGCTGGTGTCCCGGAATACCCCGCTGGACCAGGACCAGCCTGCCGGGTCGGGACGCGATACACCGCCAACCGGTTGCTCTTTTTATCTGGAAGATATTACTCCATAGCAGCGCGGTAGAGTGCTAGTAGCGTACCGCCCGTCCTCGACCCCCTCAGGTCGCCCCGTGACCTTAACCGGGGGGAAGCCGCCACCTACAGGGGGTTTATTCAATCTCCTATTACCACTTTTTTCCGAGCCGATGGCCGCTCATAATATATAGGATTAGTATATAGGATCAGGTGGCCGAAGATGTTAAAGGTCAGGACCGAAGATATTTGCGCTTCGACAGTTCATATACCGTTCAACGGGTAGGTGTATTGCCACCAACCAAATAAAAACCAAAAACCAAATAAAAAATCGCCAAAGAAAACTATTATGTTATTTCGTGATTGGTTTTCCAATATTAAATAATAAGATTCGATATCGAAGGGTGAAAGGTTTAAGCGACATTTCGCTTAATACGCGAAATTTATTTTTATAATTAAAGGTGCGTTTTATTTGGTATCAACATCAACAGTTTGATGTTACTAATTGAACTTCAATTAAATTTACTCAAATCGCATAGCTGAAGAAGTTTTTTTGTTGTGATTTCTGTTCCAAATTTTAAGCTTCAAATGGCTTTCCTGTAAAAATGCAAAAATATCGCTTAAACCAGGCTAGTTAGCCTTTCACCTGTCGATATATTTCATAACTAGCGACCCACCCTCGCTTCGCTTCGGAAACTGTAATTTATTATTGATTTCTCCACTACTTAATGGATGTTATTATACATATAAACCTTTCTCTTCAATCACTCTATCTATAAAAAAAACCGCATCAAAATTCGTTGCGTAGTTTTAAAGATTTAAGCCTACATAGGGACAGAGAAAGCGACTTTGTTTTATACTATGTAGTGATGTAAATATTCACAATGTACATCAAGTTATTACGTGATATTTTACGTAAACTTTCGATGCTCGATACGTGAACAAATGCAATAATATATTTACAATATGAACGCCAGATTTGAATTTACAATCGCGATCCGCCCAAAACTATTCAGTATTTCATTTATAACCGGTGACTCACAAAAACTGGACTGTCCATTCGGACAAATGACGTTAAATTTAAACCGTCCTGACGTATGAACAAACAAAACAATCCTTTACGTTGCCGATTTAAAACCCAGAATCGTATGAAATTTAATTTTGATAGATGCACGAGAGAACACAGCGCAATTACAAAATAACTGTCACGGAGTATTCGTTAGCTGGATGTGGCATCTAAGTCTTTCACCAAAAAAAATCTTAGTCATGTGTAGGTGGAGAGCTAAGCGAATCGGTTTTAAATATTTAAAAAATTCATTGTGTTATTTTATGTTTTTATTGCTTAGTTGAGTGAACGAACTCACGGCCCACCTGGTGTTATGTGGTTACCAGAGCCGATAGACATCTATAACGTAAATGTCGCCACCCACTTCGAGACATGAGTTTTAATGTATCAGTATTTTTTACAGTACAACAGCTGCCCCACTCTTCATACCGGAACGCATTACTACTTCACGGCAGAAATAGGCAGCGTGGTGGTACCTAACCGTGCGGACTCACAACACATACTACCATCGGTAGGGCGTATCTTTTTTTTAAATGCGCCACCCATCTTGTGAGATAACTTCTGAGGTGTCGGTATAGTTACAACAGCTACCCCACCCTTCAAACCGAAACGCACCACTGCTTCACAGCAGAAATAGGCGGGGTGGTGGCACCTACCCGTGCGGACTCACAAGAGGTCCTACCACCAGTACATTGTGTAAAATGTATCTTAATCATGTTTTACTTGCTTCATTAAAGATCAAAATGATAATTTTCGACCTTCAAAATTGTGACTTACCGTACCCTACTTAATTATGCCGTCAAAGCAGTCTTGGTCTCTAAATCACATCCAGCAACTTTAAGTCAGTGTAATTCCATCAGATTTGGCTGTCGCAAAGCCGAAACGCGGATCAAGCTAGCTTTGTACCGACTGTAACTCGACGCGTTTACACTAATTGCGATACGATTCGGTGCGATTCGGTGCGATCGCGCGCGACACGTCGAACAAGGATTACGGAGATAAGGTTGATTGCTGTCATTACATTTCGCATAGAAAGGGTTGTGATTAGTCTTGATTACGTAATTACGGTCGATAAGAGATAGTCGTTTTTGTTTTATAGATACAATTACAGTTTATATTGACGATTGCGCGTAAATGGGGACGTGTATTTTTTTTTCGTCATATGATTTGAATAGCATAGCGATAGCAATTACAATTGTCGTTTGCGCCCTGTACGCCATATCTGCGGAAAACTATGTTTATGTGATTAAGAGAATTTATTATTTTATTATAGATACATTGTAGCAACCCTAACCTGAAAACGTATGTATTTTGTAGAAATGAATTGTACAACATTATAATAATAATTAAATTTACTACGAACTTGTCAAAACGTAAGTGTATAAAATTAATGTAAGAGAATTTCATCATCATCATTTTAATTCCTTTTTCAACCGCTGCCGCGGTGCTTAGTTCATCAGGTCCATCGACGAATATGACATTCATATAGGTTTTAAACTTAACAAATATTGTTTGTAGACTATGGTTTTACGAATATCTCGGATCCTCCCGATCCACTAACGTTGCTTTTAGGTACCTCAAGCACCGGTCATCGTTCTCGTCGAACCCGTCGCTTGCGACGAAGGGCTCGACGAGTAAATTAACTCTCAGACATAGCCCACTGAGTTTCTCGCCAGATCTTCTCAGTGAGTCGCGATTCCGATCCGGTGGTAGATTCTGCGAAGCACTGCTCTTGGTAGTTAGCCAGTGTTAGCAACGACGTCAGCTCACCTACTCGTTCGGCGAATCTAGTATAACCCCTCGAAGTTACTACTCTATGAACTTCTATCTTATACCTTTAAACGAGCAATTCTTGTATATTAATATATATGTATATAATCTGAATCTCGGAAACGGCTCCAACGATTTTCATAAAATTTAGTATACAGGGGATTTCCGGGGCGATAAATCGATCTAGCTACGATTTATTTTCAGAAAATGTTGTTTTATTCGTGTTTTCAATAATCAACTCTTCCCGACATCTTTTGGCGAATAATAATACTATTTTTCTTAATTGAGGGCAACTAACCGCTTTAAAGACAAAACAAGATGGCGTTATCAAAAAAAAAAACCGAGCAAAGCTCGGTCATCGTCTAGTTAAACTCTAAACGCTACATTCGAACAGATAGAGATATTGTTTTTTTTTAAGAGCAAACACAACCGAACTAATTTGTATTATTTATTAACAAGTGACCGAGTAAAACCAATTTCCTGAAAGCCAAATAAATTGTGTACAAAAACTTTATCTCGAGACGTGCACTATTAGGCGGACATTCTGAACGAATCGCGCATCGATCAACGTCGCCACTAATTCTTCGACTAACGGTAAGTCAAATTGGACTGAGAAGTACTCAGACTTACTCTTGTGATAATATATATATATTCTTTAGCATTTACATTAAAAATGACCTTAGAACTCATGTTTCGACGTGTGTGGCGGCATTTGCGTTGTATATGTCTATGGGCTCCGGTAACTACTTAACACGAGGTGGGCCATGAGCTGGTCCACCCATCGCCTGTCCAAACAAACAGTAGTTGCAGTTTTTTGACAAACCATACGAAAATGTCTCTCAGATAAACGGTAAGAAATATAAGTAGTAAAAAAGCTGTGGCAAAAAATTACGACATGATTTACTGGTGGTAGAACCTCTTGTGAGTCCGCACAGGTAGGTACCACCACCCTGCCTATTTCTGCCGCGAAGCAGTAACGCGTTTCGGTTTGAAGGGTAATGTAGACGTTGTAACTATACTGAGACCTTAGAAATTATATCTTAAGGTGGGTGGCGTTTTTACGTTGTAAATGTCTATGGGCTCCAGTAACCACTTGGCACCAGGTGGGCTGTGAGTTCGTCCACTCATCTAAGCAATACAAAAAAAGAGAAAAAAAACATGAAAATGACTGCCATCTCTAAATACCAAAATCCCCCAATTTAATTTCCAAGTACGGTCCCTTGTTGTACTTAAAATCGGACACAGAGTACGTGACGTCGAAGTGAATCGGCTGTTTTTCCTTTTATCCGGCGAATTGTTTCTGAGTGGACAAATAGTTTAGGATGTAAGCGCTCGCGAAGGGTGTCGAGATAAGGGTTGAGGACAAACCAATTTCGTTGTTATAGAGTTTTTACGTAGCTTAACTGTATCGATTGAATGTAGGTTATACGTGTCAGCTTATTGTAGTATTTTTAATAGTTTTAGTCCTGTTCTTCAACTTTGAAGGTCTCTTGAGGCAATCAACGTTCCAAAATTCGAATTGTCAACTACCTCAACGTCGAAGTAGGATGTTTTTATTCATTTTTCTTCCTAACTTCCTCTAGGCCGTCTCGTAATTCTAATTTTAATCTAGTGGTATTTAGTATTGTGAGTCTATTGGGGCAAGTGACATTTTTTTAAGCTACGCGTTAGGAAGCGTTTTCTTTGTACCTCCCGCCACTGGAGCAAAGTTCATCTATACTACTTAGAAAGGGGGAGGGTGATGGGAGAGATGTGCTCCGTACTAAACACTTCCCTTTCCCCCCTTTGCCTTTTCATGAGTTCTGTCTCACGCGAGGTTTGGACGTAGGTTGTTGTGCGACAGGAGGTTTTAGACAGTTCGAATCCGACATGCCCCGTCCTCCATCCCCAGTGGAAGACAAAAGTCTGGCGATTTCCTCATAACCAAAAAAAAAATACTACTTAGAACCGATGCGTTTATCCACAGTGCGTTTTCAGAGATCTTTTTGCCACTTACAGTGCGGCTCTGGAATGAACTTCCCTTCGTGGTGCTTGACGAGAGAGCCCAGTGGTAAACAAGGCTGGGCTCTGCGTCTGACATGGCGATGTCCATGTGTGATAGTGATTTCTCCGCATCGGCAACAATGACAACAGAAAAATTACTCTCTAACGATTCAAATTTGCTAAGCTTCCTTACGACATCTTAAGCGTAAGCACATCTTCAATACGTGAGTATACTACGGTGAAGTATTAATTAATGATAATAATGGGAGGTTTTTTTAAATATTAATGCAGCTTGTCGCTATTCCCATAGCTCATCAGTAGCTTCTTCATGTTAACTTGTTACAGTCGCCCATAGATCCAAGCGAATTGGGCCGCTCACCTTGAGACGTATGAGTGATGTCTAAACATGAGGCGGCGGGGAGAGTGAGGCAAAGATCTCCTCATTAGGCAGAAATCCGCCGCCGCCGAGCATACGCGAACCGGCCACCTAAGAGCTTCGAGCTTCACCCGCTTTGTGCGGGGAGGCGTGATCGGCACGCTCGTCCGTAAGAGGAAGCCAGGTGAAGGTAGGCCGCGTTCCCCCGCCGCTCCGGGGGAAGATGCAGCGCAACGCCATCAAGGCGGGCTCCCGGTCCGTCGACTGATGGAACAGGTGATCGAGTCAGCGGCAGCCACCCTTCCGGTGTCTGGACGACGGTGGGATGGATGTAATATGCTCTGCGTCGACCCTGTCCCGTCGTCTCAATGACTCCGACTGGACTCCAGCTCGATCCGGGGTTGGGCGCTGGCTGTGAGCGGCAGTTTTTGGTGAGGTTCAAATCCCACATACCTCAAACGTGGTGATTTTCCCCTGTAACAAAAGAAAAAAATACGGTCTACAATAACCATATCTTCCAAAAGCTTACATAACATTAAATTATAATTCGACAATGCATTGCACAAAGACGGGCACGTGTCTTGATGTGAGCGATCGTTTCCGTATGACGCTCGTGATGAATGTGAGATGAATTCTATTTTTCTAAAGATAGATGCACGAATGTGGTCAGGACTCATAGAATTAAGATTAGCGGCTTCGAGAAGTAATTATCTTCAATACAATGCATAATTGTACTGTGGCTGTGAGTTCATCTATACCTACAAGCCAAAAAATATGTATAAATATATGAGCTAAAAAGCTATAAGCTATAAACCAAAAGCCAAGCTATAAACCCAAAAAAATGGCACGTAACAGTTGTTATTAAAACATATTTAAGAGTTACCATTAACAAGAACGGTATTCGCTTAAGCATCACAATATACAGTTTGATTTTATCAATAAGACAAAGCCGTCGAAACTATGAACACCCTACTTAACAATGCGACATCTATTTTGTAACTGTCAAACATTTAAGATGTCTGCCAACTGGCAATGTGTATGTAAATGTAGTGAAAGCCCGCTCCAGTTTATTGTTATGGCGGAACGGCCTAAGACGTTGGCAATAGTTTAAGATGTAGCGTATATACGGGAGGTAATCACGTCAAGCGCGACTTTACTTATCAAAAGCATAGTAATTACGGAGTTGTGAATTTTTTTTTTGTTGCTTCGATGTGTGGACAAGCTCACAGCCCAACTGGTGTTAAGTGATTACTGGAGCCCATAGACATTTACAACGTAAATGCGCCACCCACCTTGAGATATAAGTTACAACGGCTGCCCTACCCTTCAAACCGAAACGCGTTACTGCTTCACGGCAGAAATAGGCAGGGCGGTGGTACCTACCCGCGCGAACACACAAGAGGTCTTACCACCAGTAATTACGCAAATTATAATTTTGCAGGTTTCATTTTTATTACACGAAGTTATTCCTGCATGATACTAGTGTAAAACTAAGCATGCTTTTGTGTAATCAGTTTGGAGTTTAAATGGAAGACTAATTGGTAAACTGAGGTCACGCTAAGTGCCGCGGAATTGATCGATAGGTATTAAAAGTTACCGTATCAAAGTACCTACTGTCAATGAATAGCGTTCCAAATGCGATCCCATTTATGTTAATCCAAACAGCGAATATGACCATTGAACTTGTTGTGACACTTTCATTACGGTATATTTCATGAGTAGCGAACCATGTCTAAGTGCTTCGGATCTCGATTGCAAATGTAAGATTCAAAACAGGCCGTTTGTACGTCAATGAGTGTCGGGTCGATTTATTGAAGCGATTTTAGAACGAGCCGTCGATTTTATTTGTCGCTAAACACGACGTTGTTATTACGCTTTATAACCAACAAAATGTATCGCGTTGTTAAAGAATGCAGAGAGTATTTTTAAGCTATTGCATAGCTATCGCGGGCCTTGAGCGCGGCAACTGAATCAAGAAATTCCGTAACGAAAATAACCTGACACCCCCACTGCGCCTACTATGTAGCTCGCGTTCAACACATTTACACGTTGCGCTTGTGTAGTGTTTGTGGATAAGCGCGCGGCGTGACGTCGCACTGCATGAGCATCATGAAAAGTCTGCCCATCTCTCTCTCACGCGGTCTAGCTTATGAGTGTGAAGGGGATAGTTAATGTTTTGCTTTTGTTAATGTTTATAAATATAGCGTAGTCTTATATTTTTATTATTGTTTTAATATTAAATTATTATTGTCTAATTGTAATTGCATAAGTTAATAAAAATGCTTTGTAATAGCTTTACCGCCGCAGTCCCCGAGTGCCACACGTCTATTTTTTAATGAAACGCCCTTGAAAGAAAATTGTGCAACGACAAAGTCAAGTTCCGAACAGCCAAAACGAATAACCAAATCCAGACCTGTGACCAGTGACAAATATCAAAACATTACAAACTATCCCATTAGTGAAATTAATTATTAACCATCCCGCTGCCGGGTCCTCGACAGGGGTACGATTTAGTAAAAGCCAAGTTGTCGATGCTATTAATACTATAGGATTCGAGTTTGTCAGTTCGTCTTGTTGTTCAACTGCGTTGCGGAAATGTTAATGTTCTTAGATTACTGCTACTAATGTTGAATAGTTCGTCTCTTGAAGTACGGGATAATATTTGTTAAGTAATTGTTTGCGTCTTGATCTAAATTTGATGTTTCGTTCACTTTGCACAAAGAAACAGATGCGCCAAACAAAGCGTCGTATGAAAAATTATGCTGCTCGTATATAAAGATTTTTTGCAAATTGGTCATCATAAAATAATTATTATAAGTATTGGTTTACAATATGCTCTATCTGTGAGCGATAACCGTATGATGTATAATAAATACTCAGAATGCTCTTTTGCTCTTTCACTTCTGAGTTCGCAATCTTAGGTCCTGAATCTTTTTCGTTTATTTAATAGAAACATACCTAGTAGTCCACTAAAGATGTCACATCAGATTTTGCAGTAGACGGTGGCTTGGCTATACCCCTGTCAACGCTGCTCTCCATGAGCGATGGCAACTACTTACCATCAGCCTACAGATTCGATAACAAAAATCGAGGTAGTTCAGAATTGGTTTTTCTGATTCGATATCTCAAATTTACAATCAATAAAACCTCCTCGAATATGCAAAGGCATATTCTGTTATTCGTAGTGCCCATCTATCAGTAATTAGTCTTTGGTTTGGGATGCTGACTGAATTCTTAAGTACCTCGAATCCGTCTGTCTGCCGCAAACAATACAGCGGAATGAATTAAGTTCGAATCACAGACCGCGGTCGACGGAGACCCACTATTTCCCGTGAACAATAACAAAATTGTATTCCGGGATCCGAAGGAGTTCAAAGCGACAAACCATTCGTCTCAACGTCTAGAAATTGTAATTAAGTTGTTTACTGGTTAGCCTTTTGATTGAAAATTTGCTATTAGCAAATTTATTTATGATTTAAACAAAACTAGTCTTGTTTACGTAGAGTCAGTCAACTGAATGCATTCATCGGAAGAAAAATCTTGATTTTTTGTAGTTTTTTTTTCGGATATTAGGTTTACACTAATTCGAGGTTTCCACACGTATGTGATAGGTGTGTATTGACGGTCCGCAGATGTTGGGAGTTGACTGCGAACCCAAAGAACGGGTCAAACGGCTTTTGGAGGGTAGGATCCTAAAAACATCTTCCGCTTGCACTCTCTCATCCGACCTCTGATCTCCGCGCGGGGTCATAGCCCCCAGGCCTCGTTTGAAGAGCTCCGGAGAAGCACTGCAGAGGGAAGCTAATTCCAAAGCTAAATGGTTGGCGGCAAAAATACATCTGGGATCGCACTGCGGATGAACGCAGCGTTTCCAGATAGTATGGATGAAATTCGCTCCGGTAGCAGGAGGTGGCATAGTGTAAAGAAGCTTGAATATACGTGAACTAGTAATTATATCAAATCGAGTAATGGCAACGTACTTATGAAGTCACCGCTGCTTCTGATGACTTTATACCTCAAACAAAAACGGAAAGTACAAATTAATTATTAAGACCTTTGAATTGCGTCAGTTTTTTTTATTGCTTAGATGGGTGGACGAGCTCACAGCCTACCTGGTGCTAAGTGGTTACTGGAGCCCATGGACATCTACAACGTAAATGCGCCACCCACCTTGAGATATAAGTTCTAAGTTCTCATTATAGTTATAACGGCTGCCCCGCCCTTCAAATCGAAATGCATTACTGCTTCACGGCAGAAATAGGCGGGGTGGTGGTACCTACCCGCGCGGACTCACAAGAGGTCCTACCACCAGTAAAAAATTCATTCACCAAGTAGATGAACATCTAAAAAATACGTTTGAGTATCGTCTTCGTTTTCACTATTGGCCCGAAGGGAGTAGCCCTTAATAGGATGTTGTATTTGCGATTCATTTTACTACATGTAAACAACAAATACGTCCTAACAAATAGCCATTTATAACCGAAAATATTCTCTTAAAAACGCATTAACGATTAGAAACACATCCTACATCATTCAACTAAGAAACGGATGTGGAACGACACTGATGTATCACTGTCCCTTAGACGTTGTAGGGCCGACATCTTTACAGTCGCCCTTGCATTCACACTCCATAATACTTTGATCAGAATGAGACATAGAGTTTCTAGATGTGATTGAAATAAATAAAATTTAAAATTTCATATTAATTTTTTTCTCTTATTAATTCGATTACAGAAATTTGTTTTATTTTGTTAAAGGAACTCACAAATGACATAAACTACGAAATAAATAGATAAGAGAGAGATTTTGAAGAGCGTTAATGAACGCACTTCATGTTACATCACCACATAGTATAAAACAAAGTCGCTTTCTCTGTCCCTATATCTGTCTGTCCCTATGTATGCTTAAATCTTTAAAACTACGCAACGGATTTTGATGCGGTTTTTTTTAGTAGATAAAGTGATTGAAGAGGAAGGTTTATATGTATAATAACATCCATTAAATAGTGGAGAAATCAATAATAAATTAGTTTCCGAAGCGAAGCGAGGGCGGGTCGCTAGTACATAATACAGTAGCACTTCAAATACTTGCTATTAAATCGTGTTTTTAAATTATAGATTATACATAGATACAGATCGTATAGATATTGATGATAGGAAAATCCTAGAATACAATTTAGAACACAACAATAGATAAGTTCGTCTATATTATAAACTTTAGAAGACTCTAACTTGTCATTTAATTTTAGACTTTCTGTGTCATTCAAGACAGCGCGAACGTCAACCTTGTGACGTCAATTTTGTGGTTATCGAGCAACGTAAAATTGGAGTCTCAAGTTTGTAATAGATACAGCAGCTATTATACCTTGAAAACTGAAACGCAGGATCGATTCCAGGCAGAAATTTACATATAGCACCTACTAATGGCACGCGAATAACACGTTAAGTCGTTTCTAGAATATATTTATCTTTGTAACAGCGCTCACACAATGGCGACCCCTGGTATATTGCGATTTATCGCGTGTTGATTCAATCATAGATTCCCTTTTAAAAATTTGACATTTCGAAGCCAATTTCGGATTATGAAAGTTGACGCAATTTATTTTCGTTTTATTGGTTTCTCGAAGATCAAGCTTATCTTACTTCGTATATATGGGCGCAAACGCCACTATTGGCAATAATTAACATAATAATATATAGTTTAGTTTATTCTATGTTATTGTTTTTTTTTATTGCTTATTTGTGTGGACGAGCTCACAGCCCACCTGGTGTTAAGTGGTTACTGGAACCCATAGACATCTACAACGTAAATGCGCCACACACCTTGAGATATAAATTCTAAGGTCTCAGTATAGTCACAACGGCTACCCCACCCTTCGAACCGAAATGCATTACCGCTTCACGGCAGAAATAGGCACGACAACTTCACTTGTTCATGTTATTATTAGCAAGATGAAACTGTTATTCTACCATATTTAATAATTAGCAGACACTGTTTTGATCTTAAGATGTTCAGAATATGTTTAATGTTTATATTAATAAATTTAAAAACACAAATGACTGTATAAATAATTAAATATGATAAAGCATAAATATTAATAATAATTTATATTATAATTAACAGTAATAATTTAATTAAGTATTGTAATTATTATGCAATGATGTTATTGTTGTAAAAGACCTTATAATAATATGTGTAAACCCTGGCTTAACGCCGACATATACAATACGATCTTCAGATATTATTTTGTACGGGATACGTAGTTACAGTATGGAAAGAGGTTGGAAACTATTTCTTAAAGGTTTTAAAGTTTTGCGCTGACTATTGCCTGAAGTGTTTACCTAATCACGCTAAGGAAATAAAACACAATTCCTATAATTTTATGCCGCGAAAATCTACTGTTTTCATAGAGGCCGAAATAATAAAATGAAGGTGTGTGTATAATCTTAGTGAAATTTGTATTTTTTCTGCGACTCGCGAAATTTGATTAAAATAGATAATACCATTGTACTTTGGTATTTAATGTTTTGCATTTGTGTTTATTTGTGATAATTTCTTTTTCTAAGCTTTATGATAAGGTAGTGTAAGCCTACTGGCAATTACACTGAAAATTACCGTTACAGAACTGAAATGATAAATCCAGCTTGGTACCATAAGACAACGAAAACAATGATTGGATTATTCAAGATTCCATGGCAACACCATACCCTACGCTTTTTTTTGCCTTTGTAGGCAGACGAGCATACGGCCCACCTGATGGTAAGTGGTCACCGTCGCTCATGGACGTCAGCAATGCCAGGGGGCACAGCCAAGCCGCTGCCTACCTTATTATTTCGATAGAGTTTTTGCAGTTCGCAATAATTAAATAACACCAGTGGTTTCTTATATTTCTATGAAAGTGCACAAATGTGGAAACAATAAAATAAAGTCGCTAGACGTGGCTTCTCATAATTGATAAAGCATTAAAAAAATCGACTTAATTTCATTTCGCTTCATATCATTATAATAGCTTCATTTAAAAAAGTCAACTGTCAGACCAGTTGAAGAACGCCTCACATTTCTAGTCACAGGATTCACACACACCTAACTTCACTCTTTTCCTCTTTTTACTTCAGAAAACCAGTCTGAATAAACTTCACCCTGAAACCAAACACTAGCCAATTATAAAAATTACATCATTTTTACTAAAACAAAAAAAGTTCATAAAAAGAACACGTCGGAAAATAGCAAGCATTCATTTGCAAAAAATCACGGGAACCTTTGTTTACTGAAGAGGAAATAATTAAAGCCGAGTAAAAAAAAAAAAAAAACGTGGAATGAAACACAAAACAATAATTCGCCAGGTAGATGGATAATCCGAGCACTTTTTACAATGGATAAAAGGGAACGAATGCAAAGGAGACGTACCAAATTAGCAATTTTATTATGAAAAAAAAAAAAAAGATTGAGAACCTCTTAATGGGGGCTACTAATTTAAGTCGATTTTACTGTTTACTGCAGCCGAGTTTAGTGTAGCGTTGTTAGTAATCTTAATGGTGACAGTTTTGTTACTTCTAGACGCTCGCGTATTATGAGCCTAAAGGGTTTCTTTAAAGGAGAACTCACTGGATCCCATCGAATGTCCAAAAACTCCTCCTGCTCAGCCGGCGCCTGACCCCGTATTGGACTGGAGCCCAGTCGGGCCCATTGAGATGGTGGAACAGGGTCGACGCAGAGTATATAACATCCAACCCGCTGTTGTCCAGGGGTAAAAAAAAAAACGCTTGGAGGAGAGAAGCGGCCGCCCCCTGCTGGAGAAAGATAGAAGACCGAAGAGCCGAAGAGCTGAAGAAGAGAAGAAAGAAGCGATCCCACCCTCCCATCACAACTCCAAGCCTGCTACATGTAGTCCTGCAGCGCATCACCCCTGCCTCGATAGGCAGGGAGTCACATGCCCAGGCAGAGGGGTTTCCTCGAGGCCCACTCCGTGCCCCCGCAAGGGGACGCGACGACCCTTCTTCTCTTCTCCAGACGCCGGACCGGTGGTCGACACGCACACCGGTTCCCTCGGTCGACGGGCCGGTAGCCCACATTGATGCGCCATGCTGCAAAGTGGTACGTCATTCTTACCTATTTCTGCCGCAAATAAATCACGCGCTCCGATTTGACGGGTGGTATAGTCGTTACTCAATACAATTGTGAGTTCGACAAGATCACGCTTGGTATGTGGTTGGCGGTAGCCTCGTACACCAATCTAGTGCAAAAAAATTGTTAATGAAATTCAATAAATTTGGATTGATATTTGAAACGCGATTTTAATATTTTTAATAAAGTTTTGCCACCGAAATTGGAGGTACTTTGTTTTCACGGCAAAACATAACTTTGATTATTTTTTCTGACAGTTAATTGTACTTCTACATACATCAATGATCCATAGTTTAAGTAAGTGTTAAAATAGTTTTTAATTATGATCGTAACACAATAAAAACTACATTTAGAAACATTACTAACAAAATGATTTCACATAGTTTTTTTCAGTAGGCAGCAGCTTGGCGTTGCCCCTGGCGTTGCTGGAGTCCACAGGCGACGCTTACCATTCACCATCCAGTGAGCCGTATGCTCGTCTGCCTACAAGGGCAATAAAAAAAAAGTTCGACAAAATCTTCGAGTTACAATGGTACGGCGCTATTGAAAGCGTCAGGTTCCGTATACTGTTTTTGAAACGTGATATTTTATGTAATGAGGCAAACTGGACTGAGTGGTATTTTGTTTTATTGTTTTAATTTTAACGAACACAATATTTGATTCGCATGCTACACGATATACGCGTGTCAGACATATTCTTATAAATAAAACTTTCGGAACTAGGTATTTGCTTTATTTTATTATCCAACACTGCTTGTTTTTCTAACACCAAAAAACTTAATCATACCATTAGTCGGATATTCTCAATTCTGTGCAATACGTTGAATAGTCTTCCTTGTAAAATAATAAATACCCGTTCCATGGCTACGAAAATTACGAAACTAGAAACCTTCTTTTCTTCTTCTTGCCCCCATTCCACATTATGTGGGTTGGCGTAGTATTTTTTTTTATTGCGTAGATGGGTGGGCGAGCTCACGGCCCACATGGTGTGAAGTGGTTACCGGAACCCAGAGACATTTAAAACGTAAATGCCGCCACCCACCTTAAGATATGAGTTCTAAAGTCTCAGTATAGTTACATCGCATTCACGACAGAAATGGACAGGGTGGTGGTACCTACCCGCGCGGACTCGCAAGAGGTCCTACCACTAGTAATTAAGCAGATTATAGCTTTGCGGAAATTATCCTCTTAATATGCTGCATAGGTATTCGGCATGAATTTTATGACCGCCAGCCTGACTTCAACTCTCCTTGGGTTATACCTACATATCTCCAGTAGTATAATATATCTAATACAATGTGCCGTAGGGAGAGATTTTCTGTTTGTTCTTTTCGTATCTCTTTTATTTCATCAGTATTTGGTTCTTTTTTTTTTCTTAGTGACACGCTTTATTTGTTATTTCTTCTGTACTTAAAAAAAAAAAATATAACACTAGGAATACTCGTAGGTAGTTTTAAGTGCAGCTAGTGCTAAGCGTCAAAACGAAAAATTTCAAATTTAAATAATCGCAAAGATTATTAATTTAAGTGCATGACGCTTGATGACATGCAGTGGCTTTGCCGATATGCATTAATACGCCTGGCTTAGCACGTGCTTCACTGACAACTCACAATCAAGTAGATAATTTACTCGCTGTCTTCGGCATAGTCAAAGAAAGATTGCAAGCCATAAATATTTCTTAAAATTATTCTACGATATTCGTAACAAAAAAAAAAACTTATAAATAAATTCATCGTTATCCAATAAAGATAATGTCTACTTATATACCCAACTATATTACGAATATCTATTCAAACTAACACTACCCTAATTCATCACACCACCCACGATCCGCCAATCAATCAAATTGTGTCCCTAAAAATAAAATTTTCTCGGATAAATTTGTAACAGATTTGTGTGGAGCTTGCGCGGGACAATTACATAAATATTCAATGGGATCTCCGAGTGTCCTGAAGTGTGGTGCATGAAGACAGATGGCGATCCGCGATGACCTCTCGCGTGGGGGAGATATCATATTTAATACAAGTGTGCGCTTCTCAAATCAGCTCGAAGCGAAATTCGTGATACGTAGTTAAGTTTTATATATTTTATTTAATGAAAACATTCAATTATTGGATTGTCTTCTAAATATTTGTGATGAAGGTGGACTTCCATAAAATTTTCCGGCGTTTTAAAAGCAGTTAGAATTATTGTACCTATATGTCAATACCTGTGTCAATAGTGAATGTCAATAAGAAAACCGTGACAGAGATAGATGATTTTAAAGTCGTCGTGGCCTGAAGGATGAGACGTCCGGTGCATTCGTGTTGAGCGATGCACCGGTGTCGAATTCTAGGCGGGTACCAAAATAACAATTTGCTTAATTACTGGTGGTAGGACCTCTTGTGAGTCTGCGCGGGCAGGTACCACCACCCTGCCTATTTCTGCCGTGAAGCAGTAATGCGTTATGCGTTTCGGCTTGAAGGGCGGGGCGGCCGTCGTAACTATACTTGAGACCTTAGAACTTATACGTTGTAGATGTCTATCGGCTCCAGTAACTTAACACCAGGTGGGCTGTGAGCTCGTCCACCCATCTAAAAAAAACGTTAGTAAATAAATAGAAAGCGTTATTTAAAACGCTGCTATTTTATGTGCACATATTGATTAGTATCTCCATTACAGCGTTAGCACCACAAAATAAACAAATGTTTGATTGTGATATTTGCATACGACACGTCGCGCTGCGTCGCGACACGCGTCACGTAACGCGTTACGGGGATTACATTTATTTTCAATCTGCCTTCTTGATTAGATGTCGGGCTCAGTTTATCGCACACAAAAAAAAAAAGTTTGAATATATTTAGATTTATTGAAGTAGTCGTGGGAAGAGAGATTTCATTTTATTTGATACCTAACTACACAATTTCTTAATTAAAAATAATGTTTTACGTATTAAACTCGCATTTTTATTGTCATTACTTCAGAGTTTACGACTCTACGTGGTCATTGACCATTAATATGATATTCGTCGACATTTGAATATTGTGCTGAATTTTGATATTATATTTTATTTGTCTATAAATGCCCGCATTAATAAAATCTGGAAATGACACTATTAAAATATACCATATATACCTCTGATGAATTATTTAATTGGAAATGTTGACGTGACTTTACCATTTTTGCTATATTATGTAATAACAATAAACTTAAGACCGTACATAATTTTTGGATATTAATATACCGAAAAACTGCCAGTTTTATATTCTCCTTCTTTTCTTTCTGGTCGTTCCCTCAATGCTGAGGATCGTGACTGTATGTCAATCTTCTCCACTCGGTCCGGTTCTGCACCATATGTACCGCTCCCCGTATCTGGCCTCCAGTCACCTCCTTGAGTTGGTCCACCCATCTAGCTGGCACTCTTCATCTAGCGCGCTTCCCCTCCATTTCTAGAATTATCCATTATAACACAAAAGTCCACCTCAAAGCCATACACAAAGTAATACCGATATATAAGAAAAAAAAGGGCAATCACATAAAAATCTTTAATAGGAGTGCACATATTATTCCCTGTCCACTTAAACAAGGACGGGTCACCCAAGAAATAGTTTTACAAGATGTCGGCAGTTTGTCTTCATTGCGGACAGGTTTATGTGCGGGGCGCGGTAAATAATATCAACGCGGAAAACGTCATGCAACATTCATACACAGCAGTCTACATACAGGGTGTTGTCATAAAACATACATCCAATAATTATTGCTAAGCGAATTTTTTTTTTTGCTTAGATGCGTGGACGGTCTCATAGCCCACCTGGCGTTAAGTGGTTACTGAAGCCCATAGACATCTATAACGTAAATGCGCCGACCACCTTGAGATATAAGTTCTAAGGTTTCAAGTATTGTTACAATTATTAGTTATTAACGGCTTGAATGATTTTTCTAATCGACAGACTAGCTCACGGCTTACATTAAGTGATTATCGTAGTCCATTGACATCGAAACATAAATACGGACGTCCAGTTTTTTAATTAGATCTAAATATCAAATGTAAAACGCCCATCTCACTCATAATTTCAGAATACATGCGACCTTTTTAGTATAATAAGATTTACGTTCATTGTTGTAGTATTTTACTAACACGTGTACCGCGCGTATGTCCTACGAAAGGTTGGAACAGCAGTCTGCAGAAACTCAAAAACCAGGTTCAGGTTCGGACCTTAGTATTTAGGCCAAGGACGCTTTAAAATGGACGTCAAAATACTTTCGTATTGCCATTCTGCAATTTGTTGTCTTGATTATCCTACATCTTCAATCATTCGCTCATTGCTAGGCATCGTGATACATCCGCCTGTGACAATTTTTGTGTTTTCCAGCCACTTATGCTGATCATAAAAAAATTTTTATTTATTAGAAACTATGCAAAATGAACCCCCTGTATTTATCCCGTAATAAGTGAACATCTAGTGCCCTCGCCGAGTACTCATCTCTATCGGCAGTGAAGAAGAAAGAATTATGGTGGGGCAGCTGGCGCCAATTCACATCGGCTATCGAGGAAATTCTTTTTGTAAGTAGTAAACCTGTGATTATCGTGTCTACGAAACTCTGAGAAAAATATAATTAAAATGATCTATACATATAAATAAAATTGGTGTGTCTGTTTTTAATATTGAAATAGCCGCTTTTTACTACATGCATATGAATATATATATACGGTACATAGACCAAAATAACATTTTTAACAATTTTTGTCCGTCTGTCGGCCTGTTTGTTCCGGCTAATCTCTGGAACGGCTGGACAGATTTTGACGGGACTTTCACTGATAGGTAGCTGATGATATAAAGAGCAACTTAGGCTACTTATTTTAGACTAGCTTCGCCTCGCGGTGTCAACCGCCGTACGACAATAACCGCGGGTAACATCGCGGGACTCAGCTATCAATAATAAAATTTAATGTTTCCGAAGCGAAGCGAGGGCGGGTCGCTAGTCGTAAATAAAATTTATTTTTTAGTCAGGTATTTTTTAGTAGTTTTGTAAATAAAATGTACATTTTATTTACAAAAATATGTAGTTTTACGAGATATACAGACAGATGCCCCATAATGCGTCCTACAATAGTAAACTTGACGAAAATTTAACCATTGTTATTACGTCATAGTTAAAAATAGCAATATGTAATTAAAACATAAAGTTAATCCTATACAATCTACCTATTTTTAGTTTAATAATTATCTCGAATAATGCTATTTTTTTAAATAAGCATTGATCAACATATTATTATTTATATGTTATACATATGTTGGTTAATTCATAAATAGATGGTCTTCAAGTAAGTAACACCCACAAAAACCATAATTTATGTTAACGCAATCTATATGAGAATTTACCCATAGTAATTTCTCTTCCCTCGATCATGGGCAAACTGGACTATTTCAAGTAAATCGAAGTGAAAGGGAGATATAATGCGATTCAGAAATGGATTTTCCGTAACTTAATTATATCGAGATGCTTTTTTGGTTTGGAAACACTAAATGATTATTATATTTCATTGTTTGCTTCTTTCGACTTTTATTGTATTTAAAACGTAGGTTCCTTTTTTTTTTCGTAGTCACCCGTGCTCTGGTATTGTATATAAGTTTTTATATTTTTGTTCTAGACCACGAAACACAGTACTATGAATTAGAGCTGTTCCGACACATCGAGTTCCACCAATAATGACAGAAAATGCACCGTATTGATTAGAAGTCGTCGTGGCGTAAAGGATAAGACGTCCGTTGCATTCGTACCTAGTCAGGTCATAAATTCTGTCACATGTTTAATGTAAAATAATTGAAACAAGTTTATTCATTACATAACCATTCATATACCAAAATGAACTTAACAAAACATAGATTCTTATGACACTAAAGTTTATTCAAAATGACCTCCGTGATTTTGAATACAGGCCTTCAATCTGCGCGGCCAGTCGTCTATCGCAGCACGAACGAGGTCCATGTCAATATCGGCGGCTGCCTTAATCAAGGATGTCTTGAGTGACTCCAAATTGGGATGAGGCTTTGAGCACGCCTTTTCCTCCAAGTGTTGCCATATCTTGTAATCTAACGGATTCAAATCTGGACTGGAGGAGGGCCAGTCTTCGTGCCGGATGAAGTCGATTTCACGCGCCGCCAGCC
>NW_021011497.1:3158454-3256391 GCF_003987935.1 Bombyx mandarina | reverse complement strand
TTGGAACGAAGTTCCTTATCGCGCGTTGTGAAAGGGGGCTAGACGGAAAAAATTCTTACGAAAAGTTGTCACGACACTTTTTAGATCCGTCATTCTGACCAATCAACGTGTAGGCGCTTATCGCGTGACATTGCTCGTATCCGATTGGTCCGCGTAATGAGTATAGTTTCTCGAGATAGCGTTTCAACAATAGTAATTTAGTTCATAGTATTGTTTTTTTCTTCTTCATAATGCCGTAATTTATTATTATAACTTAAAAAAAAATTACAATTCCTTCACTAATTAATCGAAAGGAACTTCGTTCCATCCGGGTGTCCCTTGACACCTCTGAAGTTTTTTTTACTGGTGATAGACGTCTTGTGAGTCCGCACGGGTAGGTGGTGCCTTGAAGCAGTAATGCGGTTTGAAGGGGGTAGCCGTTGAACTGCTTAAAGTGTGAGACCTTAGAACTCATATCTCAAGGTAGGAGGCGGCATTTACGTTGTAGATGTCTATGGGCTCCGGTAACCACTTATCACCAGGTGGGCCGTGAGCTCGTTTACTAACCTAATCAATAAATATTAAAAATAGATGTGATAGAAGCTAGCAATTGTAGCCGTTGGACTCCTATATCCTATGAATTTCACCATCTTCCTATTTTGGCCGCCAAACATTTCCACACTTAAGTCTGAAGGTGGATAACTGTATTACCAAAATTGACATTGTGATCTCTTTGGTTCTTGAGATGAATCTTGAGGCTAAAAATCAGAATGAAATCACAATGGTATTGGCACGAGATGATGTTTTTTGGCACGGGATGACTTGCATTGGTTCAACTTCCGAAAATTTCAAGCTTTTAGTTTTATTTGCAGAAACAGTAAGCACAGTACTGGTCTGTGTAGCCTCACAGTACGAATGATGACCATTGAGGTCTATTAATCGATGAACTAAACAAAAATCCAAAAATTTCGATTCCGTTTTTTGTTATAGTGTAACACTTTTTTTTGTTTTCACTGTAAAATCCAGACAAACTAATGGCTTTTCTTATCACCGTACGCGATTCTGTCACGTAGCTCCAAGACTTAAGATATCGGATGCGATTTACATACGAAAACATCACAATCTTTTGTTTTAAATAAAACGGATATATATACTAATATTATAAAGAGGAAAGATTTGTTTGTTTGTTTGTATTGAATAGGCTCCGAAACTACTGAACCGATTTGAAAAACTATTTCACTGTTTGGAAGCTACGCTATTTCCGAGTGACATAGGCTATAATCTTTTTTGAAAAAAAAATAGGGATCCTTACTAAAACTCCAATAATGTAACCCAAGGTGTAAGAAAATTACCTAAAATATTCTTGAAACCGCGTGCCCTGCGAAAACTATTGATGATAGGATAAAATAATGTACTACGACTTTGTAGAACACATTATTATTTACAAAAAGTGTCGGGACAGCATATGTCTAACTATTATAGTTATGACGCAATAAGTCTTCTTTTATTTAAAAAAATAAAACAACGTCAAATATCGTTGAAATTGTTGTTAAAAACCCGAGCGGAGCCGGAGCGGGCCGCTTGTCCATAATAATATAGAAACAGAGTGTGGCCATTAAATTCTGTTTGGTAATTAAGAATTTATTACCATTCTAGGAGTATAGTGAATTTGGGACTACTAAAATTGACATCCGCCAAAATATTTTAAATTTGCGTTATTGTTGGAACGCGTACTTTTAATAGCATCATTTAATTTTATTCCGGTTCTAAGGGTTGAACGGCCCTTACTTGTGTATAGGCTGTATGTCATGTATCAAGATTTGACGGAATTCAAGTAGTGATGTCTGTGGGCTCCGGCGACCTTTTAACATCGAGTGGGCCATGATTTCGTTCACCGTGGACTGATCTACTCAACTAGTGCAATAAAAATTCACCAGAATTTATAAAACGATGGACAGCGGCTTGGTCCTGCCCCTGGCATTGCTGATGTCCATGGACGACGGTAACCACTCACCATCAGGTGAGCCGTACGCGTCTGCCTACACGGGCAATAAAAAAAGTCCGTACAATAAAAACCAATAAGTAAATATATATTGGATAAAAAAATCATCCGATTATATTCCACGTCAATTTCACCATCCAATTAATTCGATGAGTATATCTGGAAATAATTAACATTATTCTTCTAAGCCGTTCGAACGCATGGTATCCGTGGGGTTAGAAATATCCCCTCGGTTGAAACAGGTCATGCGGAGGCCGGTTTAATCTGTTTAATTAACGTACCAAAGGTTCGATTTTCACGCAGAGAGTAACCGCTAATGATGTGTTAATTTAAATTTATTGAGTCGGTAATACGAGGAAAAATCATAAAAATATACACATAAATTTAAAGAAATGATAAATGACTTAAGGGGTTAACAGTTCAACGAATTGGTTCAGAGTAAGAGCGCCAACGTAATTTATGTGTTCAGTATTTATATTATAACTATTCATAAGGTAAATTATAAGTTTTTTTTTTAAATGACTAGTACAGAATGAAGTTTTTGGCCTAGTATTTATAGATACTCTGTGGGACCTCAATTATGGATCCCAATTGCATTAGAATGAAGACTAGTGCATTCTTTCAAAATGTAACTGTCGATTTCTTTATAATAATATCAGGTACAATAGTGGTACAGGCACAGTAGTTTTAATTTTTTTGTTTGTTGCACGAAATCATTCGAAATCCCAATACTAATACAAATATTAATCATGCATTGTTACGGACTGCACATATACATATATTTAAGACATTTATCTCACTCGCCCACCTACCCCTGGTAAAACTGGAAAGACCTCCGGGCCTACAGTTACTGGTGGCTGGTGACTTCTCAAAAACAAAAACAAAAACACCTAAATTAGCCACTGACTTCTGAACACTAAGCTATCTATCGAGAACAATGTGTTATCAAAAAATTTACCGACAATTTCAAAAATTTATATTTGAAAAATATTTTAGAATATACACAGCAGTTCTTCCTATAAACTCACTTCTCGTCTGATTACAACCGTTGGCAATTTCGTGCAAATGAAATGCAGCACCTGAGACCGAATAGTACCGACGTGTAACAGACACGTCTGATTAGATTGCAATAAAAAATGATTTTCTTTAAAGAGCTGCTACGATTTCTAAAGCTGTATTGAAGCTGTTTTTATCTTTCTAGGCAATTGGCAAAGAAGCCAATGCTTGACATTTATCACAACATCAATGCAATGAAGCTATTATAAACATCAACGTTTAGGCTTACATCGAGCTTACTAGTTTTTTTTTGCATCAGATTGAACGAATCCAAAGCTCATCTGATGCCAAGCGGCTACTGGAGACCATAAATATGAGGTAACACAAATATATCACTGAATTATTCGGACGTTAAGTTAAAATCTTAACTGTAGTTTATAATGAATGGCCCCTTTAAATTGGAAATCAATAATTTAGCGAAAAATAGGCTCGAATAAAAAAGGAAAGAAAAAAATATATATTATATTATAGAAGTACTTCACAAACTACTCTATGATTTTAATCTAACTTAAACTTCATAAGGCTAACTAACTATTTACTGAGATTTAAAAAAAAAACAATTATCTTAAAAATCGTATTTAAAAAAAATACTTTTAATGACATTGACTTCGATTTGATCAATGTGAATTTATAAAACTTGAAGTGAACGTTTTTGTAGTACTCGATTTCAATAAGCATTTAACAAGGTAAACCCTTTACAAATCCAAATAAAATTCTTTTTATCTGAACTTCCCGCAGCACCGATAAGCCATATCATTTCTTATAGTCTATTTGAGTGAAATATACCTTATTGCTTAAAGATAGAGTTCGAAATCATCAAACATTTATTGTCAAAGCATGAATCTTTGGAAGATATATTAATATAGCAGATACTATTGGAAATTGAATCGTGTTCCATAGAACATAAGGACTTGTTGTTCGAAATGAAATTAACCCTTAAAATGATTTTTCTCCGGCTTGTCAAGAATGCGGCGATGCGTTAACGTGGAAACATCTAAGAAGTTTCAAATTATCTGAGTTGTTTAAATTGTTTGTGGTTATTTTCTTCTCATCTTTAAAAATATTGTAACATCACAACTTGTGTAAACTTTCCCTGAAATTCTGCTGGAGGGAATGAGAACTTTTACTGGTAGGGCTTATTTTAATCTTGCACTGGGTTTTACTATTTAAGCTATATTATAATAATTATCAAAAATTAATTTTCATTTTTACCTACCTATTAATATAACTAGAATACCTACCTATAATATAACTAGTAATACCTATAATATAACTAGAATTGGAACAAAAATGTTTTTGCCTTATTGAGCGAGCGCTTACTAAAAAATCTGTTTAAAGCTGTAAGAGCTAAATTATGGACAGCTAATAGCTAGATCTGATCTGACTGATCAGCTTGATTTTGATAGCTCTTCATAGGATATAATGTGCGAAAGCAGTCTTACTATTGTGACATCAACAGCTATCATCATCATCATTATCATCAACAGCCCATAGTCGTCCACTGCTGGACATAGGCCTCTGCCAATCCACACCACTGAGCCCGGTCTGCGGCTCTCCTCATCCACTTCTTGCCGGCCACCGTGCGGAGGTCATCGCACCATCTAGCCAGCTATGCGACGGTATATTTAGAACGCTTACTTGATTCCACAAAAAAACAATAGTCCATTATTCAAATCCATATTTTCCATCAAACGCGAAATTTTGATACGAAAAATACATGCATAATGAAGTAGGAAAAAGTACTATGAAAACATTTCTGAAAACGTCATATTCCTTATAAAATATTCGCTCATACACCCATTTGTCTTCTTCAAACAATAAAACAAAAACATGATCAAGGAATAGCCCGTATCATTTTCGCTCTTATTTCCGTGTAATAAAGAACGAAAGATTATGATTGTACTTTAGACGTGAAGTAGTGGTCCTTTCCCATTATAATTTTAACGCGACTTTTATTTTTGAGCATATAGGTACCTTAGTTTTTCGTGTGTGTTTTAATTTAACTCCCATTTTGTTCGCTCCCATGTTGTTCAAATACTTAATATATATTTTTATTTTTATTTTTTATTGCCCTTGTAGGCAGACGAGCATATGGCCCACCTGATGGTGAGTGGTTACCGTCGCCCATGGACTTCAGCAATGCCAGGGGCAGAGCCAAGCCGCTGCCTATCGCTTAATACTCTCCACAAGCCTCGTTTGAAGAAGGAGGACATGTCATAGCGCTCGGGAAACACCGTGGAGGGGAGCTCATTCCATATGAAAGTTTTATTTTTTTAAAACGCCTCGTTTCTCTATCGCATTGTAAAAGAAACTTGTTATTGTGTTTTTAGTTCATTAAAGGTGCGTGCGAGCGGAAGCAGTCGCCGCCGGATGCCTTTTCTCGGGCGGCTTGTCTTTGGCGGCGTGATCAATGGAGTGACATTGTGGTGACCATAATGTTTGACATAAAATAGACACAACCCACTGAGTTTCTAACTGGATCTATCAGTGGATCACGATTCCGACCCGGTAATAGATTCAGCGAAGCAATGCTCTTGCTAGGGCTAATTTTATCAATTCTTTTAAATTGAGCCCATGAGCTTATCTACCAGCATGCGTGAAGTTAGTATAGCCCCTTAGGCTATCAACGATTAGATAGGGAAAATAAACGTACAATACATTTCCTATGTTTTATATCCTGTAATACTTGAAGATTAAATATCTTCAGTGTGTTGGAATAAAAATATCATGTATTTCGAATAAAATTCATAATCCAATAAGACGCAATGTTAAATTGTGCGGTTTTGGATTGAGAAGCGCTGGATCAAAAACAGATGAATCACATTAAATCTTTTTGGAGTTTACTCCTTTAGAATCGATTTACATATATAGGCCCGGGGTATGAAAATTATGGGGACCAAAATCGTACTAGCATGTCACACGAAATGCGTTATGCGCCTGATTGGCTCCTGATTGCGTGATGCGTGCGCGCGCCAATCAAAATCGTACTAGCATGTCACACGAAATGCGTTATGCGCCTGATTGGCTCCTGATTGCGTGATGCGTGCGCGCGCCAATCAGGAGCCAACGCGCGGCCGCGTTATCGCAGGTGACGCCGGGCTGCTGCGCCGGCAGTCCGCCACAAAGCCTCGTACTGATCGCGCGTTTCTCTCATTATTGTATTTTCATATATTTGTTAGTCGTTTGTTTTGTGTCTCGTTAATTTGTTAATAATCTGTAGTGTATCGTGTTGTCGTAATATAGAACTATTTCTCGTATTGTTTCGTTTAATTTTTTATATCCAGTAAACTCCAGTCGTGCGTCGGAGCGGACACACACACTTTTTTTTTCTTCAGTTGACAAGCGCACTTATCATGTAAATGATATTAACAATAGATGTGCCTCGCTATAAAGACTGCGTAACTACTGAATCCTACTGAATTCTGGGATAAAAGTAACCAAAAAATTCTATTCATGTCTCATTGACACCGAATCCGCAGTTATTGAGATTATCCGAAACGAATAGATGGACCCGATTTAAGAATGCGTGTTTCGGATATGTTTAAAAAAAAAAAAACTTTAAAAAATCTAGAAACGAACTGAAGCATCGTCACCCTACAGCTGTGTTTGAAGCGCACCGCCCGCATAAACAATTACATACAAAACTGAAAGCCTTCCTTCCTCGGGGAATATCTTTTGTCGCCAAATGATCATTCGTACGCCTCGGCCTTCCAAAGATATCAAAAGAGACGAGACTCAAGGTAATCTTTTGATGATGAATTTTAATTAACCTTTTTCGAAGTTAAGAGACGTATTTACATTTGAGAACCGCTATTTTTTTTTATTTCTATGCGAGTAAATGCATGAGACTCTTGTTTGCAACTGCCAACATGGGTACATGTGAAAGTATTGCGAGAAATTTAAATGAGAAATTTTATTCTTTTTATTGCTTCGTTGGGTTAATTGGCGGCTTATTTGGTTATAAGTAATAACCGGAGACCATAGACATTATATGTAGTTTGAATTATGACGTCCGATTTGGTGCATGCAAAAAATAAAAAATAAAATGACATAATAGACTTCGAACAAGTCTATTATGTCATTTTATTTTTTATTTTTTAGACTGGTCCATTTTTGGAACCGGTATGCATCATGGCTACGCGGCAGGAATAGGCAAAAGGAATATATCACCATAAAATTCAAAACTCTTGTAAAATTTTCAAGTTTTATTTTTATTAAATGATTTTGTACCGTTATCGTAGAAGTCAATCGTCAATGTGTATTTTAAAAATTGTGTTCGTAACTTCGTAGCCGATACTACGACTGCTACAGCTCTACGGTGCTACAGTACTCGTAGAAGGCTGTAGCTCGTAGCTAATAATATTAAAACTACTACAAAATGTAGTCGTAGACCATTCATATGGGCACTATAATATTACCTAACTTATTACTGGTGGTAGGACCTCTTGTGAGTCCGCACGGGTAGGTACCACCGCCCCTCCTATTTCAGCCATGAAACAGTAATGCGTATTGGTTTGAAGGGTGGGGCAGCCGTTGTAACTATACTGATACCTTAGAACTTATATCTCAAGGTGGATGGCGCATTTACGTTGTAAATGTCTATGGGCTCCGTTAAAAACATAACACCGTCCACCCACCTGAGCAATAAAAGTAAATAAATCTCCATTACTTCATATCTGATAAACATTTCTCAAGCAAATATATATTCCTATTTACAAACAAACACAAAGTGACCGCAATTTCGACAAAGCTGTAAACTATTTCCCGAGGAAAACCCTTAAATAAGGGACCAAATCTAATAATAGAAAGGTGATGCTGGGAAATTGGAGTAATATGGTGCCTCGCTGTGGGTTAATGGAGAGGAAATAAACGAATTGACCAAAAAGATTTTCTTCATATAACTTTATCATTCTCGAAATCTGGGGTCTTTGAAATAAAGTGCCTACATTGAACTCAGAAAATGTGTTTTAGAAAATGTAACTAAAGCAAACATTTAATTATATTAGGAGTTTTCATAAAATTATTTTGCGTAGTTACCGATATTTTATTTAAGAGAGAGAGAGAATACACTTTATTGCACACCAACACAATTTACATTCAAAAAAACAGTCAAAAAGCACATGTGTACAATAGGCGGTCTTATCGCTAAAAGCGATCTCTTCCAGACAACCGTTTAATTTACAGAAATTCTGTATTTAATAGTAACGCATTGGAATATATAATAACAAAATTAAGTTTATTTCTACCTAAATCTCTTAATTGCCGAATTGTTCGATGTAGAAAAATAAACAAATATTATAAAAAAAAGGCACACGCACCATGACTTTTTTATTTTTATTTTTTTTATTGTCTTTGTAGGCAGACGAGCATACGGCCCACCTGATGGTAAGTGGTCACCGTCGCTCATGGACGTCAGCAATGCCAGGGGCAGAGCCAAGCCGCTGCCTGACATAGTAAATGACGTCAACCATTTTAAGACATGAGGTTTGATGCCTCAATTATATTTAGATTACCGAGATTAATAAAAAAATATGTGTGGTGTCGTGGGACACGGGATAGGAACGAAGTTCCTTATTATAAAAATATTAATTTTAAGTTCTATTCGAGGTATAATGAAAATAAAACTGGAGGTTTCGCACCAACCCACGGTCATTCGGTTGTTTGCAAAAGAGTTAGTGTATTGCGCAAACGAACGCTCTGAGAACGTGATCAATGAATGATAAAAAAATATTTTATTTTTTGTACGTTATTACAAAGTTAAGTCGTACACTGTGTGCGTTACTAATAAAAACCTTCCTAATAAAAATATTTTTTCCGGTTAGGGTACCCCTCCGCATCGTCCCATAAGGAACTTCGTTCCAAAAGGAATACGTAGTATAGGTATAACTGCCACATAGAAGACCACAGAATATGAAATGTGAAATTGAATGAATATGAAATTTGGTAGGCAGCGGCTTGGGTGTGCCCCCGGCAATGCTGACGACCATGAGAGACAGTGACTCACCATCAGCTGACCCGTATGCTCGTCCGTCTACTAAGACTATAAAAAAAAGAAAAAAAATCCAGATGATTCTATCATTACTAAATGCTCGGCTTTAAATACAAAGCAACGTCGTAGAAGTCAATGACCCACCATTGTACACGACTTAATAAATAAGTAACGGTACCACCTGAAATAAAAGGACAGTAAACGCCAAAAGTCCCGAAAAAGCAGTTAATCGCGTTCTGAGACCGCCCCGGAGCCCGAATGGCTTCATTTACGATTTTTATTTCCGACTAGGTACGGAACGCTTATATCGATAGTTCTAGATATTTTTTCTAAGTCTTCCTACGTGGGGAGCACATAGAGCGTGGTCAAAATCGGTCATAGATATAATCAACGTCAAAGGCCCAGTCAAACTGCTACCTACCGTGTGAAGGACTCTCCTCAAACTTCGTTTGAAGAAGAACCTGTCATAGCGCTCAGGGAATCCTATAGAGAGAAAGTCATTGTAAAGCCGGATGGTATGTAGCAAAACTCCAGAAATGGACTGTGGATAAAAGCAGCAGTTTGTATGGCTGAAGTCTGATGTTAGGCGGTGCAATGGCAAAAGGAAGATGGCGATATCATCTCAACCAATAACTCAGAGCGATCCCTATAAGAAAGACATTGTTACACGTTGGGGTTCGGGATAAATAAAATTCTACCGAATTACAAGTTGACACTGTATTTATCACTTAGAACACTTAAAACACTTCACAAACACTTTGAAATTCTCAATTTGCTTCTTCCGCTTCGCTTCAGGTGATCCGTTCGCTGTTTCGCTTCGAGTAGTCCGATTAATAACAAACTTCGTGCCTTTCCTGCAACGCTTTTATACCCAAACCACATCCCTAGAATTATCGAGAATATTCCATACATTTCGAGTATTGTGTTTTCGCTATCTGACAATAGATGGCGTTGTACTTCTTGAGCGTTCTAGGTGCTACTAGATCCTTCTATATTAAATCGGCTATTCGTTGTTAGATGGCGTAACAGTATATTTGTTGTTTAAATAGGCTAATAATAAAGACGAAGATATTTAAGGACTTTATCGACCTTTCCATCGAAAACGTCCCATCTCTAATAATAATAAGCGCTATCGGCGTATTGAGATTAACTCTCGTTTTACTACATCAGGTCGCTGTACATTAAATTTAACGATTCTACTTCATTGACCATTGCTCTAAATTGGCTCCGACAAAGATGCTAAAGCACCATTTTAACTATTTATTTTATTTCCTAATGTTGTTTATGGTATTAAAATACAGATCGAATCGGAAAGAATGAATGGTCCATATAGACGCTTTTGAACGAAGCTTTTAAACCAATAAGCAGTAAAATTTAGCCTTTAATGTCACGTCTTAAGTGACTTTGAGTTACTTTGTCATTAGACTATAATAGGCCCAGGTAACTATTTAACACCAGCTAGACTATGGGTGTACTCCTCTTATGTGCTTTAAAAAATAATACAGTATACACGGTTGAGACAATACGGTACAGTAAAATCTCATTATTCGCGGGGTATAAGTTCCGGAAATATGCCGCGAATACAGAAACCATGAAAACCGTGGAATGATGATTTACAGTAATTATATATATATATATATATAGGTGATACGTTCTTAGGTGACAAAATAAAAACATACTTTAGACGTCGTTGTAATAAGGACAATTTTAGTACTTTATTAGTCTATTTGACGACGCCCTTATAAAGGATATTCGATTGGATACCTACATATTGGAATCTTTTTTATCAATGTGTATATTATACCGATGTACCGACTAGATACGCGAATAAACAAAACCTTTAGCCGCGAATACATGGGTCGCATTTTTTTAATCCGCGAATAGTGAAAACGCGCATGAATGAAGCGCGAATACGGAGCTTTTACTGTATAAGCTTAAATCTTATTACGTTATGTAGTGCTGTCAATTCGAAATTTTGAAAGCTAGGATTTGAAGGTAGAAATCTTAGGACGTATACTTAAAACTTGAATGTGCTTTAAAATAAGGATTTTATTGTAATATGTTCACACTGAAGACAGGATCAAAGAAAGTTAATTAATAGCAATGACAATTATTAGAAAACCTTTAATTAATTTAGATGCGAAATGGAATTAAGGAATGATTTTTTTTATTTATTGCTTATGAAAATATAAAAAAAAGACATGCGTTTTTTTTATTGCTTAGATGGGTGGACGAGCCCACAGCCCACCTGGTGTTAAGTAGTTACTGGAGCCCATAGACATTTACAACGTAAATGCGTCACCCACCTTGAGACATAAGTTCTAAGGTCTCAAGTATAGTTACAACGGCTGCCCCACCCTTCAAACTGAAACGCATTACTGCTTCACGGCAGAAATAGGCAGGGTGGTGGTACCCATCCACGCGGACTCACAAGGGGTCCTACCACCAGTAATGAATTATTTAATTATAATTTTTTTTTTGTAAAGTTCTATAAAACGAATTCTTATAACGTTTTTAAGATACTTTTTAATTCCGCTTATATTCCCCAAATTCGTGCTTCAGTTAACAAATAACCATTGAATTACGGGTTAAAAACGCAAGTTGTTCCTTAATTACCCAGAAAGTCCAGGGCGCTTCAAAAAGCATTTGATCCTGAATTAGAATTATTGGGAAACCGCATTTGAAGTTATCAATCAAAGCTGCACGTAAAAATAATTGAAATTGAAAATGCTCAATATTTTCGAAGCGATATCATAAATTCGAATTTATGATTTTACGCATGGTGTATTATGTATATTGTGGTATATTGTGAGAACCAACCGGATCGTTTGGAACCTCTAGATCTGCTTAGGGATTTCGGTTCCCTCTGTATTTTGTACCGTATTTTCCATAGGGAGTGCTCTAAGGAATTGTTTGAGATGATCCCTTCATCTCCTTTTTATCATCGCACCTCCCGCCATCGGAGCCGAGTTCATCCATATTATCTGGAACCGCTGCGTTCATCGACAGTGCGTTTCCAGAAGTCTTTTTTGCCACGTACCATCCGACTTTGGAATGAGCTCCCCTCCACGGTGTTTCCCGAGTGTTATAACATGTCCTTCTTTAAAAGAGGCTTGTGGAGAGTATTAAGCGGTAGGCAGTGGCTTAGCTCTCCCCTTGGCATTGCTGAAGTCCATGGGCGACGGTAACCACTCACCATCAGGTGGGCCGTATGCTCGTCTGCATACAAGGGCAATAAAAAAAGGGTGCGTGTACTTATGTACGCGCGTAAGAAGTTATACTTTATTTTTATTAAATTAAGTTGCTTTTTTTTATTATAATCAATTTGAAAAAAAATCGATTAAACAACATCCTCAAACACGCTTATTGGACATCCCTTTTCTTGACATCGTATAAATTCGGTAATTCTCGGTACGGCTCGGAAAGTTCACCTGCGGTTATATTCAGACTCGCCAAGCTACGTCGGTCGTATTGTAATCAGCGATTTAGTGGGCAACTTCATTCTGTTAATTTTGTGTCACGGTGCGCGCGCATCGTAAAATTTCACTCTCATCAATTTTTCATTTTTCAGAAACTTCAAAAAAGATGTTAAGTTTATGCAGGCAAAAAATCCTTATATTTTAGAATCATCATTAAAACTGAAAGCATTCTAATCTATACCCATGCTACATGAGTCTCTCATACATGTCTAACATACGCACGTTGAAAACAATTATCTGTGTAATCAAACGCACCCCAAGCCAGCGGCGACTAATTAATCGCCCGAACGGTTTTCAATAATCGTCCGTCGGCGGTCGACTTAATGAAAAATCGCCCGGAAATATCCGGAAGAATCCGGTTTTTGAGATCGACTGACCGTGCTAATCACTTGTTCACGGGATCGTGTGTGTGTGTTTTCAATACGACTTTTTTCGTTAATGAGGACGACATATTTTTTGTCGTTTAATAAATTACTAGAGGTCCAGCAGTAGTCGAAATTCGACTATAATTAATTGGAATTGTAATAAGTTGGTACACTATTATGATTGTATTTTATACTTCTATAGTCACTAATTTTGGGCTACACTATAAAAAATACGAATAAAGGCAAACAATATTTAATCTATTCTCAATTTGACCACAGACGTCAAGAACAAAAGTTTGACAATAAATAGTATGCATGCGTGTGTGCGTCAAATACATGGTATGTTATGTAGTGTGTGTAATGTTTTCTTTATTGATTTAATGTATCTTTTATGCATTATTTTAAAAAAATATTAGCATTGTGCAATTCTTGTCTATATTCTCTATAAGTGTGAAAATTTTCATACGCCTCCGTCCGCGCAATTTTCGTAAAAAGGGATACAAAGTTTTTGCTTCACGTATTAATATACTTATATAGATAATAGAATAATTTAAGCAAACTATTTAAACCACCCGCCTAATGAATTAAGTTTACAATGAAATCCATCGGCGTATTTTGACAATTTGTACACGCACTGTTCGTTTCCAGAAATAACAATTTAAAATATGTAATTATTGTAAAGACTCAGTTCACGTATGAAGACTAGAATATTTATTCTTCTGCATGTCTTGATTATTACCGCGGTACCGTAGTATAACTTATAGTCAATGCAATTTACTAAATGGCATAGCTTGCTGGAATAAACTTTATTAATACGCTTTTATTAGGTTTAGACGTATGTATTTTAGTATGTAACGGAATCTTGGAACATGATTTTGACCCCCTTCAAAACGTCGGATTAACTCGAAATTTGGCATACTTATTACGGACCCATGACAATTTTATATTAAAAAAAAAATTTAAAAATTGAAATTTAACTAAAAAGTGAAATATATATTATTATAATAGTTTAAAAAAAATAATAAAACGCTTTTTTACAATAAAATCATTTTTTCTTACATTATTTTTAATTCAAATTTATTAAAATTTATTTTCTATTTTTTAGTTGGATTTTCTATAAAAGCCTATGTTTTAAGTTTTTTTAAACTATTATTTATTTTTAGTCTTGTCATTAGAGAAAGGCAGAAATAGGCAGGGTAGTGGTACCCACCCGCGCGGACTCACAAGAGTTCCTACCACCAGTAATTACGCAAATCATAATTTCGCAGATTTCATTTTTATTACACGATGTTATTCCTTCACCGTGGAAATCAATCGTGAACATTTGTTGAGTACGTATTTCATTAGAAAAATTGGTACCCGCCTGAGATTCGAACACCGGTGCATCGCTCAACACGAATGCACCGGATGTCTTATCCGTTAGGCCACGACGACTTCAATTAAAATTCGGTGAAACAAAATTTAATTAGGGTCAATATATTCTGAGAGCGTTATTCAAATAAGTTCTTATAACACCCTTGTTCAGGTGGCCAATACGAAATACTAAATAAACATACGTCGTTAAATTACAAAAATTGCCCGGAGGATCTTGTACCTCAGAGAATAGTCAGTTTTACGATCCTATTATAAAATGGTCTTTAAACGAAATTTTATTGCTGAAAGACTTAGGTAATTTCGTCACGGAGAACGGTTCGAGATGAGATTACTTGGAGATCTATCAAAAGTTATCTCGGTCAGGAGTTAATGGCGATTAAATTTTGACTTTTAATTACTTTTGGGTTATTAAAAGTGCTTTAAAATTTTAGATTAAATGTACAAAAATTAAATTGATTTAAACTTATTTTGTTTTGGAAATTATCCCAATGAAAATAATTTTTAGCAGAGCGACGATGATCATTTAAGATCCCATAAATCGTAAACTGACATAACTTAATCTGCCCACCTGGTGTTAAGTGGTTACTGGAGCCCATAGATATCTACGACGTAAATACGCCACCCACCTTGAGATATAGGTTCTAAGGTCTCAAGTATAAGGCTGCCCCACCCTTCAAACCGAAACGCATTATTGCTTCACGGCAGAAATGCACAGGGTGGTGATACCTACGCGCGCGGACTCACAAGAGGTCCTACCACCAGTACAAAACCACCAAGCGGGTGATATTGCTCCGTAGACCAGAAGTCTGAATAATTTTCGAGAACAATCACAAATAACATCACCGGTTCTTTTTATTTTTTATTTTTTTATTGCTTAGATGGGTGGACGAGCTCACAGCCCACCTGGTGTTAAGTGGTTACTGGAGCCCATAGACATCTACAACATAAATGCGCCACCCACCTTGAGATATAAGTTCTAAGGGTCTCAGTATAGTTATAACGGCTGCCCCACCCTTCAAACCGAAACGCATTACTGCTTCACGGCAGAAATAGGCAGGGTGGTGGTACCTATCCGCGCGGACTCACAAGAGGTCCTACCACCAGTAAAAATCAGGTTCGTAGCAATAACGATAAAAAAAAGATATTTCAAACACGATCGATCTAATCTTAATAACATATATCATTCAAAAATCTAAGGTACGCATTCCATCACTTTACCCGTCGCACATAAACAATACACATAAAACGAGCCATGTGGAACACCCCCTTAGCGCGGTGTCAGCGTTCGTCATGCTTGTCATACAGGGGGATCGAAGTTTGATTGCTGCATTCGAAGCGTTAGATATTTTTTCCCTTTCATCGTTCACAAAATTTTCAGTGTGCTACATATAGATTTGAAGAAAATGAACTTGTTGTCTGTAAAATCGGTTTACGGAGGCTTTCAGTGAGTCCTTTTAATTAAAAAAAAACTTTTTCACTTTCATCATCATCATCATCATCATCATTATCCTGCCCTTTTCCCAGTTACCTGGGGTCGGCGCAACATGTTTTCTCCTTCTATACTCTTCTATCATATACCATTTCTTCGCTCACTCCCCTCTTACCCATATCGTTTTTCACGCAATCCATCCATTTCTTCTTAGGTCTACCCCTTCCTCTATATCCTTCCGCATTCATAGTTAACATTTTCTTACCAACCTCATTTTTATTTTGTCTCATCACATGTCCATACCAACCCAAACGCGCGCTTGTCAGCTTCTCTGTCACAGGTTCCACTTCCTCTAACATAATAATATTCATTCCGTATCCGTATTCTATCCATTCTCGTTACTCCACACATCCATCGCAACATGCGCATCTCTGCTGCATGCAGTCGCCTTTCACTTTATTCACTGAAAATTATCCGTAACTTACAATTGCTGGATAAGGGACTGTACTAAAGTAATTATGGCCAAATAGTGCCTTTAAAACCACGGTTTATTACTTTCACCACCACCACATATTTTTATTACTTTCATGAGTGCAAATATAAACATTACAAATAAAGAAAAAAAGATGCACCAAATTTTAACTTAAATTACGACTTAATTAATTGATTTATTCCATGTTTATTATTAAATTCTTACATAAGTTTTTTTTTTCTATTATTATTATCGATCGTTCTGTTACTGTCCGAAAAAAAAAATAGTTTTGAGTGGTAAGACTACCCATTATTTAGTTTTAATAAAAAATAGTAATATTATTTTAAATTTTATTCCATAAAATAATCAATAAGGTATATAAAAAGCCTTACTGTAACTTATTCGAACTTAAGTAAAAAAAAACATATTGTTTTAAATTATTATGATATTAGTACTTCAATAGTTTTTATGCCACTGCTTCTATTAATTTGTCTCGCTGGTTGTCAAAAAAACAAATAGAATTCTCTGTTTTAATCATCCGAATACATCAACCTGTATAAACATTCATTGAATACATTCGTCCGTTGACTCGTTCAGACTGGAAATCAATCACCGAGGCGTACAGCAGAACACCTGATGCTCAATCTGAAAGTGTATTTACATATTCGACTGACCACAACCAGAGCTGTGATTTAAACTAATTCCCACCTAGGCTACGGGACACGAGTCGTCCAAGACGTATAAATAAACTTAACACAGCATTGGTAATGATTTTAAAAGTAAATCAACATTCTTGCAATTTTAACTATTTGCCATCCGGCTTGAGAAATACGCGAGTTGTTTCTTCAATTGATTCAATATATACTTTTTTATATATTAAAGTCTTATCAAAAGAAAAGTTGTATTTTTTTTCTTACGTATGCTGATAGTCTTGAGAGGCTATTTCAGTTTCTCCTTGACGTGTAGGTGAGCTCACGGGTGTCAAACCGGGAGTGTTGCTAACACTGGCTCCAGCAAGAGCAGTGCTTCGCAGAATCTACCACCGGATCGGAAACGAGATCCACTGAGAAGATCCGGCGAGAAACTCAGTGGGCTGTGTCTATGGATTGTATGAACACGTTGTATGTTTCAAGATTCCATAATTACAAATCGAAATTTTCGAATAATATTGACTTATAAGTTGGTGGTTAAATTGTTTTATGTAATTTTATCTATGTTGAGATCTTCTTCTTTCAAAGTGATAATTGATTCAGCTCACGTACACTGTGAGGAGGTATGGACTATAAAATAAATCTGTTTCTACTCCACACTCCAAATACCCATAGTCAATTCTACAATATAGAAAAGTATGTTTCAATACAATTACGTGATTCAGTGATAGTTACGAAGTAATAATAAGTAAGTAATGCAGCAGAATTACCCAATTGTCCTGCCACATTTCTATTAATTCGTTATTATTACGAATAAAAACTTATTTTCGTTGCCTCACGTGGACCTTTTTTCTTTTTTATTATTATGTAGATGGGTGAACGAGCTCACGGCCCTCCTGGTGTTAAGTGTTTACCGAAGTCTAACACATCTACAACGTAAGTGCCGCCACCTATCTTGTGATATGAGTTCTTAGATCACAGTATAGTTACAACGGCTGCCCCACCCTTCAAACCCGGACGCAGTACTGCTTCACGGCAGAAATAGGCAGAGTGTTGGTATCTACCCGTGCGGACTCACAAGACGTCTTACCACCAGAAAAGTTTTAATAATCTAGTTTAAATATACTATAGGATAGTTTGTTACGAATTGTTTTTAACTTTCGCAGCTATCTAAATTCCACACATAATAATTTAACGGACTCTTGCTATAATTTTCACATATTTTTTCATTATTTCCCAAGTTTAATTATTAAAAACATCCAAACGTTTCCTCAAACAAATTTATACACTAATTATAATACCACAGGGCATAAATACAATTCAACCATAATGATAAAGGTTGAAATAATATCTTTGGTAATGCTAAGCAATAAAGAAAAGCAGTTAATAAGGCATCGTCACGACATTTGACTACATACAAAGCTCATGTGACGTAGATTAAGGATAGATCAGACAGGTCATTCAAGTATGATTATTTAGTAATATAAATAATCAGTACCATATGCTTTTTTAAATCACCAAGAAATATCCTGAATTGAGTACCCATATTTATTTATTTTTTCTTAGATGGGTGGATGATCTCACATCCCACCTGATGTTAAGTCGTTACTGGAGCCCATAGACATCTACAAGGTAAATCCGCCACCCACCTTGAGATATAAGTTCTAAGATCTCAGTATAGTTACAACGGCTGCCCCACCCTTCAAACCGAAACGCATTACTGCATCACGGCAGAAATAGGCAGGGCGGTGGTACCTACCCGTCCGGACTCACAAGAGGTCCTACCACCAGTAATTACGTAAATTATAATTTTGCGGGTTTGATTTTTATTACACGATGTTATTCCTTCACCGTGGAAGTCAATCGTGAACATTTCTTAAGTACGTATTGCATTAGAAAAATTGGTACCCGCCTGATGGGATTCGAACACCGGTGCATCGCTAGATACAAATGCAACGGACGTCTTATCCTTTAGGCCACGACGACATTTCTATTTAAAGACGTTTTAATCATTAGCTTACCGCGGTGTTGGCTTCTGAGTCCGCGTCTGCAGAATTTAGTGCTTGATTTAAATTATCTTTAAGACTTAATTTTGGAATTATTTTGGATATTTCGAATATTTGAATATGTATTTTCGTTGCCACCGATGACTGAGGTCTCCATTCGTCGATATTTGAATATTTTGCTTATTTGTCAAAAAAAATATCTATTGATGTTATGTTTTCATTTGGCAGTTTTTTGTTTGAATGGTTTTTATTTCAACCATAAAAGGATCTATCTAAAATAAAGGTTAGCGACAATTAGCTGCTGGATGATTGGTGATTATAACTTAATATATAATATGTCGGGATATCTTATAAATTATTTACCCGACATTCTGATTAACTCTGTAATTATTCTAAATAAAAAAATAATGGTATAGTGCTAATTTTGTGTTGGGTGTTTCAATCATTGGGTTAAAAAAAGCTTAAAGGTTAAAGACTTAATAAAACGTAAAAGGATAAATTCGTTGAATGACATTTTTTTTCTAAAAAGTAAATACTGTTTTAAACTTCTTTCAGAACAGAATACTGAGACGGCTAGCGAAATGTAGTGTGGTACATGCTGAAAATCTTTCCGGCTTTATCACCGCACTGCCAGAACTCACCCACTCCTCAGATTACAACGTTTTATTTCAACTCGAAGTCAATTGCTACAATTCCTGGTCTTATACCAGCCATATCTCTGAGCACCTTTCCAAGCTCTCTACTCTTCAAACATAACACATTTTCAACCGAACCATCACTAGTAACTGCAAACTTTTCCTAATTATAAAAAAAAAGAACACAATATTCCTAACCTAAAAGTACATGTTATTATCCGCAACATGCTTCGTCAGATTACCTAATTATCTTTTCAACTTTTCAAACGATTCACGATTCTGGCCGCAGTCCCAATATTCTTTATCAGGATAATGGTTACCTTTATTTTTGCTTTATTGGCGTTTCGAACGAGCATAGCATCGCGTTAGTGGTGGCGTGAGAACAGACAATTTGTTATAAACTGACCATCGCTAGTCCCCATAAGTAACGTAAATTGGATTCATAGTTTTAACCGATACAATGTATTCTTTAAATAATGTGCTTTATACGGGAAATCAATACTAAGTTCTAAACAAGAGCGTCTCGTGAGACTTCGTTATTTTATATTAGAATGTATTGAGCGATGATTTAGTTGGGCGTAAATTAGTGAATCGACTTATGGTTCATTTAAACAAATAAATATTTACTAACAATCACGCCACGTTAACTCATCATCATCATCATCATCATCTCAGCCTGTCCATTGTCCACTGCTGAACATAGGCCTCTCCAAGTGATCTCCAGTGCGGCCGGTCCGGTGCCACCTGCATCCAACGTGACCCAGCGGTTCTAAGCCACGTTAACTGATCCCGTGATAAGTTCGTAAATAACTTGTGTTACAGGTACCAGATAACGAAAATAAATGTAAGATTTTTTATTATACACATACATATATTTAATATACATCCATAAACCATTATGATATATATTTTTAAGTAATTTCACAAACATCATTTACCTCGACTTATTCCTATTTTCTGTTTTATCAAAAATATATAAATAATGGCCTAGATTAGGTCGTAGAGGTATCGGAAGACCGGCATGGTTGACCGACTACATAGCCAGAACACCGGGATGGTCGTGGATAAGAATGGCAAGCAATCGAACATTATGGTATAAAACAGGGGAAGCCTGAACCAACAGTGAGTACCAAAGGCTCCAAGGGGCACATTGCATTATCCTATGTGCATACCTTAACTAGAACATGCGTAATTAATCAAAAAAAACCGTCGGCTAATAAGCTTTATTATTTTCAACTGCTTATTCATCTAATCGACTACTGACGAGTTGATTTAGTGATGTTAAAAAATCCGGAAATAATAAAGTAAAATGCTATTAATACTATTGGAGCAAAATATCTTTCAAGGGATTATCGCAGATTTTCGGCAATCGTTGGGGTCCTCGGATTTTGGTCGCCAATTCGAAGATTGGTTTCAACTGCTCTTCGGTAATTCCCTGTAAATAAAAAACCTAGACATTTAACTACAGTTTCGTTAATCTTAACCCTTCCTAAATTAGTAAATTTAAAAAAAATTACCAGAGGATATTTATTTTGCTTTTGCAAAATCACATAATCAGATCTTTCTTGGGTTAATTAGTCAAAAATATAGATATGTTTCCGTTTGAAGAATGAAATAGTCTTTTTCTTTCGGGTACTGTATTTTCTGAGGTTTCACGTAATTAGATTATGATCGCAACTATTTCGTTGATTATTCTCAGTTGCCAACTGTCACAGTCATCATGCACGTGGGAAAGGCATAGAAAAAAAATCGTGTAAAAGACGATAAATAGATATTTTATTAAGGAGCACAAAGTCTCACCCTAAACCTATGCCAGATAGGAAATAAATGACCAACGAAGAATTAAAAGAACAACGTGACAAGAAACAATGAAACAAAAATAAAAAAATTATCAATTTAAAAAATGCATAACCTAATTGTAACTAAATACAAAATTCGGTATACATTTAGTTACCTGATTCCTTCGATAGACGACAACAGATATCAGTTTTCCCCAGAGCATTTGCATCAAAAACGGACTAGAACCATCTTTGGAGTCCACTATGTGTAACTGCATCATAGCATCATGAGCTAAGGTTTTATCTGTGAACAATAAGTATATTATTTAAAACTTGTCCAGAGAAATATAAATTATCTTATTCACAAACTATTACTGGCCTTTATTAACTTACATTACAATTTATTCTGGTTTCATTTGTGTGACATTGTACTACGTAAGATCATTATGCTACCGCTACATTCATTAATTTTTTAACAAAAATGATTGTACCAAATTACCCTCAAACATTCCTGGCAATTAACACCCAAGTTGAATATGAATAAAATACTTCATCTTCAAATATTCGACGTGATATATCATATATTTTGGATATGGAAAATGATTAATGTCGAAAAGCGAAATTGATGATTGGTGATCATGATGTTTATTCACTACTGTACATTGAATCTCTCTCAATACCAATCGAAATAGGTTTGATGTTCATTATTTATATTCTTAACTTACGGATTCGGTTTTTATCTAAATCCAAGGATAGGACTTGTTGAAAGCATCCTTGGATTCCAGCCGTAGATTTAGACCAAACATCAAAGGCATGTTCCGTATGGTACCTCTGCCTCACTATCGTACCTTTCACATCTGCTATTATGGACTTATTTTGAGGTCCATGTGTGGTTCTATTTATCAACCATCGAAGACCGGCCTGTAAAATTTGAAATTATTATGTTTATCATTTAATTAATTGTTTGATGACAGAATTAATCTCAAACTTGGCGATCAATATTAATTTCCATCATTTACTTGCAACTTGCTCAAGAAGACCAAGGTCGAGTTGAATTATTACGCCAATGAAAGTAATAAGTTAGTAATTAATTAAATCTTACCTCATCAGTTTCGCTGATTTCCATTTTATAACAAGTGACATCTTTATCCGGAAATAACTTCTCTGGTATAATAGCTACAACATGCCAAGTCCCTAAGGCAGATATCAAATCAAAGTCGGCTTGAAAATAACCACAATTTGTACTGTTGGTAACAGCTTCAGAAGTAGTCAGATAAATGGTTAAGAAAACTAGAATGCCACGATACATCTTGTAGAGTTGTCTGAGATGACTAAATCATTTGTTGGTCATTTGCTTTGCAGCTTGGATAAAGACTCATTACTTTATAGAGGTGACATTAAATTTATTACTTTGACCCGATGATTGAATATTTTTTTAGTCTAAACATTTTCTTTCACTAGTGATATAGTTTTGCCTTTCACGACAATAGCGTGTTTAAAATGAAAATGTATCTTATGGATAAAGATTTAATGAATTAAATTGGTTGAGAAGGTAAAGTGACTAAAATGTTTATAGATTTGCATGGGGTAGGAAGAGTTGCATTAGGCTTTGAATTGCCAAATTGCGTAATTATTCAAACCGTTCTAAACTTGTAAAACTCTGTGATAGTTGATGAAAATTTAGTTATAAGAATACGCGTGGGTTTCAATTTCGTGTTGCGATGAGATAAATTGCGTTTATGTCTTAACCGACGTGAATTATCCAATTCAAAATACACTAAACATTATGACCTAATTTTTGACGGCCTTCTACGAGTACAATGAAACCACGTTTAAGCTCCTTCTGTGTATTATAATTCTGATAGTGTTAATAAATTTCACTTCACACATTTTTTTATGAATATTTTGTAAATTTCAACACAAATTTGGATTCGAAATTTAACTAAATTAAGCGACTAGGCCTTTAAATCCGCTGCTATGCCTATGGGTTTGCAACTAAAAGTTAATTAGTTCAAACTCATGACTTTATTGCAGTATATCTGGTGTAGGATCATTATATTTGTAGTCGTCGAGGCCTAACGGATAAGACGTCCGATGCATTCGTGTTGAGCGATGCACCGGTGTTCGAATCCCGCAGGCGGGTACCAATTTTGAAGGGTGGGGCAGCCGTTGTAACTATACTTGAGACCTTAGAACTTATATCTCAAGGTGGGTAGCGCATTTACGTTGTGGATGTCTATGGGCTCCAGTAACCACTTAACACCATGTAGGCTGTGAGCTCGTCCACCCATCTAAGAAATAAAAAAAAAATTGAAAATGCGCCTCACCTCCACTATCAAGAGAACTGATGAAACAAACAAACGAACGATACTTTTACTTTTTCATTTAGCATTTTTTTGTTGTCACTATATTACTTCCGCCGTTCCGAACACCTCACAGTCTTCGGAAAAGAAGTTTGGTGAAAACCGAAGCACATATTAAAAAAATATATGCAAGTAATAATAAACACCTTTTTGGCATCGCATTGTACCAAGAATACCTACCCTCGAATAGTAGAAAATAAAATTTCCTAGTGCTCCACTCCTTGATTCACGGTTACGACAGATTCAACTTAACACGGATATTTATTACGTACGAAGAATGGACGTAACGTGGTTTCGGAATCACTGTTTTCAACGCTAAGTCCATTCAAAAACATCTCAGGAATTATATTCTTGGCCATACAAAAATACGGTCATTGTTTAAAAAGTCAAAACCTACATACATTTGCTTGAACAAAGGCAGTAAAAACGGTTTATGGACTTGTTATTGCCATCCCAACGGACTGCGGGCTTGGTCCGAGTAAAGAAAATCCGAGATGTAAAACTTTGTAATTAAAAAAGTTCTTTTTATATTCTGCAAACTCTGTTCATCGAATTAAATATTATTGGTTCGTGAACTAGGACGCCACGTATTAAAATTGTAAAAAAAATATTCTATTTAATTCTGAGGGGGCTATTGTGTTTAAAATGATTTTGGCACATATTTAATATTTAGGTCTGGTACTAATAAGCAAATTTTAATGTTTAACATCCATTCACGTCATGCTATAACTTGTACCATACATGAAAACGAAGCAGTAAGAACAGATTTTAATGCATCCTATGAAAATCTTCATTCGGGAGTTCTCTCCCTTTGAATTTTAATATAAATTTGAAATCGAGACTTTATTAGCGTTGAAAGAAACGGTAATAAATGGAAGGAACGAGTGTTCGTCTACTCAGGATATTGTTTTGCATTTACAGTAAATAAAATAGCTATATTTTTGTGTGACAATAGGGTTCCTTCATGGCAATTTGGTACTGACTATATTTTGTTCTCTCTGATGTTGATCTCTCTGATGTGTGTTACCAGTGATGACTTACGGCTCGGAGACGTGGTGCTTCACTAGGGATCTTTTTAGAAGGCTCAAAGTCGCGCAGCGAGCTATGGAGAGGGCTATGCTCGGCATTTCTCTACGTAATCGAATCCGAAATGAGGAGATCCGTAGAAGAACGAAGGTTGCTGACATAGCCCGTAGAATTAGTGAACTGAAGTGGCAATGGGCCGGCCACATAGCACGAAGAGAGGACGGTCGATGGGGCAGAAAGATCCTGGAGTGGCGACCACGTACTGGCAAGCGCAGTGTGGGACGGCCACCTACTAGATGGACCGACGACCTAATAAAAAGCGCTGGGTCTCGTTGGATGCAGGTGGCAATGGACCGGTCGCACTGGAAATCTATTGGAGAGGCCTATGTTCAGCAGTGGACGGCGATAGGCTGAAATGATGATGATGATGATGATGATGATGTTGATTAAACTCTGTTTTCCCGTGACGCTTCTTTTGCACGTTGGCTGTTTGCGTTGATAAATTTATAAATAAATATATGTAATTACTATTACAATACCTTGTATCGTGACACCGGATAGATAAACACCTTATTTCTGGCCAAACGTGAAGCCGTCATACGTTCTTGTATGGAGAGTGTAACGATCTATATGATAAAATTGAGACTTCAACTTAATGTCACAAATAAGATGACGGAATTTAGTTTGTGATGTCTAAGGACTTCGTTGAGGACTTAACAAAAGTTAGACCGATTATTTTATATTTGACCCGTAAATGAGCAATGGGAGCATGGCCTCCGAGATTTGCACAAGCGAGAGGGATATTTTTGTTCTAGGGAGTTAACGAACATCTATCTATATATATAAAAATGAATTGCTGTTCGTTAGTCTGGCTAAAACTCGAGAACGGCTGGACCGATTGGGCTAATTTTGGTCTTGAATTATTTGTGGAAGTCCAGAGAAGGTTTAAAAGGTTTAAAACATGAAAATGTTCGGAATTAAATAAAAATTACAATTTTGTTTTCCCTTTGATGTGTACCCCGTCGGACGGATTCCTTTTGTTTGTTTTATGTTTATTTTATACAAAAGTTTAGGTCTTTTATTTATCGATTGAGGCACTATGAAGTCTGCCGGGTCAGATAGTTAAAAATATATTATAGATTATTATAATATCAAGATCCCGCACCAGAACCCATTTGCCATACAGTATGGACGCTTTTGTTATAAACAATTACTATTTATTTAAAGTACTACATTGTAACACGCAAGACCAATTGCATAAACTTTACCTTACAATTAAAACTATTAGTTGGATTTAACTAGTTCAACAAGTAAATAAAAAGACATGTACATAATTCAATTTGTCATATATCATATAAAATTATTAAAAGCCCATTTTTCACTCATATTTTGGCATTATCAACGAAATTTATATTTGAAAATAAGTTTTTCCCTTTATAGCGCAAAAATGTCAGTAATTAATCTTACCCTTTCACGAGTTGTTGGGTGCAACGTTAAAAGGATTTAAGTGAAGCCTCATTAGGTCGCGATTTCAAATTATATCAGGATAGAGGATATTCCTGTTCATAATTATAAATTTAGATTTTATTTAAGTCATTATAAAAAAGTCCTTAAATAGATTGATATGGCGAAAAAGAGCAGACAATATTAGGGCTTAGAAGTTTCTTGAGACGTAAAGTAGCATACATTAAGCCGATTCGCAAAGTGCGATAAAAAAAATTGTAATACACATTGACTGTTACTTAAAATTATTTTTTGTCATTGGTTGAAAACTCTATTATTTGGTATATTATTGTCATTTGGAGGGCAAAGCCAAGTTTACGCCCAAAATGCTGGGAGTCCTCAACAGAGCGAAGCGGTACTTCACGCCTGGACAAAGACTTTGCCTTTATAAAGCACAGGTCCGGCCTCGCGTGGAGAACTGCTCCCACCTTTGGGCTGGGGCTCCCGAATACCAGCTACTTCCATTTGACTCCAAACAGAAGAGGGTCGTCCGGATTATCGATAATCCCATTCTCACGGATCGTTTGGAACCTCTGCATCTGCGGAGGGACTTCCCTTCTCTCTGTATTTTGTACCGTAGGTTCCATGAGGAGTTGTTTGAGATGACTCCATCATCTCGTTTTTACCATAGCACCGCCCGCCACCGGAGTAGAGTTTATTTGTACGACCTGGAGCCACTGCGTTCATCCACAGTGCGTTTTCAGAGATATTTTTTGCCACGTACCAGCAACTTTGGAATGAGCTCCCCTCAAAGGTGTTTCCCGCGCACTATGACCTGTCCTTCTTCAAACTAGGCTTGTGGAGAGTATTTAACGGTAGACAAAGGCTTGGTTCTGCCCCTGGCATTGCTGAAGACCATGGGCGACGGGAACTTACCATCAGGTCGGCCGTACACTCGCCTGCCAACAAAGAAAAAAAAACACTGTGCCCTTCAAACCAGCAAACTGCCCTGCAACAGAAAATAGGCAGGATTAGCACACTGAACTGTAAGGACTCACCTTTTTCCTTCCTATTCCCTGGTAGCCTAACCGACTATTCCAGCTACGCGTAGACGAGTAGGTGAGCTCACGGGCTCAATTTGAGAGAATTTTCTAACACTAGCCCTAGCAAGAGCAGTGCTTCGCAGAATCTACCACCGGATCGGAATCCCGACCCACTGACAAGATCCGGCGAGAAACTCAGCGGGCGACGGCCCATTACATAATATAACCAGTGATGCTTATGTGAACGTCGCCATTCTTTCATCAAAGTAATATTATGTAGGTTATATGTGTACTGCACCACTGTGAGTGTCTGTATGTCACATTTAACGAGTGCATGTGGACGTCTCGAAAGGCTGCAATCAGGAGACGATGTCGTTTATTGAAATCTCAGCCCCTGTCGTACAGAGTAGCGCTGAAAATAGAGAATACAGAATTATTATGTTTATACTTTTTCATTTTATTGTTAGATAAACACAAATTATTGTACAATATAAAACATACGTATTACTGATATCATAGATATTCAAAACGAGTAAGTATCGAGGAGTAAAAGGCTATTTTTATATAACCTCATGGGTATGTACTACCTGGCTGGGTGTGTCGGGAAATAGCCTAATTCTGGTTTAGACGGTGGTAAAGCCATTATTGACTACAATTGAGGCTTAGACCTGATGTCTCAAGGCCGGTGACAGCATTCACAATGTGATGTTCATGGTGTCCCGTTACTACTTAACGGCTTAATAGCTGGGTGGTAATAGCTCGTTCATCGATCTGAGCTAAATTTTTAATTTGATTTGAACTTAGCAAATGCTTCAAATTAAATTAAATTATGTCAAATTAGCTTAGCAAATTTTTGTTAAACTAATTTAGGACACGAACTTTTTGATTACAATACAATGACTACAATATAGTCAAAAACAAATACATCAATTATAACAGAAAATAAAACGATACACACTTATCTTGAAAGTTTAGTTATCATCTCTAAGTCGAAATGTAATCTGTGCAGAAAAGATGATTGTCACCGATATCGAGGAAAGGGCGCTAGTTCGTAAAGTTTTACGACTCGCATCCGACACGAATCGGTCGCAGTCATCGAGAATAGGGGCCTCGAGGAACACTATGTAATCTACTAGTACTCATATACTAGGGGGCATTGAGGTATGTAGTGATACTATCAAATTGATTTTGGATAAGTGCTGTGCGGGATTATGAAATATCAAATTCAAATTTGACAATGATGTAGACGTGTAGTGAGTGACCTTAAAAAAATTATACGATGTTTTAGTCAAGCAAGCTCACGAGCCAGCAAGTTTAGTTGTGAGGTTTTTTTTTATAAGCTTTGTTGGCAGATGAGCGTAACGGCCCACCTGATGGTGAGTAGTTACCGTTGCCCACGGACGTCAGCAATTCCAGGCGCAGAGCCAACTCGCTGCCTACGATTACTGATTGTCCGGAGGACTTTCCAGTTTCACCTGGCCAGGTGGGCGAGCAAGGGCTCAACCAGGAGGGGTGGGATTTGCTAACAGCTACCCGAGCGCCTCCAAAGGAGACCTAACAACTAAAGAGTAACTGCTTCGCGAATGAATCTACTATCGAATCGGAATCGCGACCCGCTGAGAAGATCTGGCGAGAAGCTCAGCCGGTTCGACGAGTACGGTTACCGGAGTCCCTAAGCCTGCTCCTAGTGTTAGAGCTAAAAGCGTCTAATGCAACGGTTATCGCATCTGATAGATCCGTAAGGGACGTGAAACATTATACGAGGTCATTGTACAGTATAACGCTGTTCCATCACTCTGTTGGATTAATCCAATCTACTTAATTCCTAAAAGCCATGAGTTCATTTCACGTATTAAAATATGCTAAACAATATATGAACGATCTTTGAATTAGCAATGGAATTAGTAGAGCGACCCTACCTAAGCTCTACCGTCGAAATATAGGTGTGTCTCCAGCCGCTCCTGACTGCATAAATCGCGTTAAATCTTCGCTGCACTAACGCTACGTCACTTGTTATAATAAACAGCGCATTTGTTCGCTCACATCCGCTGTTTGTCATAATTGCAGTGACCATAATTTGGGTAAAATTTAAAACATGCTTCACTTTTATTTTTATTGCTTAGATGGGTGGACGAGCTCACAGCCTACCCGGTGTTAAGTGATTTTTGGAGCCCATAGGCATCTACAACGTAAATGCGACACCCACCTTGAGATATAAGTTCTAAGGTATCAGTATAGTTACAACGGCTGCTCCACCCCTCAAACCGAAACGCATTACTGCTTCACGGCAGAAATAGGTGGGGTGGTGGTACCTACCCGTGCAGACTCACAAGAGGTCCTACCACCAATAATTACGTGAATTATAATTTTGCGGGTTTGATGTTGATTTTTATGTACGAGGAATGCTCCGTCCGTAAATTTAGCAATTCTGAGTTCACGAACTAAAGTCATTTAGAAGAAAGGCATTAGAAGTTGTAATGTATTAATATTTTGCTAAACATTACATTTTTCAGACGGTTTTGTTTAAGAATTGGTGCTGAAATGTATCTATCTCATGTCATTTTGTATGTAACAGCAAATAATATTCAAATTAAATCTTTCTCGTAGATAGTGTGAACACTATATTGAAATTAGTTGTATAATGACGTAATTATTCGTTTTAAAAAAGGAAACGAAGTAAATTGTTATACATAAACATCTCGTTGGTTCGCCCATACCTGCGCACTTTAGAATAAATTACGTTGTAAGCAGTAATCTGCATTTATTTTCTCAACTACTCCCACGATCAGGTTTAAAATATCTTTCTGATAATTATTACGCTATTTTACTAAGATTAATTTAGTTTTCTATTTTGGATTTATGTGTCATTTGATTTAAAACATCCAAGCAATATCCACTTCAAAAATATTTAGTTTACAATTTATTTAATTCTTTAAGCGGTTCAAAAACAACAATGCTTACCGCGTATGTGTACTGTAGCGTTTTGAAATCGTATTTATCACGAGATTTATAGTTGCTTGTATAAAACAACGAAATCTATTCGTAATATTTCCAAAATATGGGCACCCTAATAACATTTTGCAAATGGCGCTTGCTTAAATGACGTTTACTGATAGATGCATTACGATGAGTAGCGTTTTGTTATTGTCGATGTTTAGAGTTTATTAAGCTTTGTTTATTACACGGAATGGGGTGAACGAACTTTTAACATGATAATTTCGATATGAATTTTTACTATTGTATTGTTTTTATTATGAGTTCCTGTAGTTGCTGGTTTAAAGGTCAATGACATGGAGAACAGCGAAAAACAATTTAGTTTTTTTTTTATTAATAATTTTATTTTTCAAACTTTTTGTTTGGGAAAAGTATGCAAATTGATTGATTGATTGAAGATTTCAATTGAATTGACAAAAAATATTAATCGCGATCCGCCATTTGAAATATTTTAGAACCATACCTAAAACGCCTTTATTTATAACCAAACGTCATATACAAAAGCGCACAGTTGTTCTTTAAAACGTTACCAGCGACATCAAAAGAGATTTAACAGAATTAACCAGGCAATCTTTGAAGACATTAAAAATTCACCACACCCTTTCACCTTAACGAGCGCAGTCAGGTGTTAAATTAGTTAAGAGCCTGCATCTGCCATTTGTAATTACCGGATTAATTTCAGTCGTCTCCGGGAGATTTGAATTAATGTTACCTTTGTGAGTAGTTAGCGCTTCGTTAAACACTCGAAAAAGTTGAATTAAAAAACCGGGGGTCAGATTACAATTGGTTTTTTGAAGGATTTTGGTCGTGTCGATTGCAGCCCAATCTTGCTGTGCGGATATTTCGAGAACAAACTGAATGTTTTTAAAAAAAATTGTGAATAATTTTTCATAGTTGTTGAGCATACCTCATTTTAGCATATTTTTTTTTATGTTTAGATGGTTGGACGAGCTCACAGCCCACCTGGTGTTAAGTGGTTACTGGAGCCCATAGACATCCACAACGTAAATGCGCCACCCACCTTGAGATATAAGTTCTAAGGTCTCTTGTATGCGGATGACTTGAAAGTTTATAGAAAAGTTAACTCTTCTCACGAGACTTCTCTTCGACTCACAAGAGCTCTTACCACCAGTAAATTTAGCATTTAGGATTTAGCAATAATAGCTATTTGGCATTTAGTTTAGCATTATTTCTCACGTTTCCAATGTTTCACAGTTTTCGTGGTCACGAGACGGACGATTAAGGTGTTGCTATTCGTTAACATTTGAATGTCGAAATAAACACCCTGTATTTTTCTATCTATACTAATATTATTAAGAGGAAAGATTTGTTTGTTTGTTTGTATTGAATAGGCTCTGAAACTACTGAATCGATTTGAGAAATTATTTCACTGTTTGGAAGCTACGCTGTTCCCGAGTGACATAGGCCATAATATTTTTTGAAAAAAATTAGGTATCCTTACTAAAACTCCAATAATGTAACCCAAGGTGTAAGAAAATTACCTAAAATATTCTTTGCATCGCGTGCCCTGCGAAAACTATTGATGATAGAATAAAATAATGTTCTACGACTTTGTAGAACATATTATTATTTACAAAAAGTGTCGCGACAGCACAATATGATTAACTATTATAGCTATGCCGCAATAAGTGTTCTTTATTTAAAAAAATAAAACAACGTCAAATATCGTTGAAATTTTTGTTAAAGACCCGAGCGAAGCCGGAGCGGGCCTCTAGTTAATAATATTTTCAGTCTTTTACGTTTCGTTTCACACAGAACGCTACGTACAGTAACAGAATAGTTCGTTCGATAGTTGACAATTCGTTTGACTCAAAGTTTCATCTCCACTACCTTTTATCGTGAAGATAAAAACCAGATCCCAGGTGTTGGATGACCGCCAATCATCTTCTTTGTTACAGTTAGGGTGTTTCTTTTTTATTACAGAGGCCTCGTTTACCGTATAATTAATTTGTTTTATTTAGCGACTTTATAGATTTTGTGAAATCTTGTAAAATGGTTGGCACCGCTTTCCAGAGTATGTTTGAATGCTATAGATTTATGTACACCTGGCTGAGCCTTTGCTCGCCCACCTGTCCTGGTGAAACTGGAAAGGCCTCCGGGCCACCAGTAATCCTTCAATCATAAAAAAAAAAAAACAAAAAAATTATGTACACGGTTATTCGGGACGCTCACAATCTGCTCATTAACTCTGAGTGATATTTTATTTTATTTATTGCTTAGACGGGTGGACGAACTCACGGCCCGCTTGGTGTTAATGTTCTAATATCCCAGTTTTTAAAGTAGAACGGGTGCCCCACCCTTCGGACCGAAACGCATTACTGCTTCACGGTAGAAATGTGCAGAGTTGTGGTACCTACCAGACCACAAGGCATTCTACCACCAGATATGTGCCTCATATTTCGCCCTATATGTGAGAACCCTCAATCACAGCTCAGTCTATAGATACCAGGATTCTGAAAAGGTATGCTGCTACACATAACTTAAGGTCCTGCCCCAGTTTCTTATGTGGTCTAGAAAATCTTTTCATAAATGCACGTCTAGATGTGTTGGCCAATCTTGTAACTCCCATGATGTAGGGCAGTAGCATTGTCACCTGTTCCATTGTGCCTGGTGAGCTGACGATGAAAGGGTATTTCAGGATATTTTCGCTGAGCTTCAGTATAACCTGTGTGTTATGAAAGAAAATATATTATTAAAAAAAGAACACAATATTCCTAACCTAAAAGTACATCCGCAACATGCTTCGTCAGATTACAGAAATAAAATTATCAGCAACATGCTTCGTCAAAAAGTACTGAAAGAAAATTCATAGTCACTTGTGTTATGTTTGATAGCGGAAAATACTTAAACTTAAGTTGCGTCAGAACGAAGTTATAACTCTCCTATTACAGTTTTCAAAGCAAGTTCTGTGTTTTACGAAGCTAATGTCTTTGTTAAATGTATGATCAAAGTTGAGGTATCTCACATGCGGAAGTTTTCAGTAGGTACTCGTAACACAAGAGAAAATTATAACCCGAGTATTTTATATGTGAAATAAATATCCAGAAGCGAATCCGTGAAAATTATTTTCGATCATTCGCTCGCATCCTAAGTCGTTTATTTTGTATTTATGTATACTAGTGGTCCCGCAGTAGTCGAAATTCGACTATAATTAATTGGAATTGTAAGTTTGTACACTATTATGATTGTACTTTATACTTCTATAATCACAAATTTCGCCAAGACTACACTATAAAAAATATTAACAAAGGCAAGCAATATTTAATCTATTCTCAATTTGACCACAGACGCCAAGAACAAAAGTTTGACAATAAATAGCATGCATGCGTGTGTGCGTCAAATACATGGTATGTAGTGTGTGTAATGTATTCTTTATTAATTTTATGTGTATTTTATGCATTATTTAAAAAAAATATTAGCATTGTGCACTTCTTCTCTATATTCTCTATAAGTGTGGAAAATTTCATACTCCTCCGTCCGCGCAATTTTCGTAAAAAGGGATACAAAGTTTTTGCTTCACGTATTATATATAGATTTTTTAGTTGTCTTTTTTTGATGTCATATTTTCATTTCTTATCAGAGCGGTTCTATTTAAATATTCAGTTTGAAGAGCATATTTACGTACTTTAGTTCCGCTTTGGAACTGCCTGCCGACCAAATCTATTGTAAATCTGGTGACAGGTCGTCTTGTGACTCACCACTGGTAGGTACCACCACCCTATTTCTGCCGTGAGGCATTAATGCGTTTCGGTTTGAAGGGTCAGCCGTTGTGCTGTAAAAACATGACTTAACACTCATACTAACACTTATGTTTGTTTTTAGGTTTGTTTTTGGTCATTCGGATAAAATGTAATTTTAATTTTATTGTATTTCATGTAATTGTATGTGAAATTTTATAGGCTTAAGTTGCCTGAAATAAACGCATTTCATTTCATTTCATTATGTCTCAAGGTGGGCTACATTTATATTGTTCAAGTATATGTGCTTCAGTAATCACTTAACACCGGATGGACCGTGAGCTCGTCCATTAATCTTATATAAAAAAATGAGGTATAAATCTGAAAGGTTTCCTTACAAATATCTTCTGATAGCACCAAATCCCGCGGGAGGTGATCATCCGTCATCCGTGACACCGACTTAATTGAGAACAGTTTCCAATTTAAATTTCAAATAGAAACGCTATTGTTTGTGACGTCGAGATTTACGACTCGAGATGGTAATGTTATGAATCTGTTTAACTTTAACTTGTATATTAAAAAAAAAAGTCAAGTCCCAACAAAACTCTTGTCTCTAGGTGGGCGGTGGTAGATGTCTATGGGCCCCAATAACCACCATACCAGGTGGGCCGTGAGCTCGTCGTCGTCATCGTCAAAAATAAGGTATTAGTATCGTTTTCGAACCTACATTTTTATTTTCATATATAGCGTACTAGATCTGGCCCGCTAATTGATAAAGAACAGAACATATTGCATTAAATTCGTATTAATATTGTTCGAAATAAGTTTTTTTTTTTTATTGCTTAGGTCGATGGACGAGCTCACAGCCCACCTGGTGTTAAGTGGTTACTGGAGCCCATAGACATCTACAACGTAAATGCGCCACCCACCTCGAGATATAAGTTCTAAGGTCTCAGTATAGTTACAACGGCTACCCCACCCTTCGAACCGAAACGCATTACTGCTTCACGGCGGAAATAGGCGGGGTGGTGGTACCTACCCGCGCGGACTCNGCGAGCGGGGGTCTAGTCTTGAAAAAGACTGTTGTTTTGGGAAGGGTTAGGAAATCGCTAGCCTGTGAGTGCCACAGGAAGCCTGATCGTAGCGATTGGTTTTGCCTTGAAAAAGGCAGTTGGTAAAGGGTGGGTTCGCGGTTACAACACTTTAGCGCACAAAAATGGACTCCGAGACGCAAATCGCAAGCGACCAACGGATCGGTACGTCCGCACTACTGAATTGTAAGCATGATGTATTCACGGTCACTACACTGTTGAGCACAACTGTGAGTTCAGAGACGCAGCTCGCAAGCGGGCCACGGATCTGAAAGCACGTCCGCGCACGACCGAGTCGTGAGCGAGAATGTCATTATCCCACGATAAGCATTCCTGTGTCACTTACTTGTGTATAGCTATCATCATCGATTTGTAGATTAGGGATACGTAAAATTACTAACCAGTAAACATACTATCGTATTTATTATCTGAAATATACCGGTCGATATTCGGTGCTATTTTAGTTACCTCCAATTCACTATGCTCTTTGTTAATCCAGGTTATAAATTGTGTTTGAACGAAATTACATTGAATTTTCCCCGTTAAATCATTTCTGCTTTATTCAGTAACAAAAATACAAACGTTTACCAATATTGCATATTACGGTTTTAAATAACATTTAACCATTTCAATTAAACCAATTATTTTCATATAGAAATTCTTCAGAACTCGGAGAAAGTAAGCCAGCAATTAATTATAGTTTTTAGCCATCGTAAGCTTGAAGAATTAAATGTATTTTAATTATATTGCATTATTAAATAGTTAGGGAAGACTTGCTACTCGTCGAACTCGACAAAGAGGTCGACGTGCAACCTAACTCATGCATCAGCCCGCTGAGTTTCTCGCCGGATCTTCTCAGCGGGTCGCGACTCCAATCCGGTAGTAGATTCATTCGCGAAGCAGCTGCTCTTGAGTTGTTAGGTCTCCTTCGGAGGTGCTCGGGCAACTGTTAGCAAATCCCATCCCTCCTGGCTGAGCCTCAGCTCGCCCACCTGTTCTGGTGAAACCGGAAAAGCCTCCAGGCCACCAGTAATCTTTCAATCATAAAAAAAGAAAGACTTGTTATATGCTTGTTCTAGCGGTAGGCAGCAGCTTGGCTCTGCCCCTAGCATTGCTGAAGTCCATGGGCGACGGTAACCACTCACCATCAGGTGGGCCGTATGCTCGTCTGCCTACAAAGGCAATAAAAAAAGGCAATCTTTGTCAATAAATTAAATTAGGTTAGTACATTGGTGTTAGCAGATATATCTATATCGAAGCGATTATACGATCTATGATCTCTCCATCTAAGAAAATCCTTTGTTTCCATTCGATGTTTGTGTAATAAATAACGTAGCCAAGCATTAGCAACCTGCATCAGTGTAAAGTCTCAGGTAAGCCAGGCTTCGGGAAGAGCGGAGTAGGAACGGGGAAGAAGAAGAAAGAGGATAGCTCACTTGGGGATAGATACACCTACTAAGTATAGCATGGTTTTTAAAACCTTAACCTCCATCAAACCATCAAGCCACCACCATTACATCATCTCTCTACCATCAAATCCAACATCATCATCGCCTAATTCATTTCATCGCCTTCCAGCAGAAACATCACCCCTGCCTCGTTAGGCAGGGGGTCCAAGCCCGGGCAGAGGGGTTTGCCCCGAGGCCCGATCCGTACGCCCGTAAGGGGACAAAAGACACAACAGTGGCACGTTTAGTTTGGATGTATATTGGATTCAGTAACCACCTCACACGAGATCGACCGTAGATTGTCCTACGAAATAATACTAATCTATACATCTATACATATAAATAAAATTGGAGTGTCTGTTTGTAATATTGAAATAACCGCTTTTTACTACATGCATATGAATATATATACGGCACATACACCAAAATAGCATTTTTTATTATACAATTGTTGTCTGTCTGTCTGTCTATCTGTCTATTTGTTCCGGCTAATCTCTGGAACGGCTGGATCGATTTTGACGGGACTTTCACTGATAGGTAGCTGATGATATAAGGAGAACCTAACTTAGGCTACTTTTTTAGACTAGCTTCGCCCCGCGGTGTCATCGGCGGTACGACAATAGCCGCGGGTAACATCGCGGGACTCAGCTAGTATGATAAATAATTATCACCCAATTTGGAAGTTGAAACTCCAAGTATCGTGTCGAGAGTTTAAGTAAATAATGAGGCACGTGTCTTTTTTTTCAAAGCCTGTTCAACTTTATAGTGATGACGTTTTTATGCCTTGAACTGTATTCGTTTTGACAAACAACTCTTTCTTTTTCTGAATTATTATCACTACATGATCATGGTTCTATACTCTCCGTATATACGAGTGTTACTGTGTTACTTATAATATTTGCTATGTGTATGTGCTATAATTCTCATGTTGTATTTGTTATTTTAGTTATGTGTTATTTGTTCTACACACACTCATCACTTTTTATTATTATTCTCATTATCCTCTCGCAGGTCTGCTGGAAGAGATTTCTTAAAGAAATAAGCAGTGCCTTTGTACATAATTTTCCTATTACTCTGTACTATGTCTTGTTTTCTGTGTGTACATAAATAAATAAANTAATTCTCATGTTGTATTTGTTATTTTAGTTATGTGTTATTTGTTCTACACACACTCATCACTTTTTATTATTATTCTCATTATCCTCTCGCAGGTCTGCTGGAAGAGATTTCTTAAAGAAATAAGCAGTGCCTTTGTACATAATTTTCCTATTACTCTGTACTATGTCTTGTTTTCTGTGTGTACATAAATAAATAAATAAATACATTTGCGCTCGTTAATCACGAAAACTATAAAATGTATTTCCGAAACCTACCCACTAATGTAAATGCGGGGACGCTGTTTCGGTTTATGGCTGTACCGGCTAAATATAAAGCGCGTTCGTAGAATTGTTAATTTCGCTTTACGGCATTTTTGATTATGCTCAAATGCTTAGGCTACAATGGACTCTAAAATAATGGCAATCCCAAAAGTGAAACTCTTATTGAATGAATTCATAGGTGTTGAGAAAATCTGTTTAACTGATTAGAATAGAATTTTTTTTATTGCGCTTGTAGACAGACAAGCATGCGGCCCACCTGATGGTAAGTGGCTACCGTCGCCCGTGGACTTCAGCAATGCCAGGGGCAGAGCCAAGCCGCTGCCTACCGCAAATTGTCTACCTTGCCTACATTTCAAGATTTAGAAAATTTATTTCACATTTATTTTATAATTATTAATTATAGGCAAGGCAATTTACAAACTTGTTGCATTGTTTTCCCAGATTTCTTAAGACTAAGACCAAGTCAGAACAAGTTTTAATTTTTTTATCATTACCCTTTTATGGAGAGAAGCATATAAGCCCACCTTACAGTACCTGGTCAAGGGACATTCCCCCATCAGCAATGCGGGACAGAACCGAAGCAGTCAACTGACGTTATGAAAATTTTAGAGATCACGCATTTCAAAGATTAACACCAGTCCCGTTATGAGTCAAACCTAACGTCACTTCTTTGCAAGCGACTCGCGCAGCCCGTAAACCAACAGATACAGGACTACAGTATAAAATATTTTAATTATATTTTATCACCACTAAAACCGTGTAAATGAAAAACTGGTTTCGTTGCTTTTGCTTTTATGAAAATCGTAAAAAAACTTGTCTCCCGCGCTGAGATTCAAAACGGACTAAACTTTTGATGGTCGCGCATTGTTGAAGTTTCATTATCGTTTTTATTGTATCTCTGTTTTATTCAACGGAAGACCGAGAATTTTATTTTGGGATTTGGCTTTTGTTTCTTATATACTTTCTTTTATTCTTTACTGGTGGTAGGAACTCTTGTGAGTCCGCGCGGGTAGGTACCACCGCCCTGCCTATTTCTGCCGTGAAGCAGTAATGTGTTTCAGTTTGTAGGGTGGGGTAGCCGTTGTAACTATACTGAGATCTTAGAACTTATATCTCAAGGTGGGTGGCGCATTTTCGTTGTAGATGTCCATGGGCTCCAGTAACCACTTAGCACCACGTGGACTGTGAGCTCGTCCACCCATCTAAGCAATAAAAAAATAAAAAAAAACTACGAAAATATACCTTCATCAAGCAAGACAAAACGTTTTAATTTCCGAAAGATTAGAAAATGTCTTTCTCTTAAACTAGACCGTAACAACTAAATGAATAAAGATCAAATTAAAATGAGCACTCGAGCAAAGAAGAAAATGAGACATAATTAATTCTTGTTTTTATTTAAAACATGAGCTATGCGACTGTTACATACCTGGTATATTTGTAATGTAACTATTATGAGTGCAGTTAATGATGCAGCTAAATTACGTCAAAATATTCTGCCAAAGCCCTTCTCTTGGGTGCAAATCTACATATAAATAAACAGAGACAAAATAGTTAAGTACCATTTTCTCGTCTCTGTATTATAGTATAATAAGATTTTCTCTTTTTTTGTAACTGTATAATATATATAGCTATTGGTTAGGAATTATTGACAAGCTTCGTGATATCGATTAAAAAACATTGATATATAAATTTATTTTCTTATAAAAAAAAATCCTTTTATATATAAGGCAGGCTCTTAATGACCTGCTTGGTGTTAAGAGGCTACCGAAGCTAATAAAGCTTAAGTGAATGCTGAGAATGTATCTACCTTGATACACGAAGATCAAGTCTCAATTCCATAATATTATTATGTACTAGCTGACCCGGCAAACGTTGTCTTGCCATATATAATAGAATAAATGCTTGCCATAAATAATAAGGATAGAAAATGATAACATTATGAAAATGACTATTAAAAAGCAAGGGCTGGTGATAAAAAAGTGCAAATTTAGAGTTGTATGTATTTTTTGATGCCATAATATAATAAATAAATAAATATCAAAACACAAAAAAAAAATTTTTGGGGTGAACACCCCTTATCACTTAAAGGTTAGAAAAATAGATAGTAGCCGATTCTCAGGCTTACTGAATATTCATAAAAAATTTCGTGAGAATCGGTCAAGCAGTTTCGGAGGAGAATGGGAACAAACATTGTGACACGAGAATTTTATATATTACGGCCTGGCCACGGGGATCGGCGGTGCGAACAGCGAAGCGGTGGACGAGGCGACCATTCGCGCAGCACCGTTTGCAGGCCACGGGTACTCACGTTCGCCGCCGCGACTAGTAAGGAAGTCCGACAGCGAAATGTCTATATCGAAATTATCTCGATATTGCTTACAAATTAATAGTTTTTTTTTTCAGGACCTATTNAAACATTGATATATAAATTTATTTTCTTATAAAAAAAAAATCCTTTTATATATAAGGCAGGCTCTTAATGACCTGCTTGATGTTAAGAGGCTACCGAAGCTAATAAAGCTTAAGTGAATGCTGAGAATGTATCTACCTTGATACACGAAGATCAAGTCTCAATTCCATAATATTATTATGTATAACGTTAATTCCACACTTCAAACCAGGTATGCGCTACTGCTTCATAGCTAAAGCAGACGGTACCTACCTGTGCGACCTTCTGTGCCCAAATTAAACTTTTTCAAAATGCTAATCTATACATATAAATAAAATTGGAGTGTCTGTTTGCAATATTTAAATAACCGCTTTTTACTACATGCATATTATGAATATACCTATATATATACGGTATATACACCAAAATAACATTTTTTACAATTTTTGTGTGTTTGTCTGTCCATCTGTTTGTTTCGGCTAATCTCTGGAAGGGCTGGACTGATTTTGACGGGATCTTCACTGATAAGTAGCTGATAATATAAGGAGTAGCTTAGGCAATTTTTTTAGATTAGCTTCCCCCCACGGCCTCATTAGCGGTACGACAATAACCGCGGGTAGCATCGCGGGACTCAGCTAGTCTATACATATAAATAAAATTGGAGTGTATGTTTGTCATATTGAAATAACCGCGTTTTTACTACATTTATTTTTTATTTTTTTATTGCTTAGATGGATGGACGAGCTCACAGCCCACCTGGTGTTAAGTGGTTACTGGAGCCCATAGACATCTACAACGTAAATGCGCCACCCACCTCGAGATATAAGTTCTAAGATCTCAGTATAGTTACAACGGCTACCCCACCCTTCGAACCGAAACGCATTACTGCTTCACGGCGGAAATAGGCGGGGTGGTGGTACCTACCCGTGCGGACTCACAAGAGATCCTACCACCAGTGATTACGCAAATTACAATTTTGCGGGTTTGGTTTTTATTACACGATGTTATTCCTTCACCGTGAAAGTCAATCGTGAACATTTGTTAAGTACGTATTTCATTAGAAAAATTGGTACCCGCCTGCGGGATTCGAACACCGGTGCATCGCTACATACGAATGCACCGGACGTCTTATCCTTTAGGCCACGACGACTTAGATTACATGCATATGAATATATAATATATACGGCACATACACCAAAATAATAGTTTTTACAATTTTTGTCTGTCTGTTTGTTCCGGCTAATCTCTGGAACGGCTGGACCTATTTTAACGACACTTTCACTGACAGGTAGCTGATGATATAAGGAGTTATTTGGGCTACTTTTTTTAGACTTGATTCAGCCTTGCGGCGTCACCCGCAGTACGACAATAACCGCGGGTAACATCGCGGGAATCAGCTAGTTTAAAATATAGCTTAAGAAATAAGCTGACAAGGATATGATAAATTAAAAGCTCCCCGTCCCCGAAGGCACGATGCAGTAAACAAACTAATTAAAAACTAGAAGTTCGTAACATCTTCTGAGAATTTTAATACGAACCCCGGGGAAGAACGCGTAGTTTGATATTGCCACTAATAAGCTCGCAAACTGCTTTTGACAGAGAAGAGAACTTAGTTATTATTTAAAACGGTAGTAATACCTAATTTTAAAAGAAGAGAAAACTGAGCTTAGAGAAACAAAATAAAATGTGAAGTAAGTCAGTTAAGTATACATTATCTATATATTAATACGTGAAGCAAAAACTTTGTACCCCTTTTTACGAAAATAGCGCGGAGGGAGGAGTATAAAATTTCCCAAACTTATAGAGAATATAAAGAAGGAGTGCACAATGCTAATCTTTTTTTTAAATAACGCATAAAAGATACTCATAACTCAATAAAGAAAACATTACACACACTACCATGTATTTGACACACACACGCATGCATATTGTTTGTTTATTATCAAACTTTTCTTATTGCATAAAGTCTATGACCAAATTGAGAATAGATTAAATATTGTTTGTCTTTGTTAATATTTGTCTAAAGTGTAGTCTTGGCGAAATTTGTGATTATAGAAGTATAATAAATAACCTTTGACAATAGAACCATAATAATGTTCAAACTTATAATTTCAATTAATTATAGTCGAATTTCGACTACTGCGGGACCACTAGTTAAGGATAATTCAGAAACTACTGGTGAGTTCTTAATGAAGTTTCAAAGGGATGACACAAAAGTATCAGCATACATAGTGTCATCAAAATTGGTTCATCTAGAATAAAGGTCTATCTGACATATATTATAATAAAGACTATTTTTCTACAACTGTTTTTCGCGCGTTTATCAGACATTGCGAATACATTACAGTTTCTGTGGTAATTATGGACCACTAGGGTGTTATTTGTCGATGTTCGAATTTTTGTTATCGTCTATATTGCATAGGAAAAATCATCGCAAATAATATGATATAATGGCTTTTTTTTATTGCCCTTGTAGACAGACGAGCGCACGGCCCACCTGATGGTGAGTGGTTTCCGTCGCCCATGGACTTCAGCAATGCCAGGGGCAGAGCCAAGCCGCTGCCTACCGAAGGCTGTATGGCTATAAAAGACGCGATATTAAACTGTAAAAATAGTGTTAATTATGTATAAGTTATATGTATATAGTTATATGTAATTATCTTAAAAAATGCGAAGAAACTTTTTTCCCAACCTATTATAAACAGCCACAAGAACGGTCGAATTGAGAACTTCCTCCTGGTTTGAAGTCGTGACTAGTGACCTGGATCGTACGATTTTTGATGCTACAATCAAAATTACATCCATAATTTAAATTGTGATTTATAAAGTTGGGATTTAGCAAGTGATAGAAAATCACTTTAGCAATTTGGTCTGCAGGTGATAAAATTGAATCGGATGTCTCAATTCAGATGATGGCATTTGTATTATGATGTCTATGTTCTTCGGTAGCTTCATAACACCAGGTCGGTAGTAAGTAACTTCCACCCACCTAATTAAAACTAATTTTGTATCTGTCGCCGCAACGATTTTTAGAAACTTGATTGTAAGTTTATTCGTTATAAAATCATTGTTTAAATTATTTAATGACAATTTGTTGATTTGTGAACAATGTCGCAATGTCAATGTCTTTAATAATTAGGCGTTGTTTTACTACGAGGCTGAATTCTTTTAACTACTTCCATTTTTGTTGAAATGTAGCCACATTTATCAATTCTAGACATGAATCACTTTCGCTGATAGATTGATTTAGTGCTAATATTTTAAAATAAACTGTAATAAAATCAAATACATTTAACAAAGTAAAACTCCATCGATTACCTTAATAATTGTTTTTGTAAAAATATTGTGGGTAATTAAAAGTGTTATGGTGTCGAACAAATTGTATAAAAATGGTCCATCCATTTTTTGCTCCATCTCTCGGAAAGGAAACATTGTGAGTACAATCTATGTCGGTTTGCATTTAAAAATGTTTAACTAGGTAATTCTTGTGTGTTCATAATTAAAAGTTGTGAAATAATTATGACTTATTTCTCATTAGTAAAATTCCTTTGCATACTTTCCTTCCAAGCCACGATTTACTCGTTTGTATTTCATGTAAATTANTGTTTTACTACGAGGCTGAATTCTTTTAACTACTTCCATTTTTGTTGAAATGTAGCCACATTTATCAATTCTAGACATGAATCACTTTCGCTGATAGATTGATTTAGTGCTAATATTTTAAAATAAACTGTAATAAAATCAAATACATTTAACAAAGTAAAACTCCATCGATTACCTTAATAATTGTTTTTGTAAAAATATTGTGGGTAATTAAAAGTGTTATGGTGTCGAACAAATTGTATAAAAATGGTCACACCGGCACTTTTGCTCCATCTCTCGGAAAGGAAACATTGTGAGTACAATCTATGTCGGTTTGCATTTAAAAATGTTTAACTAGGTAATTCTTGTGTGTTCATAATTAAAAGTTGTGAAATAATTATGACTTATTTCTCATTAGTAAAATTCCTTTGCATACTTTCCTTCCAAGCCACGATTTACTCGTTTGTATTTCATGTAAATTACATACACTGAAATCACGCTTTCCATTTTATTTACACCCATAACCTCATTCTATTCGACATATTATTATCTAATTTAATTTAATACAATAAAATACTGATTTCCAAAATTTGTTTTAATAAACTCCCTAATTCGACCATTGAAGTTGAAGCTCTTTGTAAAACAGAATTTCCAATTTAATAACACTCCGTTCAGGTCTTCGTTGAAATCGCGAAAAAGAAACCCTATAAAGCACTGTTCCAATGAACTCGTCTCGGAGAGAGCAAGCACGTTGTAATAAATAAAGTGAAATAAAGACAATGAGGGCAAAGAGTAATGATCCTGAACATTTTCGATGAATGTTTTACTTCAGCCATATCGCTATAGAGTTGGAGAAAACAGATAAATTGTTCTCACGGTATCCACAGATAAAACTGATAACAAATGCGATGTTAATTCGACTAGTCTATGTTTCGAAATCTGTTTTTATTTTCAACGTTAAGGCTCCTCCTCCTCGCGTCGTTTTCCTCATTACTGAGGGTCGTGACTCCCGCGCTGCATCAGTTTCTCCCGTACGATTTCCCTCCTTCTGCTGCGATCCTTAGCTTCATGAAGGGCATTGTGGAAGTTGATGTTTAAAGAAGATCGTATTTGGTCCGACCATCTCGTGGGACTGCGTCCTCTGGAGGAGGAGGAGGAGGATCTGGAATCGTTTCGAAATCTGCTTTTATTTTCAACGTTAAGGCTATAAAGTCGAAAATGCCTTGAAGTTTGGGTTTAAAGAAAATGGAATAGTAGCAGACAATACAGTTATAGTGTATTTCTTTACTGCCACGCCCCTTATGTATGAAACTATGAGGTGGTCTTGTTTTGCAAATATACATTAAGCTTGTACGTCAACCGGTCAAATCGTCCGGGTAGTCATAGTTAAATGAGAGATCAACCAAAATCTCACTCAATGTTTGGCTTCTCTTTAGGGCTCTGTTTCATCTTAAATCGGACGCTTAAGCTGTGAGGTATCCATTACATGGTGAAATTAGCCAGAAGCTCCAACCCGTACAGCGATGGTCTGGCAGTTTCACCTCCCAACCTGGAAAACATTAACTTTTTTATTTATTGCTTAGGTGGGTGGAAGAGCTCACGGCCCACCTGGTGTTAAGCGGTTACCGGAGCCCATGGACATCTACAACGTAAGATATATATCTCAGTATAGTTACAACGGCTGCCCCATCCTTCAAACCGAAACGCATTACTGTTTCACGGCAGAAATAGGCGGGGCGGTGATACCTACCCGTGCGGAGTCGCAAGAGGTCCTACCACCATATTGACTTAGAAGCAAGAGAAAAGTTATACTAAACGATGAAATTTCTGGTCACAGTTATTTATTTATTTTATTTATTTATTTATGTACACACAAAAAAGAAGACATAGTACAGAATAATAGGAAAATTATGTACAAAGACACTGCTTATTTCTTTAAGAAATCTCTTCCAGCAGACCTGCGAGAGGATTATGAGAATAATAATTAAAAGTGATGAGTGTAAAAGTCATTTACAACCCTATCTAATATTTTCCTGAATCGTGAACTAAATCATCGTGGATGTAATTCTTAAGGCATTTTATTCAAATCCTTCAGAAGTAAAACAGCTCTATATAAATCTGCAGTTGGCCACCGGCTGTCTTCATCGATCGCCGGTGATGAGACCAGATAAGACACAGACGGGATTGGCCGGTAGTTTTTCTTTCTTTATTTATTGGACCGACAGACAGACAAATGTGGGCGAATCGACAAATGGATCTCTGCTGTGTTTTGTATCTTTTCTTCGTGACCCATGTAATTGCATTGATTAGGGTGTTGTAACTAGCAATCGAGAATTTTTGAGTATTGACGTTCGCCAATTATTGTACATTTTAGTCAATAGGCATTAAAACATATTCCTCAATGTCTTTGATGGCATATCCATGCTATGCGAGCGTTATGACATGTCCTTCTTCAAACGAGGCTTTTGGAGGGTATTAAATGTTGGGCGGTGGCTTGGCTCTGTTCCTGGCATTGCTAACGTCCATGAGCGGCGGTAACTGCTCACCATCAGGTGGACCGTATGCTCATCTGCCTATACGGCAATAAAAATAATAATATTGAGGAACTTGATTAAGGTCTCAAATGAGACGTCATATCAGCTGTCCTGCTTTTAAAATTTGTCTAGATTATTAACCAGATTAATACTTTCTCTAATACCATCATTGAAACGCATCAATAAATAAGATTATATTATAAAAATCGTGTTACCTAATTTTGATCAAATTATGTTAGTAGTTCGTCGAGGTAGTATTTGGAATAAGTGATATTAAGTACGTAAATACATATTGATTGAAAAAAAATTGTGGCCCAATATATCTCGGGAATCTAAATAATTTTACCACGGATATTTCGAAATATCCTAAAATGTCCTATACTTGTATTTCGCTGATTATATTAAAACAAAAAGTACAATCACCCTCCTATTTCTGCCGTGAAGCAGTAATGCGTTTCAGTTTGATGGGTGAGGCAATCGTACTGTAAAAACTGAGACCTTAGAACTCATATCAGTCATGTCTCATGGCAAGTGGCGGCATTTACGTCGTAGATTTCCACTACCAAAGCATTAAAAAGAATTCTATTGGAGGTGATTTTTTTGATGAAAATGACTAATTTTAAGCTGTTTCTTTTTGTTTCTAACCTCTCTCATCCCTCAAGTAACATGACAATGTCACCTCTCTCTTCCAAGTGTAGCGCACTTTCTGCTTTAACTAGTTTCAAAGTCTTTTAACAACAACGATCATAAATTCAGATCAACCAACTGATTTAATTTTAGTAAAAGGAATATCGGAGAAGACATGTTAAATAATTTTCAGTTCCATGTTGAACCCGTACACAATACAAAAACTTATTGTCTAGTAGACTTGACTTCATTCAAAAGGACACAAATACTTCACAATCGACCTGATCAAAATTCATCGTCACGTTTCCCTTTTTAACAAAGAGATTTCATATCTAACCCTTTAACGAAAATTTGTTAATGTAAACCTTAATAAAACTAATATAAAGTTCAAATTCCAATAATGAGATTTTACAATAAACTTAGAATTTCATACTATCATACAAGACACAACGAAGACCGACTAAAAATAAATCCAAAATACAGTTCATATTTCCCAACATGAAATTTTCAAAAGACCTTTTTACAGTTAAGCGACTGTGTACTTTAATTTCAGTGGTATAAACTTTATATTTGAATGTTATTATGCGGAGATGTTAGGTCAAGATCTGCACTGGTAAATAGGTAAAGGGTGCTCCACGTTCTGACGTAAGGTCCATTTAAGCGGTCGCTTCGTTGGCGATCGTGCTTAGTACCTTGTGTTCAAGACACATGCATAATTCAGAGGCAGATGTTTTTGAACTGTTTAGTATTTAACGACCAAAATAAATATTTTTATTTATTCGTGAAGGAGCTACACAAGGACACAGTGATAGTTATGTGATATATAATAGATGAATAATAGAATACGTGTTTCAAAGAGTGTGGCACCATTGATTTATGAATATTAGATATTCACTTTTATCATTAATATAATAAAGGTTCAATGTCTTTTTTAATGCTTAGATGGGTAGACGAGCTCACGGCCCATCTAGTATTAAGTGGTTACCGGAGTCCATAGACATCTACAACGTAAAGGGTGCCACCCACCTTGAGACATGAGTTGTAAGGTCTTACTTTTAACAGTACAATGGTTGTCTCACACTTCAAACCGAAACTCATTACTGCTTCCCTGCAGGAATAGGGAGGGTGGTGGTACCTGTGCAGACTCACAAAACGTCCTGCCACCAGTCCAGAAACAATTAATAGCCTGTTTATGAAGATGATGTCTTATCGTATTTAATGGTGTGCTTAGAGTCTAATTCATCACTAATTACACCATTCTAATTGACTAATTAAATAAACTTGTATTATAATAATCATCATTATCATCTTAGCCCTTACAGCCCAGCGTAGGCCTTAGCCTGGTCCAGTATGTCTCTCCAGACTGCTCTGTTCAGGGCTTTCTCCTTCCAGTTCCTGACAGCGATAGCTTTGAGGTCGTGCTCTACGCCATCTAACCATCGGAGTTTGGGCCTGCCACGACTTCTGTGGCCCTCTGGTTTTCCATAGAGTAGTTGTCTTTATTATAATGATGATATTATGTTATTATCAGTTATAATTTTATTATCACTTGTGTTAATTCACTAATGCGTTTAAGACTTAAGGTTTCAATCTAGAACGGAATTTTTTCAATATTTCATATATTTATAGTTAAATTCATTTTTAGGACTATCGTCAGATCTTTTTGAACATGATAATATATTTTGTTCAATTTATGATTAAAAAACATTTAAAGTGTGAATCTGTTTGTTATTTCCATTCCAATCTTCCAATATCTTAGATATCATTACCCATTGTCTCGTAATCCATTGGATTGCTGAATATTTTATATTTACGACCCTACGTCACATCCTTACAGTTGCACAATAAAATCTTTATGGGTATTGCTGCACGTATCCTTTATGCTTCTACTGATCCTATGTGTGGAGTTTTAAAGGTTTTCCAACTCAAGACACTGTGTCATTCTGTGCTCCAGAATTCCATTGATTTTATTGATCATTCGTATCAATGTTTCAAGGCCATGAATTTCGATTGTTATTAGGAATCTAAGAACATTCAAATTCGTCGAATTTTTATGCTATTTCCAAATCTTCAATACTAAATCTGGATTCTTTTAAAATCAATAACTAGTGCTTTTCCATAATTTTGCTAATGTGTTCAGAGATATATATGTTATAGACATTTTATTCTGAAAATGGATCACACTAGGTGCCATCATACTTCAATCTATGTATTTCACTGCTTACCACAATTACATCATCCATCAGTATCTACTTTTTTTTTTTTTTTTTTTTATTGCTTAGATGGGTGGACGAGCTCACAGCCCACTTGGTGTTAGGTGGTTACTGGAGCCCATAGACATCTACAACGTAAACGCGCCACCCACCTCGAGATATACGTTCTAAGGTCTCAGTATACCGCTACTTATACCGGATCCACCATTTGACTCCTATATCTATGTCCAGTAGGGCATATACTGAGCAGCTTTAAATAGCCGCTACTCTGGCCCATATTCCGATACAACTGAGATATAAATCTCTCAAGATGAGTATATATTTCACGTGATGGTTCCTTTGGGCTCCCGTAATTAGCATGTCGGAAACACACCGAGAGCCGCTTTTTCTACTCATCCGCGTTAATGTAAACAAAAAAAGATCGGTACTTTCAGGTACTTAATGCTAAAGGTATGTAGACCAAACTCCAAAATTTTATTAAACCAAAGCTTCGGTCACCTTTGACGCCTACATGTAGTCAGTCACTAGAGAATTAATATCTAGTTGTTACCTCTTTGTCAATATTATTTGGAAGTTACCGTAATTCCACAAAAAAGTGAGTTCAAGCTACTCATTATTATTTATAACTTTATTTACAACCAATTAATAATAACCTTGCGTTAATAATTGGAACTATAAAAAATACTTGTCCGTTGTATTTTATTCGGTCTGTGTTTTTTTATGAGATATGTATATTCATGGTTCGTGTATAGTAAAAATCGTTTTGACTATATCTAAGTTTCCGAAAATCTGCATTGATTAGCTTTTCAAGAAGCGACACAGAAACTCCGAGGTTTGATATCGTGAGCGATCTAGATTTTATAGTTTACGGGCCATGTAAAGGAAATCGATGCTTTATTCAGAGCAGGTGATACGTCGTTCATACGTATTTACGAGTGTTTGCAGAATGGTGGCACTGGTGGAAATACGATGATAGCTTTACCGAAGAAAATTGATATTTTTATGAAATAAAAGCATTGATTTAATAAATCTTTGGGTTGGGTTGAGCTTACCTATTTAAACAGAAACTGGCATATTGACGCACATATAAACTGTCATTTAAATGTTAAAATATATTCTCAGTTATTACTGATATGATTTAGAATAACATGAAAACAACTTAGCCAAAATCATAAATCTCCAAACGCTTGAAGGAGGTTACGCGTGATGATAAGGCTGGCTGGTACTTTGCACAGAGAGTGAGTCTGCTGTGCAACGAGGTAACGTAGCCAGTATCTTGGGAACTGTGCCTCCTTCAAGCGCATTGGAACATTTGTTCTACTGTGTGAATTGATGTATGCTAAATTATTTGATTTGTTATATTATAAAATTATAAAAAAATGACAATAAAAAACAAGAAAAATTTGCCAAAACCAAGGTACAATTTTATGAAGTATGATGATTCACTTTAATATTAGCGTATGTTAAGGGCATTGTCAAATAAATATCTTTTATGTGCGCTTTATCTTATCGTCTAATAGCCATAAACTATTCTGAGCTTGGATTTTTGTAATAATTATCTTAAATCTGTTCAAAATGTTCAAAATCTGCAAAGACCCTAACTTATATTCCTTGTGACCAATCCCTGCTTAAAGTACATCTGTACATAAGTACCCTGTACAATCATCATTTCCAACGCGAAGCTTAATGCATTCTTTTTTGAAGGTTGAGATTTAGACCTCGTGTTTCGAGGCGGATGGTAGTATTCATGTTGTGATGGATGATGTCCATGGGCTAGCCCCTGAAGACTAGGTGGGTCGTTAGTTCGTTCCTTTGCAGTAAAATATCCAATTCATAATAAAATTGGCGCCAGTATACAGTAGATTTTTTTTGGTTTTATGATTACCAACAACAGCTTTTTAATTGTTATGAATATTTTATAAGCATTATTCACAAAAAAAAATAGCTACCAAATTAAAAAAAAAACAACAAAGTACACCCAACATCGTGAATCTTGGAACCATAAAACCCGAGTGGCTTATTCAAGAACGTTGTTCTAATTATGAAAACAGGTACTTTAACTTCCCCAAGCTGGAGAGCTAATGTTGCCACTCCACAAAAGAAATCCGAAGACGTTACTGTCACATTTGGGAAGAACAATGAGTCCAATTTGATCCGGGCGGCCTCTTGAATTAGCCGATGTCTCAGGGCATTTTATACCCTCGATCAAAAGTCACGAGTGCCTCCGAGTGGGTCGGAGCGATCTAATGAATTCTCTTTTACCTTTCTTCAGAATGAATAGAGACTGAATAAGAGCGTATATGACTTTTTTTGATTTTAATCTTATGAATGTACCTAATTAGGAATCCGTCAGAAATTTTTGACAAATGGCTGTAGGCCTAGAATAGTACCATTCCATCTGTTTCCGTAATCATAATATAGGCCTTAGGCCTAAGAGATTATTCACTGGGCATAGCTTTCTCTGGAAAATATTTTTACCGGAATACTACAATCGCATTTGCTGGTGCTAGGGCGTGTTGAGAGCGCGTATATGTAGAGATTCTGGTTAAGAGTAAGGCCTCATGTCCTAAGCCCAATATGGGTTGTCATCTCACATAATATCGTAAATAAAAATTAGTGAAAGAGCATTGAGTATGTTCTCGTCGCCAGCTGATGGGTATCACAAAAAGTCAAAGAAATCTCTTTACGGCTTAATCTTTTTGGAATTGGCCAATTAAGAGCTACCGAAATTCTAGAATTTCGTCATGTTCGTTGTTCTAAATACCTTCAACATCAGCTTATAATGAAAAAGATATTTTTCACTTGAGATTTCGTAAAGACTTTCGTAACGCATTTATTCTTTTCGGCTAAATACTCAGGGTTGTAACTGCATTACATTGCGGGGGTCGAATTCCACAGATTATAGCGACATGCCTCCTTCTGAGACGTTTACTGTTTGATTGTAAGAGAGATAAAGCTACTAGAAGTCATAACGTTTTTCACGGTATTTTTTTTTTCTTCGTATGCTTGCACATTTCTTATACTTCATAATAGTAATATAATACGTGTTAAATGAAAATGCAATGAGTATAATTTATGGAGATTCAGTAAGTTTAAACTTGTACGAGGTTTATAAAAGAGAGAACATAAGAATTTGGACTCAATTGTATAATTAACCAAGTATTGTACATAAACATACACTGAGTTGTTTACCTGGATAATAGAAATCAAATGAAGGCAATAACCTGTCATTGACGATGCTTAAGGGCTCTTGTTATCGCTAATACTAAGTAGGTGTCACTACCGGCTTACCTCAAAAGTAAACTTAACAAAGCTCCCATACCACATCTATTATTTCTACATCTTTGTTTTCATGTACATTGAATTGCCGGAGTGTAGCATTCAGTCCGCAATTTGCTTCAATATCGCGGCTTGTTCCGGCCACTTTTCGGCTTATTGTATTCATTACTTGGGGACCCTATTGTCCTGGAAGTCAGTATGGAGCTGCGTCTATAAAATCCTGAGGATTTATGTTGATGATAATGTTCGGGAAAATTAGTTGAACCAATTGTTCAGTAGTATTTTGCCGTTTGATAGATATGGTACAATGGTTAGTTGTTGAAGACCAAATTAAAACCCGTGTTTTTTTTAAAACAAAATAAATGACCTAGCTACATTATGTAAGTTTTAGTTTTCGAAATGAGTTCTGTTTATTCTTGTCATAGCCTTTCGACCTAATTCCTCTCTTGCCACTCGAAGTGGAGTTCATCAGCTTGCACCTTAATATTACATCGATTTCATTAGCGGTTTTCTGACTTTTTTTTCCTATCGATAAACTTTGAATATTCCGATTTTAGGTGAATCCATTGGAGACTTGTATATAAACCAAATAGACAACTTCTGATAACAAGGTTATTGCTTATTATACGATCTAAGTATTGAATCGCTAGACAGTTTATTTTAATTTATTGTTTTAAAGACAACAGTTAGCAGGCTAGGAAAAAATCATTTCAAAGGTAACACGGCCTTTTTATTTATAATATTTAATTATTATATTATACATAATTATACATATGTGCATGTAATCATTCAAAAGACGAAACCTTACAAAACCGGAATCGTGAAAATATTTACGGTATTTCGAGAAAATTCTAGAAGTTTCGAACACCAATACCTTGTTCGGTGCAATAGTTATCTGTAAAGATTTAAAAACAGAATTAGAACATATTGGTTATTAGCACACACCCCTAACAATCATCGGAACTGTGTAATTAAATTGATAACATTATTACTATGAAATTACTAGTTCTGTTCAACTTTAACACGGAATGAAGACATTAGTGTCCCAACATTTGATTTTAAAATATTTACTTTAAGCCTAAGTTGTAAGAGTCAGTTTTACTTGCACGTTTTTGAAGACATGGTTAAAGTGTTTACGAGGGAGTCGATTTGTTTTCGAAGTTTTAAGTTGTATGTCATTAGACAGGTGTTGGTTGTGAATGAATTTTCAAAAGGATATTAGGGACTGTCTGGTGTTTTGGCATAGAATAATACCACGCTATGTCTTCTCGGAGGCATCATAAAAGCCCACTAAAGGGTTCACGGAAGATTGGGCAGTAGCATTTTTGAGTAATAGACCAGTGCACAATGGTCGCCGACTAGCATTTGCTGATGGAAGATCATGTTGTAATCCCGTATGGGTTATCTTGATTATTACTACCACAAAGCAGTTACATTTTTTGCTTTGAAGGATGTGGCAATACTTTTGGATCCTCTCGAACCACTCTCAATGATTTTAAGCATTCTAAGCACTAACTATGGACCCCGGTAGTTATTTAAAACCTAATAATACCTATTATAAGAGCATTTCGTAGTTGAGGAGGATTGAAATAATTGTTTGATTTGCGTCAGCTTTGAATTATTGAACTACGTCACTACCATAGCTCTAAATATTTTATAACCTAGATTAGTATTCGAGCTCACGGATCTCCTGATGCTTAGTGCTTACTGAAGCCCATAGACTTTAACTCTGTCACTCACCTTGAGACATGAAGTCGAAGACTCATTGGATTAAATAACGGTTGTCTCACATTACAAACAGAAACATAACCGCTTCGAGAGGAATAGATGGGAAGGGGTAAGTTTCTTCATAACAGATTCGAATCAGCATGAAGCAAAATATGAATTCGGACACAACTACCTTTTTTTATTGCCTAGGTGGGTGGATGAGCTCACGGCTAACCTGATGTTAAGTGGATACCGGAGCCCATAGACATCTACAACGTAAATTCCGCCACCTATCTTGAGATAAGAGATCTAAAAGGTCTCAGTTTTTACAGTATAACGGCTGGAGCTAATAACATTATAACAAAATCCAATGATTGATTTGAAATAAATGTATATGTCAATGAACTTTAAAACTATTCGTAATCCGACGAAGCTATGAGAGCCCGCATCACTCGACGTCATCAGGAGACGAAACTAAAGAGATTATTGGCGCAATTTCCTCCGAGTCATCATCGTCCAATCATTCCCTGATGACTACCTAAACGGATTACAGTTCCATTACCCGACACCATTGTTCTACCCCCGTGTTTTAATTGAAAGTAGTGAAACTATTGCTGTTTTGCATTTCAAGCGCTGAAGCGCTCTTTGAGGCGCTGAGAATTTATTTATAGTCAAAGTCACCTTTACTCGAATTTCGAAATTATGATATTTGCATATAAAACATTTTTTTTTAATATATTACAAAAAAAAAAACAACACAGTGATTCGCTGATGCAGTTAACGCAGAGCCAATATTGAATATTGAAAATATTGTTTTCCATTACATCGATACGTTTTGATAATTGACGATTAGACATTTTATTAATTTACCAAAATAAAACTCTATTCATAAGAAACTTATAAAAAATGCCGCCAGCCTCTTGGGGTCGACTTTTTTACATTATCTAGTTTTATTTTTAGTTTCGTATAAGTATTTAGTTTATTTAGTAGTTTTAAACTATATATTCTATCAGTATATAATTAAAAAATATTAGAAAAGTGTTGAATTACATTTTTCAAAAAGCTCTCAAAATTCTTTATCCATGATTTCTTTAAGCATTTCATCGTGTACATCTTCTGCAATTCTATCTTCAATCTCGGATCTCTCAAGTTCTAAATATATCAACGGTTTCGCTTTTACAGATTCAGCGGCTGGATCAACATCCAGCTTTGATATGTCAGTTCATATACGTCGCGAACATTTTTTGTACATCAGCACGTTCGAACGGCGTTTCCCGCTTAAATCTAATTAGCGAACGTTTACCGCACGTCTGCTACAAATAGGTTTAATTAAAAACTGAATAGTTGTAGCGTATCGTTTCGACCCCCAATATCGCGGTATTACAAAATTGTCCGCCATATTTTTTGAGGAAGACCAGTCTGAAATGATCTCTTAAATGCAAGGGATTCTTGTTCGTGTGTGGCTCATTCCTATTTTTTTAATATCAAACCTGATTTATATACTATTGCTGATACACATTTAACGTCATATATTCTATTACAATCAACAACTTAAACAGTTTACTTTAATAAGATGATCGCTGCTATTATTACCATCAAAATCTTACTAGAACGATTTTCCTCTTAATGCGGTAGGTTTTGCCATTTCTAAATGAGAATCTTTGACTTATTTAATAATGAAATTTGCTATATTCACTATTTCATTTTTCATTCCATTAAATTGGCAAACGGATCTCGCGGTTCAATTTGTGTTAAATGCTTATAGGAGACCGTCGATATCACTAAGGGATGCCTTTTGCCTTGAGACATGACGTAGTCGCAATAATGTGATAATACGGTTATCACATCCTTCGAGTTAGAACGAAGGAATGGTTCGTGGTAAGAAAGCGACCCAACCGTGCGAGTTAGAGCCCAAAATTCACTACAGTTCAATGACATTGCAATTTGTAAATCTGATTATAGTTTGAATACAACTTGGGCTATGAATTTGAGTATTTTTTTTTGTCTTAGATGCGTGGACGAGCTCAAAGCCCAGCTGGTGTTAAGTGGTTACTGGAGCCCATAGACACCTACCACGTAAATGCGCCACCCACCTTGAGATATAAGTTCTAAGGTCTCAGTATAGTTACAACGGCTACCCCACCCTTCAAACCGAAACGCATTACTGCTTCACGGCAGAAACAGGCGGGGTGGTGGTACCTACCCGTGCGGACTCACAAGAGGTCCTACCACCAGTGAGAAGATTTTAGTAATCGATTAAAAATGTGTTCAAACAATCGAATAAATTCATTCGTTTTTACATAGTAAAGCATTGGACAGTCTTCAGTCTGTGACATACGAAGCACGCAGATTACTGCAAAACGGTGTCAATTTTTTAAAGTTTGCATTTTCATTAGAATTTTTAAATGGATCTACCCCATCCAAGTTTAAGGTCTTCATATTTTACAACTATCCATATTTGTGCCGTTTCAATGTAGCCGTAATTAATTTGGGGTTACTGCAAGTTTCATTACAGCATGCAATCATTACACTGTGTACATACTGTAGTCTGGTACTATAGTTATAAAGCGGGCACACAATACGTGGGCACTAATGGATTATCAGTGATTTGCATTTAGCTAGCTTTGCTGGCTTGGAGTAGTTTGAAGTGCACCAAGCTTTTGTCAGTGTATTTTGTTTTCGTGAATACTGGTATTTTTATGTGCCCTGATGCTCAATGGCTTTGAGAGTCCATGGGCATGACTAATGCGGGCACTATAGCGGGCTACGTGGTCTCATCCCCTTCAGACACCCCATAATTTTTCCGACCTTCGGCTAATGGAACATTCGAAGCGAATCGAAGTCTCTGAAACTTCAGCGGTCACGATATGACAGCCCGTCGGGCTGTAGAGGTGGTGCCACTGGTTTGGTACATTCTGCAGCGTCAAAAGCAGACTACCAGATCAGGACGCAATACACTGCCAACCGGTCGCTTTCAAAGCTCCTGGGCGCGCATTAGAGCGCTGTTAGTAGCGCCTACCACCTCCATCCCTTCAAGTCACCCAGTGACCTTCACCGGGAAGACGTACACTCCTATTGTCTCCTCCAGCCCTCGATTCCACGGTGACGGATCGGTATAAAGAGGAAAGAACTCTCCCTCTCGCGGTCACCACCTCTTTCAACGAATTGGTGGACTCGCAGAAATCAAGCATTGCCTTATGTTCGAATACCCTATTAGGTGTTTTAATCTAAAAAGACAGAAAAAACTTTTCAATTATTGGTTTTTCTATATCTATACTAATATTATAAAGAAGAAAGATTTGTTTGTTTGTTTGTTTCGAATAGGCTCCGAAACTACTGGACCGATTTGGAAAATTATTTTTCCATCAGAAGCCGACATTGTCCCTGATGAACATAGGCTACTTTTTTTTATTTTTTTTTATTTTTTTATTTTTTTGTTTCATGTGTGTTTTAATGTTTCCGAAGCGAAGCGAGGGCGGGTCGCTAGTATCATATAAAGTTATTCAACGTGAAAATACATTTTGTTTGAATATGTTATTGGTGCAATATTGCATAATTCCGTTGCCATGCAACAATGATGCGAGTCGACACTCGCCCCCCCACACATGGTCCAGTTGAAAATAATTGTCTCACTGATAGGTTCGCCGCAAACTAATCTGTTCTGTGCTCTCATTGACAAATATTTGATTTTGATTCGACTTTAATATAATATGTTCTCCATTCGTAACTAGGTCTATCTGCTGAACCTCCCAATTGTTAAATTACGGACTCGTAAATTGCTAGCTCATGATTATTGTTGCAAAGGCGCAACGACAAATCTCCTTAAATAGTAAAATATTTATTTTAAGTATTCAAACAGCCTGTAATTTATTTATGTAATTTAAAAAAATACATTTCGATTATTACTAATATTGGACCAGCACAGATGAATACAAATGCCTATTCATACCACAAGCATACATCCATATTCACATACATTTATAATAACTAGTAGTCCCTCGATACTCAAAATTCGACTATAATTAATAGAAATTATAAGTTTGAACATTATTCTACTTCTATAATTACAAATTTCGCCAAGGCTACACTATAGACAAATAACATTAAAGACAAACAATATTAATCTATTCTCAATTTGACCAAAGACTTTAAACAGTAACAAATGTTTGACAATAAATAAAGCGTATATTATTATGTGTTGTGCCAAATACATGGTAGTGTGTGTAATGTTTTTTGTATTGATTTGATGTATTTTTTACTCATTATTAAATTAAAATATTAGCATTCTACACTCCTCTCTATATACTCTATAAGTGTGGGAAATTTAATACTCCTCCGTATGCGCAATTTTCGTAAAAATCGGTACAAAACTTCTTTTAGCTTCATTTACTAATATATAGATACATTCGGGTTTCAAGAATAGATCAGATATTACACAATATAATTAAGAATTTGAAATCATTTCCCAATATGGGTGGCGGCGTCCACATTTTAAGTTCTATAGGTTCCAGTAACTTCTTAACGCCGAACTAATCATAAGAAGGCCGGTACGTATTTTGCACAAAGAATTAGCATTGCTATCCAACGTGGAAATGCTGCCAGCCTTCTGGGAACTCTCCCAACCGGCGGTGAGCTAACGCAGATTTTCTATTTATAAGTAAGTAAAGTTAAGTCTAGTTTATTAATTGAGATAGCAAATTAGAATGTAAGTACAATCATAGATTGTCAATAATGTATCGAGTTTCTAAAGTTACAACGAAATACACTGAAAACGGAAAAGGGCATGGCATTAATAAATGCGACTAAAATGAACCAAGCGTGCATGCTAATATAATAAAATCTAATGACATTGGCACGCGATGAGTACGAATTAAAATTTGCAGCTATTTTGATACAGTTGATTTGAGACTAAGCAGTTTTCTATAGTTGTGCTGTCAGTACGAAGTATGAAGTTTTCTTATCAGCATAGATTGGCAGACTGTTGGCTTATAGGATAATTTATAATATAATGAATTTAAAAATTGCTAGGTGATTCCGGTCCCGCGTCAAATCCAATAGCCGCGTGTACTATTGACCTTAAATTGTCTTTTTTTTTATTGCTTAGATGGGTGGGCGGGCTCACAGCCCACCTGGTGTTAAGTGGTTACTGGAGCCCATAGACATCTACAACGTAAATGCGCCACCCACCTTGAGATATAAGTTCTAGGTTCTCAGTATAGTTACAACGGCTAACCCACCCTTCAAACCGAAACGCATTACTGCTTCACGATAAAAATAGGCAGGTTGGTGGCACCTACCCGTGCGGACTCACAAGAGGTCCTACCACCAGTAAGATCTACCATCATCTACCATCTAACTACTATAGTTTCATCTGCAACAAACTGAAAAGAATTGAAGCTAAATCGAAATTCATTTAAGCCTCAGATTGCATAACATAAAAAAAAACACAGAACTTTTAATTTAATCCAGATTATACTGAATCTAGTTTGCTCAAACCAGTCCATTCCAGTTTAGTCCGATTTATAAATCTCTTCGCGTCCAACCAAACAAGCTAACTACGTTTCTGAGCCATTACACAGCAATACGACTGTTTGTGTCGACACTGTTTACGAGCTAAACAAAAATCTGACGTTGACTTGTCTCCCACGTATTCCTTGTAAGGTATAGGGATTGGACCTGACGCATATTTTCAAGTAGCTATCAGTCTTTTCGACTAATCGTTAGAGCTACTTGAGATCTGAAGGTTGTAACGTAATGTTACAACTGAAATCGTCTGCCAGTCAAACTTTTAAAACAGACGCAAGTTAGAACAAAAAAACCTTAAAACAAAAGTATTTATAGTCAAAGCAGTTATTTTATCGATTGTACCGCTGAGGTGAGAACAATAGTTACCACCTCCCCCCGAGACGTAGGTTCGGATCGTGAGACACTGCGCAGCCACTGACAGTCGTCACTAGACTTCCTTGTTAGCCTTACGTTTGTATTGGAGTTCAGTCTAAAGTTCGCTTTCAAACCAGACGACTTACCTACAAATAATTTATTTAAAAAATATATTTAGTACAGCAATATCGTGTGCTGTGTTTAATATTAACACTATTAAAATAAACGGATTCGACCCCGCTTTTAGGGGTTCATGCCTTGCTGCTTTTTCACGCTTCCTGCTTCTTGCTTCACTTGATAACTGCGTCTGTGCTGAAAAAGTCATCTCCGCACAGTAACCCGCACCCTGGTGATCTAGCTAGCCCAGGAGTTCAGGCGTGGTGCTTCAGCGGGTCAACCCACGTCCGTTGGCTGCCGGGATTCAGGAGGGTAACCTACAAAGGGAGAGTCAGATCGGACGTACAGCCACGCCCTACAAATTTGTGTGCTCAACTGTCTGTGTTTTTTTTGTAATTTAAATATATTTTTACTTGAGACACTAGTTTTTTTTTTAAAGTAAAAGACTAAGCAACTGTCGCAAGGTATACCTATAAAAATCACTAATTATGGTGTAAAATTGGCACATTGTGCAGTGGAACAAAAGCTGCCCGTCACGGAACAACCAGAAAGTGTAAAACACCAAAGTTGATAGTAAGTATTTAAAATCTACGAACTTCATTAAATTTATTTGGAGGTAATAAGTAAATTGGAACATAATATCAAAAAGAAAGAGAAGTTGTGTTTACAAGCGGTTCCACTTTAGGGTACGATTCCATTAACCTGTCAACTAGATGTTTACCTTTAAAAAAACTGAGGCTTTCCTTTAAATACGGGGTTTTTTTTAATTTTACGGCATAAAACACGAAAATTGTATTAAAAATTCGCTGTAGTTTTGTTTTTTAATTTTCTTTTCAAAATTGTAAGCGTAAATAACAATCGATGAAACAAACATTTCCTCATATTGGTTTCGACCAATTTCAGAACTTGACTGGATATGATTAGTTAAATTAATGGTAGGCAGCGGCTTGGCTCTGCCCCTGGCATTGCTGACGTCCATGAGCGGCGGTAACCACTTACCATCAGGTGGGCCATATGCTCGTCTGCCTACAAAGGCAATAAAAAAAACTTCTTGATTATATTTTATGATTAATAAGATCATATCATTTTCATAGTTGAAAGGTCGAATTGTCTTTCAAGTTTCTCAAGTCCATTAAAACTTCTAGATCCTCCCTTACCATCTCAACAACTATTAAAAAGTTGTGAATATTAATAACTAGTGTTCATAAAGCAACAATGTCATCGACTACGACCGAAACTGATTTGTTCTCTACTTTGTATTTCGGTTGGAACTTACTTACGTCTGTTATAAAATTTAACAGACACAAATTAAGATGGTTTTTGCTATTAAAAATTAAGATTAGTTCAAGGTATATGCGTAATGAAATTACCGTGGATACCAGAATGTGAGCTCCATTGTTCTACTGAAATGAGATGAATTTTTTAATGGTATTCTAATAATACGACCACATAATATACAGGATTTTATTGTTAGAACCTAACCTTACCTATAGAAGTATGCAAAAGCACCTATAGTATTTTGATATATAAGTGTTATTTTTCATTTACCGTTTTTATTAATTCTTCCAGCCACTACCACTTATGTTTCTTCTAGTGAGTCCGCATGGGTCTTTCTGATGCATATCATACGTGTATTCTGATGTTAAGTGAAATATTATAATACTCTTGAGTCTTCTAGCTAATGTTTTAAATTGACGTCACTATCCACGTTCTGATGTCTATGACCCAGCGGACTTTTGGCTCCAAGTTGCTCGTCTACTGCGTTCAAAAGCGGCACTAAGTTACCCACTGATGTGGTCTAACAAAGAAGCTTATTATTAGTATACGGAGTATACGGCAATAAATTATAATCCTCTTAATGACATAATCTTTATAGCAACATCGCATAGTCTACAGAGCATCGAGTTTTACTCAACGAAACCTCAACTTAAAGGATCCGTAGAATACCACTCCAGTTTTTGCTTCAGTATTAACTGCAGAGACAACAACTGGATAAAAACCCGGACGGTCTCCGAGCGGCGATTTAAGAAGACAAAGAGCAGTAAAACGGCTGATTACTCACAACACTGCCGCGACCAGAGAAACTTGTAGTTGAGAACGAATATAGTGATACACCCGACCGCACTCTCTGCACAAATTTGTTTTAAACTATTCACCGAAGACTAAAAATAACCGTTATTAGTCAAAAAAAATGTATTCTTCTTTTTCTCCACCTTATCCCACTAGGTGGGTCAGCACAGCAAATTTTTATCTTCCATTCTCTTCTTTCAGCCGTCATCTCAACACTCACCCTTCTCTCTCTCTTTCATATTGTCATTCATACACTCCATCCATGTCTTCTTCGGTCGACCTCTTCCCCGTCTATCTTGCACTACCATTTTCATATATCTCCTAGTCGCATGCATTTTCAATCAATCTTACTACCGTACTATTATAGATGGAAAAGTTAATAATCGAAAAACAATTGAATGACCAATGAAATTATTATTTTATATTTATGAAGGTCGACTCCATTTATCATTAATATTTACTCAGTTCTATGTTTATATCGAAATATTTACTCAAATATTTGTGCTTTTAACATATAAGTAAAAAAATATATTTTACCCAACCCGATAAAAAGAACAACAGACACTTTCTTTAACCTATGTTCTTCTGATTCTGGTTTTTTCGCAAAAAAAAACTAATATCTGTATTATGGTTGGCTTTAGAAGCACACATCTCAAGAATAATATCACTAAATAAAGTTCCAAATTCAAGGACCTCATGATAGGATTTTCTGCCGGATAAGACCAGTACAGCCAAACTTCGACTTATCTTTTATCAAATAAGGACTCGGATCAAATAAGAAATCGGAATTATCAAACTCGGCGTTACAGCTGAATATAAAGGCGAAAACTTAAAAAAAAAAAGAAAAAAATGTCAGGAATCACTACGTGTCTTCCGTTCTTGAAAATGACTCATATACATTTGAGCTAAAGTATAGCTTACAAATATCTATATACCTATATTTAGGTAAATATCCACATAATTAATTATATTTCTCCTCTGTTTGTCAGCTGATTTTTATTATTTATATGGTATTGCCTTTTTTTTTTTCGGGCCGGGGTCCGAACCGCTACGGGGCGCGCGGGGACTCAACGATCTGCAGGTGTTAGATGGTATTGCCTAGTTTAAGTGTTATCAGCTAAAAATACAAAAAAAGAAACAAAAGAGAGAAAATTTATGAGCCAAATGTAGCAAAAAATAAGGATCTCGATATATTTACGTAGTTTAAAAAAAAATTAGTTGTCACGGACATTAGACTAATCTGCAGCATGTCTCAACTTAGTTAAATACAATTAAATTAGAATGTTTCGATTTTACACAGCAATATTCAGATTAATATTATAGAACAAATTTAAAATGGTAAATATAAAGAATAAGATACTCATGTGTCTTATTGAAATTTGTTGAAAATGGAACATAATTTACGAGCGACACGGTCGACCTAACAAGTCAATACAACGACTCCTGAAGTGTGGAGGGCAATGATTTATACCCTCTCGTAAATGCTAATCGTGTGCTAAGCAGCTTCTTGATTTATAGCTTTAGGATTTAAGTATAATTATTTGTGAAACGCCCTTACTGCACGTAATTTATATGGAGGCGCTAATTGCAGATGTCTCTTATCTTTCGTTTTTGATTAATCTTCGACTGTTAACGCGTCCCTTTGTGCGGATTGTATTTGTCGCCTGTCACGTCTTAATGTTCGTTGGTTGTGTAACAACAAAATCGGTTTAAGTTTTCATTCCTTTGCTTGTTTACATGAACGAAGGTCAGACGTATTTTACTGATGGTAGGACATCTTATGTGTCCGCACGGGTAGGTACCTCCCCCCCCGCCTATTTCTGCCGTGAAGCAGTAATGCGTTTCGGTTTGAAGGATGGCGCAGCCGTTGTAACTATACTAAGATCTTAGAGCTCATATCTCAAGGTGGGTGGCGACATTTACGTTGTAGATGTCGAGCTCCAGTAAACACTTGATAGCAAGTGGGCTATAAGCTCGTCCACTCATCTAAGCCGTAAAAGAAAAAAAACGTATGATCTGAAACACAAAGACCCAGCCATATGCTGTGCCTAGAAAGGATTACGCGCCCTAATTTAATCAAAAAATGATTTTGATCATCTTCTGAACATTGGGATCATGCCAACAGATACAAAATCCTCGCTCTGCTAACCACACCGAAGCCTTCAATTCATACAAACAGGCCTATCATCAAAACATTCAAAATTTGATTGCAACTAATTAAAGAAGTAGCTTTTGCCCGCGACTCCGTCCGCGTGGAACAATTGCTTTGGCATAATGCTAATTTTTACCCCCCACTTTATTTACGTAGAAAGTAAAAATATTTTTGAATTATAGAATGTTAAGGAGCTATTTAAACCCCAATTTTGAAACAATTATTTATTAATGCTCCACTTGTATTGGTCTTACCGTGATGCTATATAGCCTATAGCCTTCCTCAATAAATGGGCTATCTAACGCTGAAAGAATTTTTCAAATCTAACCAGTAGCTCCTGAGATTAGCGCGTTCAAACAAACAAACTCTTCAGCTGTATAGTATTAGTATAGATATCCACTGTTTCGTATTTAAAATATTATAAAGCGCTCTCAAAGCTCCAAGTTACCTGTAGGACAATAAAACAAAAACCTTGTAAGTTCTGAACAAGAGCCAAGCGTCGGGTCAGCTCTTCGCCTCATTTGCTCTCTCGGATCATTAACCCCGTCTCGATGAGGTACGCGAGCTTCCACTTGTCTTTATTGTGACGGACAGAATCTATTCAACATCCTCTGTAATAATGCAATTTAGTATTAGTAATTTAGTAATCAAATCTTCATAAGATACAGAAAATGTACGATATTCATGGTCACTTGCACAAAAACTCATTTTTATTATATTTATTTATGTATTACAACATCATGGATCATTTACACTGTGGGACTTAATGTCTAAGGTGTCCTCTAATAGTCAACCAAAGGCAGTACAGATTAAATATGACAATCTAAGTTTCAATGTAAATTATAAAAGTCCACTAATAGTTGCAGTATAACAATCGCCGGCTGCGAGGAGATTTACTTCGAAGCCATTGATGATTCATACTTAGAACAATCCCCTGATGGACCTTAGAAATTCATGAAGGTTTTGTGGTAGAAATGATGAGCCATACAATCTGCTCTACCTCCGTTAATTAAACAAATTTGTAGCGAGTACAATTTTTAATATACGATATAGCTAATGTAATGCTGAATGTAATTAACATGAACGAGTCGTGGACTCATTTTGAAATTTTTTTATTATTGCTTTGATTGTTGGAAGAGCTCACAGTCCCCCTGGTGTTAAGTAGTTACTGGAGCCCATAGACATCTACGACGAAAATGCGCCAATCTCCTTGAGATAAGTTCTAAGGTCTCAAGTATAGTTACAACGGCTGCCCCACCCTTCAAACCGAAACGCATTACTGCTTCACGGCAGAAATAGGTGGTACCTACCCGCGCGGACTCACAAGAGGTCCTACCACCAGTAATTACACAAATTAAAATTTGCGGGTTTCATTTTTATTACACGATGTCATTCCTTCACAGTGGAAGTGAATCGAGAACATTAATGCTGATTACGTATTTCATTAGAAAAAATTGGTACCCACCTGGGATTCGAACACCGGTGCATCGCTCAACACGAATGCACCGGACGTCTTATCCTTTAGGCCACGACGACTTCAAACTTCATATGTTCGCCAACTGAATAGAAAATGCTTGTACTATTTATACTATTCATTGTTATCCCACGAACTGGCGGTCACTGTTCGACAGTGATTTATAATACGAAGACATTTAACACGACATTATCGCGCAATGTTTAGGGCGCGCACAAACCTACGACTGTACAAAGCTAGTGAGAAATGAATCTGTTAAGGGTAGATCGCGGACCGATTCTAAGTCATTTCCTGTTCCGGTCGTGGCATCAATCTTAGTCGGATGTATAATAACACCCTTTTGAACTGTTTTTGTTGCAATAATCACGTGTGGACATTGAACATTGATTATGAATTTTCATGAAGTCAACCCAAAATGGTAGTGCATCGTGACTTTTTTATTTATTGATTAGATGGGTAGACGAGCTCACAATTGGAGTGTCCGTTTGTAATGTTGAAATAACCGCTTTTTACTACATGCATATGAAAATATATACGGTACATACACCAAAATAGATTTTTTTACAATTTTTGTCAGTCTTTCAGTCTGTCAGTCTGTCAGTCTGTCAGTCTGTCAGTCTGTCAGTCTGTCAGTCTGTCAGTCTGTCAGTCTGTCAGTCTGTCAGTCTGTCAGTCTGTCAGTCTGTCAGTCTGTCAGTCTGTCAGTCTGTCAGTCTGTCAGTCTGTCAGTCTGTCAGTCTGTCAGTCTGTCAGTCTGTCAGTCTGTCAGTCTGTCAGTCTGTCAGTCTGTCAGTCTGTCAGTCTGTCAGTCTGTCAGTCTGTCTGTCTGTCTGTCTGTCAGTCTGTCTGTCTGTCTGTCTGTCTGTCTGTCTGTCTGTCTGTCAGTCTGTCTGTAAGTCTGTCTGTCAGTCTGTCTGTCAGTCTGTTTGTCTGTTCCGGCTAATCTCTGGAACGGCTGGACCGATTTTGATGAAACTTTCACGGATACGTAGCTGATGATATAAGGAGTAACTTAGGCTACTTTGCCCCGCGGCCTCACCCGCGATACAACTATAATCGCAGGTAACATCGCGGGACTCAGCTATCGATAATAAAATTTAATGTTTCCGAAGCGAAGCGAGGGCGGGTCGCTAGTTCTTACTATCTAACAAATCTTTATCTTTCGATTGTACTACTGAGTACGTCAGTTAAGTTACAAATAGAACATAATTCGGATACATGGCTTCAAGTGCAATTGAGAAACAAAATCACGTATTGTCCAAGAACATAATGCTTTCGCCTCGAGTGGATAACGTTGGATAATAGCGATCATTGTACTGGCATCCCTCTGTCCATCGCGTTGCCATGGCAATGAGAAATAATTGGCCTCTCTCTGTGATACCGAAGACAAGTGTTTGAAAAACAATTTAGCTTTGTTAGATTCATTTTTTTTAAAGACAGACTAATTAGAGAAATTCATGTAACGATGTGTAAGGGCTCTCAATGCCTGTTAACGTGAGATGGATGCAAAAAATATAAGACCAAATTATGTTAAGGAAAAACAGTATTCAATTACCTAACTGTAAATACTAGAGGTCCCGCAGTAGTCGAAATTCGACTATAATTAATTGGAATTGTAAGTTTGTACACTATTATGATTGTAATTTATGCTTCTATAATCGCGAATTTCGCCAAGGCTACACTATAAAAAAATATTAATAAAGACAAACAATATTTAATCAATTCTTAATCTGACCACAGACGTCAAGAACAAAAGCTTGACAATAAATAGTATGCATTCGTGTGTGCGTCAAATACATGGTATGTAGTGTGTGTAATGTTTTCTTTAATGATTTAATGTATCTTTTAAGCATTATTTAAAAAAAATTAGCTTTGTGCACTTCTTCTCTATATTCTCTATAAGTGTGGAAAATTTCATACTCCTCCGTCCACGCAATTTTCGTAAAAAGGGATAGATAGTTTTTGCTTCTCGTATTAATATATAGATTGTATCGTTTTGTAAGTTTATATTTCAAGTATGAATCACCCCCGGTCGCTCTAGGTTATTGACCCCGCGTTGATATTTAATTTCATTTCGTGCAGTACAAAGATAGCCATTGTACTTATAAAAACGGTTTTACTGGTGTTAGGACCTCTTTTGAGCCCGCACGGGTAAGTACCACCACCCTGCCTATTTCTGCCGTGAAGCAGTAATGTATTTCGGTTTGAAGGGTGGGGCAGCCGTTGTAACTATACTGAGAGCTTAGAACTCATATCTCAAGGTGGGTGGCGGCATTTACGTTGTAGATGTCTATGGGCTCCGGTAACCACTTAACACCAGGTGGGCCATGAGCTCATCCACCCTACAAAGCAATAAAACAAAACTTTGTGATGCTTAGTAACTCCGATAATAATTTTATTGTACACTGGACAGTAAGCTACTCAATCTATCGTAGGTGTTTTCTGATTAACTTATTTTTGATTTTCAGGCTGTTTGCTCTGCGTTCTTAACAGAACGAAAATAGCATTAATAATAAAATGAAACAAAATAGAAACCGCTCCCGCATCATTCATTTTATTGTGAATTTAATAGTTAAAATTCCATCGCTAGTGGTCAACACAAAGAAAGTTGGCGCACAATTTAGTACTTCAGAACTAAGTGCCGGGATTATAAACATGGACTATGTAAAAATTTGCGATGCGACGAAGTTATAACTATGAATTTATTATTACATATTCTATAAGTTTTTTTTTTGTATTTCGAACATTAAAAATAATCAAAACAGGATCTGATGATAATTTTTTTTAAATATATACGTCTACACGATTTAATAATATTACTATTCTAATAGTACGCCTTCATTGGGAGTTGAAATTTTTCTTTATAAGATTTGAAGCTTAGAATAGATAATTTTATTCTGGACATTTCATTCGCATCCGTTGACGCAAATTACTAACTTTTAGCCGTATTCATTTGCCGTTGAAGTTATCTGTCCAAAATTATTTGTTTCATATATGGATTAAAACACTTAATTAATTAGTAAGAATTATTTTTTAAAAAGACAAGGAAGTTGATTAAAGAAAGAGATAGCTACATTTTAGAATGACAGATGTCGAATGCGTTTAGGAATTGGTTTTTATATCTCACAATTTGTGTTATTTGCGAATGTTTTATCATATTTATTATTAAGCCCAATTCAATTACATTAATAATGAGAAGCGTGCAAGGAATTGTGTGATCTCCGATACAATTGCAAAAAAAACACTTGATATAAATCAAAATGCCATATCCATGGAAAATTGTGTGAATACGATTCAAGGTATCTGAAATGCCCAACGGTACCGCGCCGGCTTCTGACAGCAAAAACCCGACGTCGAGTGGAACTTCAAACTTGTGCACAAAGCGTTCAATTATCAACAAAAAATGAAAAGAACCCGATAATCTGTCTGGAAACTACATTAGAAGCGCTTTGATAAAAAAGCGTCTTCGTCGGTTTTTCACGTAATGCTCTCTGACGTTATCTTGCACGTCAAGTGTCCGGATTAAATTTCCGTATCAGGAATTTCAAATCTGTACTCCCAAGTTAGTTCATTTCCAATCATTAATTGAGTGTTGTATGAAAATTATGAGTTACAGAGAGAAAAGTTACATTACTTCGAAATTATAGGAAATTCGAATTGATGTAACTTCTCATTCTTCATTCTTGGTAATTAATGAAATATGATTATTATTGACATTTTGGCGGTAGACATCAAATAATACAATATACTTGACAGATGCCTAAATTTCGCTTACATTTTCAAGACAATACTTGTGTAGGGGAATGATACCCCGCCCCGCTTAGCTTACTATGCAGTTATTGTGCATATATTAATGAGCAGCATACGCTAGTCAGTCAGTGGTTAAAGTGCAGCGATCCACCGCGGTCGCTGACACGAATAAACATATAATTATACTCAGTGTTTTATTGACCACTCTGATGAGGTTTCCAGAGGAGAACGCAGAATAAGCCCCTCAACACCATAAAACCTCACACTTGAATGATTATATAAGCTGTGAACAACAACATTCGGAACATCGGTATATCGAACAATATCATCCGTTCGGTGGTAGATCTTTCCTTTGTCGTATAGCCCTAAAACATTTACTTAATAATACTAATAAGTAGTAATCGCTTCTTTGGCGTGGGAGTGTTCCGTTTTGATTTAATCCATTTGAAAACAATATGAGTAATTATTGTAATGTACTAGTGCTCAGTAGTATATGTACTAAATGCTTTTGTAATAAGGTTGTGACAAATACTAAATTGACGACATACAACTTTTTTTCTTTTTTTTTATTGTTTAGATCTGTGGACGAACGCACAGTTCACCTGGTGTTAAATGGTTACTGGAGCCCATAGACATCTACAACGTAAATGCGCCACCCACCTAAAGATATAAATGGTATAGATGAACTATGCTCCGGTGGCCGGAGGTGTGATGGTAAATGTAGATGAAAGAATCATCTCGAACAATTTAGTTAAAGCACTCCTCAACTCACTACGTGTGTTGGATTGATAGTTACTGGTGTGTACTGTTACTGGTGGTAGGACCTCTTGTATGTCCGCACGGGTAGGTACCCCCGCCTATTTCTGCCGTGAAGCAGTAATAGGTTTCGGTTTGAAGGGTGGGGCAGACGTTGTAACTATACTGAGACTATAGACCTCATATCTCAAGGTGGGTGGCGCATTTAGATTGTAGATGTCTATGGGCTCCAGTAACAACTTAGCACCAGGTGGACTTTGAGCTCGTCCACCCATATAAACAATAAAAAAAGATCTATTCGATGCGATGAAGTGTAACTGAAACTTTTATTTTCTTACTGTTTTATGATACAATTTATCGTTATCTTATCTTATACCTTTAAACGAGCAATTCTTGTATATTAATATATATGCATATAATCTGAATCTCGGAAACGGCTCCAACGATTTTCATAAAATTTAGTATACAGGGGATTTCGGGGGCGATAAATCGATCTAGCTACGATTTATTTTCAGAAAATGTTGTTTTATTCGTGTTTTCAATAATCAACTCTTCCGGACATCTATTGGCGAATAACAATACTATTTTTCTTAATTGAGGGCAACTAACCGCTTTAAAGACACAACAAGATGGCGTTATCATAAAAAAAAAAACGAGCAAAACTCGGTCATCATCTAGTCGCGAGTTATATAAATAATCGCGTTATTTTTTGAATTATTTCTTCGTTTACTACCTCATTGTGCTACATTCATATTACGTCAGTCGTCTCCATTTATTCAAGTCATATAATAAAGAGCTTCAATTTGAAACTGTCAATTACGTTGAGTATCGGTAAACAGCTCGNATTACGTCAGTCGTCTCCATTTATTCAAGTCATATAATAAAGAGCTTCAATTTGAAACTGTCAATTACGTTGAGTATCGGTAAACAGCTCGCTTGTAAATAATGTAATAAGGAGAAAAAAAAATACTTGTCGTTATTATTTAGAGCGGCCGAGCCTCGGGCGCCGTCGCTCCATTGAACAATACGACCTGCGATTTTCTTCCGCCGTTGGATACAGCATGTTTTTTTTTATAACACCTTAACAATATAGTAATAAAAATCTATTTAAATAAAAATGAATTGCTGTTCGTTAGTCTCGCTAAAACTCGAGAGCGGCTGGACCGATTTGGCAAATTTTAGTCTTGAATTATTTGTGGAAGTCCAGTGAAGGTTTAAAAGGTAGATAAATATGAAAATGCTCGGAATTAAATAAAAATAACAATTTTATTTTCCCTTTGATGTGTCTTCCTTCGGACGGATTCCTTTTGTTTGTGTCAAGTTTATTTTATACAAAAGTTTAGGTCTTTTATTTATCGATTGAGGCACTACGAAGTCTGCCGGGTAATAATAAATATGCTGCTCTCGATTTGGAGAGTCTATTTATTTCTGTATTTCAAAGAGTATCATCATCGAGTCTCAGAAAAAGATTTTTTTTTTCTTTCTATACTTTATTCGGTCTATTTCATTCAGAATCGATTTTCAGTATTACCTTCTTAGAGAACTCAAGAATAATTTTATTTTTGGTTTACTTTTTTAAAAAGTATATGCGGTTAAATTTATGAATGGTAATATATATCACATAGAAACTCACCCACCATATACACGTCCTTACGGATCCATCAGGTCCAATAACCCTTGCATTAGACGCCTTCAGCTCTAGCACTAGTACTAGCACGAGCACGAGCCCATGCATCAGCCCGCTGAGTTTCTCGCCGGATCTTCTCAGCGGGTCGCGATATAGTTACAAAGTCTGCCCCACCCTTCAAACCGAAACGCATTAATGCTTCACGGCAGAAATAGGCAGGGTGGTGGTACCCACCCGCGCGGACTCACAAGAGGTCCTACCACCAGTAATTACGCAAATTATAATTTTGCGGGTTTAATTTTTATTACACGATGTTATTCCTTCACCGTAGAAGTCAATCGTGAACATTTGTTGAGTACGTATTTCATTAGAAAAATTGGTACCCGCATTGGTGCATCGCTTCAACACGAATGCACCGGACGTCTTATCCGTTAGGCCACGACGACTACTCAAAACTGTTGACTGTTAGCAAATCCCTCCCCTCCTGGCTGAGCCCTTGCTCGCCCATCTGTCCTTGCGAAACTGGAATGGCCTCCGGGCCACTAGTAATCCCTCAATCATAAAAAAAACCCACCATATACTGGTTTACAAATTAGAAATGCATTAATTTAAAATTTATTGCTACAGCTTTGTAGATTTAGTAACATAAAATACAATAATATGTACTTTATTAGTTTGAAAATAAAACTTGTGGACTATCTAGCTACTAGACCCAAAAATCAATTTAATAATAATTTTCATATTATATTATCGAAATTTTCCCAAATTCATTACAAGATGTAAATAAGACAGCCTGTATAATAGACAAATTGAAAGCAATGAAGTCGAAAGCGTAAGTTCTCAATCATTCGAGTTAACGACAATTGAGAAGAGGGTAGAAACACGCATCTACGAAAATCATATCCAAAACAAGCCTAAAATTTGTTAGAGAATTTTACTCTATTATTTTACATTTTTTAAATTGTAACAATGTATTAATTAAATCGGTCCCTAATGTACGTAGGCTTTTGAAGTTATAATAAATATATTTTTTGTTTTATTTGTGCTATTTTTCTGCCAGAACGCTTAAAATATATTATATTGTAATGTTATTCTTAGGCGTATTTTGAGTACGTAGGGATTCAAACGCATTTCTATTTCCATTGCAGTCAGCAGAAGTGATCATCCATTCCCATATGAAGGTGGGGCAGTATTTAATGCATTTGAATTGCCACTTTAATCTCGTATCTGAAGATTGGAAATGGGTAAAAAGGATTATATAAGTCACAAACCATTTCACCTCAATTCAATTCTTAGAATTACAATAAAAAAAATACTACCACATCGCACCTTTCTTGGCTCGACGGTCCAAGATTCACTATGCTATAACAACTTAATAGTGCAGGAGCTGATTGTCGACTCGCCGACTAATGGCAGCTCCTGAACTATTTATCTCGCTTTTTATCGCGTTGCCTTTCCTGTATTTGTTGTTTTTGAACGCTGATTGCTGTTGTCCGCTGTGTTTTATTCGGACGAAATAGATAATGAGAAATTTCTTTGTTTTAAGTATCATATTTTTTCTAGTGATATCATATCGCATTAGAAGTCGTCGTGGCCTAACGGATAAGACGTCCGGTGCATTCGTATTGAGCGATGCACCGGTGTTAGAATCTCAGGCGGGTACCAATTTTTCTAATGAAATACGTACTCAACAAATGTTCACGATTGATTTCCACGATGAAGGAATAACATCGTGTAATAAAAATGAAACCCGCAGAATTATAATTTGCGTAATTACTGGTGGTAGGACCTCTTGTGAGTCCGCGCGGGTGGGTACCACCACCCTGCCTATTTCTACCGTGAAGCAGTAATGCGTTTCGGTTTGAAGGGTGGGGCAGCCGTTGTAACTATACGTGAGACCTTAGAACTTATATCTCAAGGTGGGTGGCGCATTTACGTTGTGGATGTCTATGGGCTCCAGTAACCACTTAACACCAGGTGGGCTGTGAGCTCGTCCAACCATCCAAGCAATAAAAAAAAAACTGTGTATGATATCAAAATTTCAGTTAAATAAACGATTGTTTCAATATGGTAGTATCATTTTAATATTCCTTAAAGCACTCACTCTAGAAGGAAAGAGACTGAGAGGCTCCAAACGATCCGTGAGATCTGGAATATCAACAACCCGGATAGTCCTCTGTAGGTTGAAGTCACATCGAATTAGCTGGTTATTTAGAGCCCCTGCAAACATTGGAGTAGTAACTTTTCGATGCCAATCAATGTCGATGCAAAATCTGGTGAATAATCGTATGATTATTGAAGAAATATTTTTTATTGTCAAATTTCATTAAATTAAATACATTAAAGTAAATCCTTTTACAATTTTAATAAATGAACACACAATAAACGGCATGTCGATGCTAGCCTTTGTGGACATAGTTTGGTGTCCAACAAATAAACTGCTTTGTGAATGTTGTGGTCAGTCAGTACACGTCATTTCGTTGTGAAAATTGATAGGCCTTTGACGGTTTTTCGGTGTTTTGCCGTTATGGTCTTTACGTTCGATGGTAATTTCATTTTAAGAGTATTGAAAAAGAATACGGAATAGTTATAGGTACCTTAAAGCCCTGCAACCCACTTGACTTCTATATTATAATGCTGAAAGAGTATTTTTGTTGTATTTTCGTATTTTCTTCGGTTTCGGCGGTAGTCGTATACATAATACAAAAATAAATAAGTAAGCATAAAACATTAAAACAGCTTTTAGGGTTCAATCTCTCGATTCTTTTGTGACCACGAAAACTTTCGAAAAATCTGAAATAATTAGATGACGTTTTCGGTAATTTAAATAATTTTTTTTGTGTTTGTATATTTATTTTTTATATTTCAGATACTGATTTATTTAATTGAAGATTTTAGGTGTTCTGTGTTTTTTTTATTGCCCTTGTAGGCAAACGAGCATACGGCCCACCCGATGGTGAGTGGTTACCGTCGCCCATGGACTTCAGCAATGCCAGAGGTAGAGCCAAGCCGCTGCCTACCGTCTGTCTACGGGTCTGTGTGTATGTGTGTGCGTTAATATCTCGTATGCTTCGTATATCAGAGAAAAATATATTTCCTTGTGACTAATGAATGATGCGGATTTTTTTATTTATTTTTAACGTAGCATTATATTTCAAATCTATGCAACTACTACTACTTAAATAGATCGTATCTAATTTGCCAACGTTAATACGAGTGTATTTATCAGAGGCTTTGTCTGAATTTCGACAATAATTGTGAACGACAGTCGAATCCCATCAAACGGACGGTCCTAACGCTTTTGCAGCACAACAATGATTACGATCAAAAACAATTTTGGCTTCAGGCAGAACAATTTAAGTTTTTATCGTCCGATTTTGATCATTCTCCAATTGTGCGGATACGATTTCGATTATTACAACATCAATTTAGTGTTGAACGTTTTGACGAAAGCGTACTGCGCTAGTTTGACCTGCGTCGTCGTGTATGCAACAATTGCATGCTGCTCTTCGATACAGCTCTCGCATATTTGGTCGCTGATTGAATACGGTACTTCGGTCGTGATAATCGCGTGTTTCAGAAGCCAAACCAAACTATTCTTGAAACAGCTAACGACTTTAGACGTATATCTGAGGATCAGTAATAGGAGCTTCGTGTTGGAGAAATGCAAAATTTTCACTATCACCTCGGTGATATTTCTGTTGAGAATCGTCTACACATCGATATACTGTAGCACCCATCACTGTTTTAACGTGTTAATCTATTTTCTGTTAAGCCAATTCGCTTTGGTGTGCTTAGATGTGAATAGGATTTGGAGATGCATAGTCTTTGACGCAATAAGGTATAGATTGAAAACTCTTCGTTTGAGAATAGAGGAAAATCCTGAGTGTAATTATTATTTGTACGTGAAGAACAATAAGAGTATTAGGAAGAACAAGATCAGCTTCTGCCTATTCCTGTACAGGACTATAGCCGATTTAGTCGATTTGGTTTCACCGGAATTGAACGTGTCGGTGAGTAGGTAGCGTAACACGAATTACATGAAGAAGAAAAAAACTATATTACTATTATTCAATTGGTACTTGGTTACCGAAGCACATATCAGAGTGTCCCAGAAAGAATGGATAATCCTGAAACATTTCATAGTAGAGCTGTTGAGGACACAAAAAATAAATAAAAAACATTTCTCAGGTAGTACATAAATTAAATATTTAAAAAAAAAAATCCATTCTGCTGTGCGTTTCTGAAATATACAACAGCTACAAATAAATGAAATCCATAGGTTTTTTGATGTTATATATAAATATTCTACATGGACTATACTAAGGAATATGCAGGAAATCGTAGTTAGTGTAGTTTCTTATAAAAGTTAATCTGAACTTAAATTTTAATCATGAAATTTGGTATTTTTTCTTTATTTTTAATTTGGGTACTACCTAAGAAATATTTATTTTTTACTTTTTATTTTGAGTCCCCTATAGCTCTATTGTGAGGTGTTTCAGGATTATCCATTCTTTTTGGGACACCCTATATGCTACGGCCGTTTTGATATAGGAAGTCAAACTTAATTGTATTGTATAAAGGTTAAATTTTCAAGCTGAGGTTTCGTCGATTGTGTTGCGAGCCTGGTTGTAGTTTTTACATCCCCTACTCTACTCGGGTTATGACCCCGAGCGGAGATCGGACGTCGGACGAGATAGCATAATTCAACGGAGCTCGATTGGTGGATGGGGCTCTAAAAAGATTCTTGGACCACTACCAACATTTGCGGACTCAAAACCCACATAATCCGCGGGGCCCCTAAAACCGCAGACACCTCATGCACGAGATTCAGCTCCCTGCCCGAAAAAAAACCAGCAATGCATTTCGATTGTAAGAGTGGGGCAGCCGTAGTACCATGAAATGAGACTGAGAACTCATGTCTCAAGGTGGTTGGTGGTATCTTGGTACTTTATGTTAAAAGGGTCCGGTGACCCACTCAAGCGATAAAAAAGCGCGAATGTATCTGTGAAACCGATCCGCCTTAATATTTTTCACAGCTATTCCTGAGCGTCGCCTGCAGTCTACCGAAAATCGTTTCTAACGCCTACCACTTACTGTTAATTATCGAGGATCGGGTAAGTTTTATTTAATTAGGTGAGTATTAATTGCTTAGTGCGAATAAAGAATATTAACCATACTGTTATGCCGGTAAGAGCAACGCCATCTATATTCGAATAGCATAAACGAATACCAAAAGAACTAGTGAGATCGAGAACGCTCGAGAAGTACAACGCCATCTGTTGTGAAATGACAGAAACGCATATTGAAAATACGCCTCTTTGTGAGGAACGTTCTAGATAATTCTAAGGATGTCGTATCGACTATAAAAGCGTTGCAGGGATATCGCAAAGGCAGTTAACTCCAGCGCGTAATAATACTAATCCGGTCATTAATCTCAGTAGCTTGCGTCTGTACTGTACTTAAATATTATTAAAACAAATATTAAAAGCAGTCTGTTTGTGCTGGATTTTTTGGAAATTTCTTTATATTATTTCCAGGAACCGTTGGAGACTGGTGGATACGTCCTCATGCACACGCTGCAAGTATCATTGCTACTTTTCACACCATTCATAATTGTCGAGTGCTACACTATGGAAGTTGAAAAAATTAAGCTGTTCCTTGTGCATAGACTGATCGACGAGAACGGTGAGTAATTTTACTGTAATTCTTTTTAGCCTAGTTATGTGCACTAGGCGTTAAAACTCACGACTCATCTATTAAAATGTGAGGTCTTCTTTTTATGGAAGAGAGATGAGCATAATATGGTTGGCGGTCACGCTTACAATTCATAGGCATTGCAAGAGGATAAGCTAATCCGGTACATTACCTACTCAGCATCGTGGTTATTTATTGTTTGGAAGCGGCGATAGAAATGCGATATTTTGACATTCAACAATATTATTGATATTTCAGTTGAATGAAATGATTTGAATTTAATTTTGAACTAATAAAAAATGCCCGGTCTTTATTTAGTCCGTATCTGCGTATAATTGTCATATTTAAATTTTCAGATACGACAATGCGAGACAATATCAGACTCTTCCTCGAATACATGAGTGTGAGAACATTCAGATACAGGATTTTTAGAATTGTGCCGGTAAATGCTACACTGCCACTGGAATTGGTGAACTTGTGCGTCAATTACGTCATCGTTCTTATCAACTTCACACATTTGTATGGCTGAGAATGTTTTCGAATCATCTATGAGAGTAGACATTCTTCTGTCAGTAAAAATGGCAAGCCTAATTTTGGTATGATTGTTTATAATTAAATGGTAATTACACTAGGGTTTCCGTAGGCTTTGGCATATGTTGTTGCTGCTAGGCGAGGTATAAGGGCCGATTTATCACATAAGGCTTTTTTTGGTACGCAATGCCGCTATCCTCGAAGGGAAATTTGGCTTTTTGGGTATTTATACTTGACGTTCACGGGGCTCAGTCTGAAATACTTTACTAGCACCTACCTTGGCAAAGCAGCGCATTGCTTAATCTACTATCGGATCAGGATCGGAACTCACTAGAGAGCTGTGTCTATGCCTTAGATTAGTCGTGAACTGCAGCAGGATTTCTGGTTCATTATAGTAGTAGGTGCATAATAGAGAAGATACGAAGGCCAAGCTGTATGTTGCACTTAGTGATCGACCTCCAAAAACAACCTCGTTCGCTTGTACGCAGTCGATGAACTATCATAGTTACCGGGGGTCACAAGGGCCGGTATAGTGTCATTGCTGCCAGATCCTCGATCACGCCTCCATGGACCGGAAGTAGGAAACCAAGAAGGAAAGAAGAAATTAAGATTTTTCGTTTCCGCTATACAACAATTTAGGTGCCCCTAATCCAAGAGCAATGGTGACCAGACATTATCAGACTGAACCGTACGCTCGTCTGTCTACAAAGAAAATAAAAACAAGAAAAGATCAATCTTAAATTACGATCTTTCATAATGAGGAAACAGCTGAAGAGAAGTAGGAGCAGTAGAAGAAGAACCAGGCACTCCATAAAAAAACGTGCTTTGTTTTGTATTTTAACAGAAAGCTAATATTAATTTTGGAGCCGAATCTGGAACTCAAGATTTCCATCAAATTATTTTCAAACTGTAGCACCAATACGCTCAACTTTATTCAGTATTATCATAGATAATGTAAATGTAATAAATAATAGAAAAATTAACTAGTGTTAATAGTTTACTTATCCGCCGAAGGACTGATTTTCCAACAGACAAAAGCTATCCGTTATGTAATTATAAGCGGAATGAAAATTATTTTGTAATACCTATTTTAGCCTAGGCAAGTCTTTATAAAGAGGTCCGTATTTGTTTGATGTTCAAATTGACAAGGAAATGATTGATTGAGCGCACATCGCTCTAACGATTTTGTATCGGTTTCACAGATCCCACGCTTCGGTTAATCTCAAACTTTGTAAAGCGGACTTAATAATTTGCGAATATTGTGAATAATGTTTAAAGATTTCAAGATAGAAACGCGTGATGCGAATAAAACGATATTATGATGGGTGTTTGGATTATTTAAACCAATTCCTAAATCCAATAAATATAAGAAAAACTAATATTTGTTTCCATAACACATAACATAAAAATTAAGGAGCCGACGGTTAGCGTGGTATGGACATGTGATGCGTAGAGAGAAGATGCATGTGACTAGGAGATGTATGGAAATGGTAGTGCAAGGTAGAGGGGGAAGAGGTCGACCGAAGAAGACATGGATGGAGTGTGTGAATGACGATATGAGAGAGAGAGGAGTGAGTGTTGAGATGACGGCTGATAGAAGAGAATGGAAGAGAAAAATTAGCTGTGCCGACCCCACCTAGTGGGATAAGGTGGAGAAAAAAAAAACAAAAAACATGACATTATAGTGCTATCCATCTTTGGTCTCTTTTGTAGTTCTTATTTTGGGAAATGAGCTGAATCCCCCTACAAAATGCCGCATAGAGGGGGCGCATGGCGTAGGTATGTGAGATATCTCCCTGCCGAAGTTGAGGTCATCGCAAATTGAAGGCGATGGCTTAAGAAAACCCTGAATTGATTTCCTCACACTCTAGGCCGAAGCCTAGATAGAATGGGTGATCAAGTTGAATATTGCAATCAACTATCCAAATATTGTGATCTTCTATCAAGGGAATTATAAGAAGTGCGAAGAAGAAGAAACAACTTAGCCATAAAGCAAAAAGAACAACTTTTTTTTAAATAATGGGAGATATTATAGACTACATTTTTTTTTCTAATCGAGTATTCTATATGATGAATACAATTCTATGACAACTAATTTTAACATTAAACATACCACACCGGGTCAAATGACCCATTTTGGACTTTTGCATTTTAAAACACACGTATCATCTTATTGCTTTTGCACATTTGACTTTATGACTTTTTTTTACCAATTAATCTACAGTTATAATACTATTATATTTAGTTTTTGTTTTGTTTTGTTTATTTTGAGTAATACTTGTCGTATACCGTTATCTACCCGCTATGGTAGAAATAGGTACCAGTAAGTGTTGGTATGATTAGTGTAAATGTTTTTTTTTATAGCTTAGATGGGTGAACGAGCTCACAGCCCACCTGGTGTTAAGTGGTTACTGGAGCCCATAGATATCTACGACGTAAATGCGCCACCCACCTTGAGATATAAGTTCTAAGGTCTCAAGTATAGTTACAACGGCTGCCCCACCCTTCAAACCGAAACGCATTGTTGCTTCACGGCAGAAATAGGCAGGGTGGTGGTACCTACCCGCACGGACTCATAATAGGTCCTACCACCAGTAAGTACTATACAATATTAAATACGGCCTATTACAAATTGCCACAGTTTTTGAGCAGTGGTCATCTTACGAACTCTATCCGATTTTATTTCTTATTTCTTAAATAAAATAAAAATTCACACTGTTTTCACTTGTAGACTGAATTCAGCACAAAACATCGACAGCGTTATGCGGTGAGTGATGATGCCACGTCTAGACCGATAGTTCCTTGTGTTATTAATCACGGGTTTTTGTTACCGGCACCGAGTTTCATTGCGGAGGCACTTTGAATAATTGCTAGTTAAATACCTTTCGTAAGTGAGGAGTGAAATTATTATTATGTTTTGATTCGTTAATTTTTCCAAAAAGTTCTTACCGTATCTGTCGCATGGGACTAGTCATAGGAATTTATTTGAAGGGTAAAAAGGGGCTGAACGGCGCTATTATCGTTGTGATTTCTATGAACTCCGATAACCACTTAGTATCAAGTAGGCCGTCAGTTCGTCCTACTATTTAGGTAGATAGTGAAATTAAAAAAATCTTAAACGAATCGCTTTCAACTATAAAAATTATGATCACTTAATCAAATTTCTTAAATTCTCTGTGTGAAGCAAAAATTATCTTGTTGTTTTTGGTAAAATATGACCCTCAATGTCAAAGTTAATTATATTTAAATTTTTTCTTTCTTCCCCCTAACGTGTAGGTGAGCTCTCGCGCTCAAACCGGAGCGTTGCTAGCACTGGCCCTATCTAGAGCAGTACTTCGCAGAATCTACCACCGGATCGGAAGGATCCACTGAGAAGATCCGGCGAGAAACTCAGTGGGGCCGTGTCTACGGGTTAATTTTATCGTCGAGCCCTTCGTCACAAGCGACGGGTTCGACGAGCACGATGACCAGGATTAATTATAATTGTAGTACATTGAGTATTTACAAATTACATTTATATGATCCATTTCGCGTTTTTGTTTTCGCCTTACCCGTTCTATTGGAATTGTTCTAGAATAATGTACGACAAAGTCCGGGCTCAGTGCCAGTTTAGAGTCGGTCTTTAGTTCAAGATCAGTGTATGAGCCTCGGAGTTCGGAGCGATTGAATAAATTTTAATTTATTTTAACATCATCAATTGCTTCGAAATCCGAAGTATCTGTTAATCAAACTTCAATTGTAACTACGTACATATATTGATTGCAGTTTAATAAATAATAGTTTAAAAATAACTAAAAAACACGATTTACATAAAATTCAACTAAAAAATTTAAAACAAATTTTAATAAATTTAAATTGAAAATAGTGTAAAATATATTTTATTGTAAAAAAAGCGTGGGTTGCATGGTGTTATTAGTTATAAATATTTTTCTGACAGATATCCTCCTCGAATCGTGTTCCTCATGTCTGAGGGTCGTGACCACCATCACCCATGAGCTTCAATCTTAAGATGTTTTTCCACTTTCCCCTGTCCACGGCGTCATGCAGCGCGCTGTACACTGTACTGTCCAAAGCGGTGCGGACCTGATCGGACCAACGAGTCGGGCCGCGGCCTCTACATCTGACAGATATAAGAAGAAGAATTATTATTTCAATAATATCTTACAATAAACAAGTGAAGCTAATATAAAGCGTGTAAAAAGATTAAAGGTCTGCGAGAATAAGTTGTAATGTAATCTGTAAAATAAAATATAATTCAGTTTCTTCAATCAATTTATCAAAAAATAATACGAATAGTTTTAAAAACGACTTCTGCGGAACCAGCCACAACAAAAATTCCGTTAATATAAAATTTAATAAACTCCTAAAACTTTCATATCAGATTAACTCTCAATGAGACAATAAGAACCGGGTTCTTTTATCCTAAAACAATATTAACCCGAGTACATACAGTCATTCCGACGCTCCGACACACTTAACTAACATTATACACTAGCCTCGTACCGTGTTATCGCGTTTCCATTGTCATTTTATAAAGTTATCCTTTCGTAAATATAGCCTTCCTTTATTAGCTTTCGAGATATGAGACTACTATGAAGTTTCCTTATGAAAAATTTTCGTGTTTTGCAAATAATTTTTATGATGACTATTACGGTTTTTTTTGGTAGTCAACAAAGATTAATTAAATAGCTTCCTCGATTTTATTATTATACTAGCTGTACCCGTCCGCTTTGCTGGGCATTTAAAATTAACATTATTTTTTCTCACCCCAACAAAGATTCTCATCATTAACGCCCCCGCAACTGGTGTAAGGAGCCCAGCACTCATATAAATATTAGCCTATCCATTAATTACATGTATTTTCTACATGGATACCGAGTTTCAAGTCAATCGGATGCATGGTTCAGTAGTTATAACGGAACATATTATTATTATATAAAAACCACTGTAGACTTATATATTAGTATAGATTTAACGTGAAGTGTCGCAGAATGTTTTCAGACCTTGTTCACATTAAAGAGTTTCTCAAAAGAATTTAAAACAAAAACGGACTAAATGCCCAATAAGTCTATCAATCATGCCCACTGAGTTTCTCGCCGGATCTTCTCAGTGGGTCGCGATTTCGGAATCGCGATCGGTCCGGTGGTAAATTCAGAGAAGCACTGCTCTTGCTAGGACTAGTGCTAGTAAATTCTCTTAGGTTGAGCCCGTGAGCTCACGTACCCGCCCAGGCGTAGCTGGAGTAGCCTCTTAGAGTACCAGCGAATAGGAAGGAAAAAAAAAATGCATCAACGAAAGATTAAGAAGATATAATGGAAGAGCTTTTTTTATGATTAAAGTATTACTGGTGGCCCGAAGGCCTTTCCAGTTTCACCAGGATAGGAGGGCGAGCAAGGCTCAGCCAGGAGGGGTGGGATTTGCTAACAGCTAACCGAGCGCCTCTGAAGAAGACCTAACAACTCAAGAGACTTCGCGAATGAATCTACTACCGGATCGGAATCGCGACCCGCTGAGAAGATCCGGCGAGAAACTCAGCGGGCTGATGCATGGGTTAGGTTACGTCGAACTCTTTAGCAGCATTTGGTATATTTAACTAACATACATCACCATACGTTTGAAGTTAAGTAGTTACCGAACATGAAGGCAGACTCAATTTATTTTATAGTGGCTTCCTAACTTTACCAACAGTAAGAAACCATGCAAACACCATAAATAAAATAATAAAATAAAATAAACTATTGAATAGAACAAAAAAGTCCAACGCATTAAAAAATTAATAAAATAATAATAATAACTAAAAAAACAAATCAAGTCACGCTGGTTTTTTTTAGGAAGGAAGGATTACTAGTGTCCTGAACGTCTTTTCACTTTCACCAGAACAGGTAGTGGAGCAAAGGCTCAGCCAGGGCTGCTAAAGGTATTGCAGGCAAATAAATAAATTACATTCATGTCTAATTTAAACTCATCTTTACTAGGTGTCTGAATCACTAATTATTTGAAACACACAAACCATAAGAACAATCCAACTCAATCCATTTTCGCTTCAAGGCAATCCAATCCATTTGCAAATAGAAATACGAATTCGGAGACTTAATTGTTCAAATGCCAATTTAAAAACAGCTCTTGTACACTTTCTGCTAGTCAAATTACTGCTTTAAACTCCGGGAATAAGAGCTATACGTATTAAAATGATATGTCAGACAACACTGGCATTTGTTTGATAGTGTTAGAACGAAATACGAGTATTGCTCATTCATGTTGGTATTGGTTGTGAAACGTGAAGGGTTTCCCGGAATCCCATTGTTTAGATGTGAGTTGATAAACAAAACACTGTTATGTTTAATAGTAACGTTTTTTATATGGAATACTAAAGTTTTATTATATGCTTCTATTTGGTTGTATTAGTTTTCAATTTACGGGTGACAATCTGAATTGTAACAGATACGAAAAAATCGTTTATTTTATACAGTTAAGGATTACAAATTTGGAAAGTTCTACTTCGGTCAAAATAATTTAAGAAATGAAACAATATCCCGTTTCCCGAGCGCTATGACATGTCCTTCTTCAAACGAGGCTTGTGGAGAGTATTAAGCGGTAGGCAGCGGCTTGGCTCTGCCCCTGGCATTGCTGAAGTCCATGGGCGACGGTAACTACTCACCCTCAGGTGGGCCGTATGCTCGTCTGCCTACAAGGGCAATAAAAAAAAAAAAAACAATATCCATTGTTTTGGGACAAACTATTTGCTATGTTATCCTCTGGCTATTACTATTTCCTATTACTATATACTATTTTTTTACATAAACTCCAATCAGCTCGCTTGTGTTAGATAATATCATATTACCCATTTCTCAACGCTGTAAATGTACTAATATAGCCACTATATACGAATTAGGATGAGTGCGTCCCTAAATTTAAGAATAAGAGTCTATCCGTGCGCCATAATACGCGCCAGGAAATACCAAACAAATATAATGAAATCTACAACTCCCAACACAACAAAATCAATATAATAACCGACCATAACAAGCATCGATTCATTCGAAGCACACTCTAGCGAACACTCAACAACAACAAAAAAAAATCCCCCCAAATTCTAAGGTTTCCATTATTAAGTCCGGTACCAATAAGACAAAAAACTACACATATCGTAACGCGATATTTTTAAAAAGGAAAAATTTAGAGAGAGAGAGAGAGGCCTTTAAAGCGATGTCTCGAGGGAGGCGCAATTTAATTTGAGGACTGTCCATCGAAATCGCGTACAGCTTTGATGTAATACAATCTCTTTGTATTTTTGCTTTGGATATTGGCTTCGTTTGTTATTCGGACGCTGTTTGTATACAGATGTGCGTTAGAATGTTTGTTTCCGATTGTATTTTTTTGTTACGTGGCTTCGTGCGCACAAAGGTGCTTTGTTGGACTATTTCAAATCGAGTGCAACTAAAAACATTGATTTCACGCGAGAGATTGTAAACGATTTTATAAAAGTTGTTCTACATAAAATTTTATAAAGTACTTTTGAACAATTTAGGGCAATATTAAATTGGAAAATTGTAAAAATAGATATCTCCACTCCAAGGTGAATTCGAAATAAGTAAATTTTTGATTTGATTGCGTCATGATTTTTTGTTGTAATAAAAGATCTGAATTAATAAATGAGCATCGAGAACAGTGACTTTGTATTTTTTTTATACTTTATTCAGTTTCATTAGTCACAATTACGATAATGTCCTCTTTTATATACGATTATAAGCCCCTTCTTTGTCTCAAAGACGGAAGGGGGCGATATTCACGTCGTAATATCCATGAGCTCCGGTACCATCAGATCGACCGTGAACTCAACCAATCAATCAGCGGGTTCCAAAATATGCGAATCGTCTCAATGGCTCGCGATTTCCATCCGGTGGTAGATTCAGGGAAGCACTGCTCTTACTAGGGCCAGTATTAGCTAATTTTCTCAAGTTGAGTCAGTGAGCTCACCTACCCGTCCATGCGTAAGATATGCGTGCGTGGAATGGCCCCGTAGACTTACAAAGATTAGGTAGGGCAAATACATTTTCTTTTCACATAAATTTATTTGAAAAGAAAAACATCGACTTACGGATGCTCTCGAAAGCATTTGAACGCCAATTCATCTCATTAAAAACATCAAAAAGCACATAATCATTTGTCATCAGAGACGCGATCGTAATGTGACAGAACAGAATTTGGAATTATTAAATTTTAATAGGCGTCAAACGTCCGTGAATTCCGTGACAGAAGCGAACCGTGACCGACACAAAGGGAGTCGGCCTTTGTGTTTAAGCCGAGTACATCCGGATCTCGTGTGGGTATTTGTGATTCGTTTAATTAATATCACACCTACAGAATTCGGTATTTGCACATAGTGTATGAACAGCATTATATGTACAGGTTGATAAGAAACCGCTTCCGTAGTTGAATCAGGAATAAACTAGCAGCTTAATGGTTGAATTGAACTCCTAAATATCCATTGAAAGCAAATTATTTCCGCAATAGACATTAGAAAAACTTCATCAATAAATTGAGATCTAGTGAAAGCCCTCGCGCGGTATAACGTAAGGCAAGTGTCGAACATAGACCTTGGTGCTGATCTCGTTTGCAGATATTGTGAGGAAATGAGATAAGGTCTCCTCGGTAACTGCTTTCCTGGCGCTAGATTTGAGCCTAAACAGAGATATTTAACGCTATGAGGAGGGACCTTGGTTGCAGAGACGGCTGGGTCGCATATAGTACTTAATAATAATAATAATAATAAAAATAATTTGTTGTCACGAACAATAATGACGTAACCGCAAATCAACATGACTCTCCTCGCGTCGTTTCCTCATTGCTGGGGGTCGTGAACAACATGCTTTGACAGGCTTTTTGGTAAAGGTGAAGGGTTTCGCGAAATGGGGTTTCAAGTGTGGTGCGATTTTGATCGAACCACGAGCTCACAGCCCAACTGGTGTTAAATAGTTACTGGAGCCTACAGCCATCTACAACGTAAATGCGCCACCCACCTTGAGATATAAGCTCTAAGGCCTCAGTATAATTACAACGTCTGCACCCTTCAAACCGAAACGCATTGCTGCTTCACGGCTGAAATAGGCAGGGTGGTGGTACCTACCCGTGCGGACTCACAAGAGGTCTTATCACCAGTAAAATCTTCCCTGTCACGAATGGTTTCTCTAAGCTATCAGGTGTTTTCTGAGCAATATGACCGAAGTAGTCGAGTGCGCGGCGAAGGCTGAGACCAAGTTAACTAAACAGAGCGTAAATGAAGGTACTTTTTTTAACTCACGATAGCAGATGTTGTAAATGCAAAAGAAGATCTTCAGTATTAGATACCTGAATAAATAATATGTATAAGAAACAGCAGATAAAGAAGAAGAAATATTAAACATGGAACATCCAAGAAGCCGTAAAATCTACAAGTACGAAATGCAAACATTTATTGAACATAAGAAGGAGCCACCATAACAATGTAACAACTCATAACAAATATGAACCATAACTCAAATCGTCAAACAGCAAACTCATTAGCAGTAACGGGACGACGTGTCATTAAATTTACGCACGAGAAATCGCGAGATAATCCGCGCACTGCGTTAAATAGACCATACAGTTACGTTATCTGGGCAATACACGTTGCGTTACGCATTCTATTCCCATCTTTGTTTAATAGTAGACTGTATACAATACAGTAGACTGTAGGCAATAGTAAACTTGCTGTTTTTCAACAGCACTTAAATATTAATCAACATTATTGGAGCTTCAAAATATCTATAATGAAAATGAAACTCAGATGAAAACAAATAAAAACAATAAAACGTTATTTATATTATCTTATGAACGTTAAAAATACTGTTTGCTTATTATTTTAAATAACTTTTAGGCTGCCTTGAAAGTATATAATTCTCAAAGAATATTTTTGCAAAAAAAAAGTTAATTATAATTCAAACAAATCATCAAAAGTTTGGCTAAACGAAATTCGTGCAGACATCCCATCTCTCAACGTTAAGCTCTAATTACTCATAAAACCGTTAATTCTAAGATGAAATTTTAATCGTCCCCCCTCTCATTAACACAACATAGCAAGATTTAAACCTTGCTTTCTTGATGAGATATAAAGCGTAATGTACAAGCGAACAGGGTCGCACTCAGATTCAAGACGCAGACACATCAAAGGAAAAACAAAATTGTTATTTCTATTTCATTCCGAGCATTTTCATATTTATCTACCTTTTAAACCTTCTCTGGACTTCCACAAATAATTCAAGACCAAAATTAGCCAATCGGTCCAGCCATTCTCGAGTTTTAACGAGACTAACGAACAGCAATTCATTTTTATATAATATATAGAAGAGAAGATTATTACTTTGTTGTTGTTATTTACAAGAACATTCAGCGTGTTTATTACCTTTGAATGACCGTATATTGTTACCAAAGCTAAGACTCGCACGAAGAAGGCTTAAAAGTCACCAAAATTGATTGTGGGTAGCTCAAGTTTTATATTTATCAAATCGGCTTCCAATGGTCCAAACGTTAACAGTCAAATAATTTGATTATTCGTCCTAATGCCGACATAGATGACGTTATACATACCTTTGTTCGTAATCTTAATAAATACCCAACAACGAACCATAGGTACGTACGCTGTTTGTTTTTACTGGTGGTAGGACCTCTTGTGAGTCCACGCGGGTGGGTACCACAACCCTGCCTATTTCTGCCGTGAAGCAGTAATGCGTTTCGGTTTGAAGGGTGGGGCAGCCGTTGTAACTATACTCGAGACCTTAGAACTTGTATCTCAAGGTGGGTGGCGCATTTACGTTGTGGATGTCTATGGGCTCCAGTAACCACTTAACACCAGGTGGGCTGTGAGCTCGTCCAGCCATCTAAGCAATAAAAATAAAAAAATTAAGACCACCGAAATAACCTGAGTTCGGCCCTACAGACGTGCGTTTTATCATGTCGTCGAAGTGCGCAAGTTTTAATGTTTATTGAGATCGGCGGAGTAATCGTCAGTAAACTTTGACGCTGACTCATTGTCTTTTCATTTCCTTAAAAGGATTATAATGCGAAAACGTTATTCGGTGTTTTGTAACAACTAACAATAAAAGTTTTGAGTGTTTCGTTGGTACATTTAAATGGTTTGCGTTCGAATGTAATTTGGTTGGGGTTTTCAAATTTTATAGGGCATGTGGGTGTGTTGTGTGAAGTGACAGATAGTCCATAACCAAGTTTCGTCACTTTTGCTTGCTCACAGAGTATTTCCTTAAATATAACTCAAATATTCTCAGCTATATTAAAGAGGCAAAGCAAGCTATCTATACTTAATATTATAAAGAGGAAAGATTTGTTTGTTTGTTTGTTTGTATAGAATAGGCTCCGAAACTACTGAACCGATTTGAATAATTTTTTCACTGTTTGGAAGCTACACTATTCCAGAGTGACATAGGCTATAATCTTTTTTGAAAAAAAAAAAATTAGGGATTCTTACTAAAACTCCAATAATGTAACACATTATTATTTACAAAAAGTGTCGCGACAGCATATGTCTAACTATTATAGTTATGCCGCAATACGTGTTCTTTTATTTTAAAAAATAAAACAACTTCAAATATCGTTGAATTTTTTGTTAAAGACCCGAGCGAAGCCGGAGCAGGCAACTAGTATCAAATAAATCAAATAATATCTAAGCGGTCCTGTCAATGAGTGCACAAGAAAGACCGCGGTACGCGACGAATAGCGATGTCTTGTGAAGCGAACCAACTCCTGAACTGAACGATTGACAAGAATATTAGAAAAGGGATATTTTGTCAGAAACAACCACAGTAGAAGACAGAAGTATCGAAAGCCTCGTTTGAAAACGTATCCTTCTTCAAACGAGGCTTGTGGAGAGTATTAAGCGGTAGGCAGCGGCTTGGCTCTGCCCCTGGCATTGCTGAAGCCCATGGGCGACGGTAACCATTCACCATCAGGTGGGCCGTATGCTCGTCTGCCTACAAGGGCAAAAAAAAACAAACAAAAAAAAATGTGATACACACGAACCTATAGCACAAAAGCTGGCCTTACGTGTTGCCGATATGCTCTGACTGATAACAGCGCGGTGTATCAGCTTCTCTACGTGGATCATGACGTATCCATATGACGTCACAACGAACCGGTTTTCGCTGCGTATGCCCAATGTCTCGGTACAGTCGGATGGTGCGCATGGACACGACTGAAAGTGTCGGAATTAAATGTTAATTTGTGGCGAATGTAAATGTATATCACTTGTATGTAAGTGTATATTTGGGAGTAGCTCATATAGACATAATGGCTGTGGCCTTGAATATTACCACCTCATACCTCATCTCTTCATATTAGTGTTGAAAAATGCGACTGAGGTATTAATTCATTTCACTCGCCATCTTTCTTTGTTTGATTTAGATCTGGAACAGTTCCAAATAAAATAATAGACCTTATTGAATTTGCTCAGTTAATCGTAGAATTTAAAACAAAAAATACAAATCTATCTAAGCATTTGAATTTAAGACTTAAAAAAATACTGTCATTTATTAAATGGCTGGACGCAGACACTGCAAGATCGTTGTGGCGAGGTTTGGAAGAGGCCCATGTCCAGCATTGGATGTCTGTGGGCTGAAAAATAGATAGATTCAGTAGCAAGCCAGATTCACACTTTACTGTTAGACTGAAGGACCTTCTAGATGTACCGATTTTTCGAATGCCGACAAAGATTTTTGTACCTAAGATCACACCAAGCAGACAAACACAACAGAAGCAGGAATTACAATCTCATAAATGATATAGTGGGAGATTATTGAACACAAAGAGATTTTTATTATATTATATCGTATTTGCTCGTGTTATCTTGAACTATATCTTCATTTATAAAGTGGATGCTTAAGTCTTGCGCGAAAATTTTGTTGTTGTTTTGCGTTACTTGCAAGCAGCGACTTTTAAAAAATCTCCGAGAAAAATCGTCATATCTGATTATTTTTAAAGTTTAAATTAGATGCAGTTGAAATAGCGGGGTACATAATAAATAAAAACAGATATTTTCGTCTGAGAAACTCCGGTAACACGCAATAATCTCGGTGTCCCACACGTTCCGTCGCGTCATCTCGTGACAAATTGCATCTCAGCACGAGTCGGTTTCAGCCTTTCTCTTGTTTCTTGTCAGACACTCGCCATGATTTATATCCTTAAATGTATTATTGTATTTTAAGGCACATTCAATGTTTTTATTGCTGTAAAATCTTTAAATTAATAAGTGAAGCAAAAACTTTGTACCCTTTTTTACGAAAATTGCGCGAAGTGAGGAGTATGGAATTTCCCACACTTATAGAGAATATAGAAGAGTGCAGAATGTAATTGTTTTTTTTAAATACGTTAAAAAAAACATTACACACACTACCATATTGTATTTGACACACACGCGTATGCAGACGATTTGTTTATGGTCAAAAATTTTTTTACTGCTTATAGTCTGTGGTCAAATTGAGAATAGATTAAATATTGTTTGTCTTTATTAGTATTCGTCTAAAGTGTAGTCTTTGCGAAATATGTAATTATAAAAGTAATAGTCTTTGACAATAGAATCATAATCGTGTACAAACTTATAATTTCAATTAATAATATATAGTCGAATTTCAACTACCTGGGGATCGCTAGAATTATATGATATAAAAAATAAGGACACACTCTTGTGTTGTAAAGTATCGCAATTGTTCTAAGTGCGCCTCATCCTTAACCGAATGATGACGGCTATTGACTGAACAGCTAGCTTCCCTGATTCTATATCATTGCCTAACTTTATAAAATAGAACGTTTATTACTGCCCTTGAAACCACAATATAACCGCGTTGAATTAAACGTCTAAAAAGACAAGAATCGGCGGTAATACCAGACGTTACGAACTTACAATACATTTAACCTTCAGTGCTCAACATGTAAATTGAGAAATTTGAATTTATAATGGTGGTAGGACCACTTGTGAGTCTCCGTGGGTAGGTACCACCGCCCTACCTATTTCTGCCGTTAAGCAGTAATGCGTTTCGGTTTGAAGGGTGTGGCAGCCGTTGTAACTATACTTGAGACCTTCGAACTAATATCTCAAGGTGGGTGGCGCATTTACGTTGTAGATGTCTATGGGCTCCAGTAACTACTTAACACCTGGTTGGCTGTGAGCTCATCCACACATCTAAGCAATAAAAATTTTTATGAAGATCTAGAAACCAGCCAGTACGCTATAGTCTATGTTAAAATTGTTTTATCAACATCCAACCCGCTCTCATGATGGTGTTCATTTATTAGCACGCTTTGATTTGATATGCATGTAAGTTTGTTTTGTACGTAATGGAATTACTGACATTTTCATTTACTTTGAAACCTCTGATTAACATAAATATTTGCACTAGCATCAAAGACCGATGACAGTAAAATAATTTTATAGCCTCGCTCAAATATCTTAACCAGAAACAACGGGACCAAAAAAAGTTTTTTTTTTTATTGCTTATATGGCTGGACGAACTCACAGCCCACCTGGTGTTAAGTGGTTACTGGAGCCCAAAGACATCTACAACGTAAATGCGCCACCCATCTTGATAGATATAAGATAAGTTCTAAGGTCTCTAGTATACGATTAGTTACAACGGCTGTCCCACCCTTCAAACCGAAACGCATTACTGCTTCACGGCAAAATTTCCATTGTTTCGATTTGCTATTAAGCATTTTTGTTGGCTTTTTAAGCTGAATTCAAAACCCAAAAGCACAACCGTACGTTGCATTTAAAGAGAAGCGTACTAATACCGGTAGAACCTTAAGCTTCATTCAAACATTCATAACACACATACATAGTAATACACTAACCATTCCTAGAACTAATTACCTGGAATCCATTTAATCTTGTACCGCAATCACGAAATCGATCATAAACCTCATTCTTAACACTCTTACGAGAACGGAATCCCGTCACTTATATAACATATTACCCATTAAGGGCAGGCTTCGCCGTTCCCAATTAAGCAGATTGAAGGAGAGTTAACGGCCGACATTAAACTAGAGTTTAAATGGTGAATCGGACAGTTTATTGCTGTTGGCTTTGAGATGCTCGTTTGTTTTAGTATAGGACGTAATGCGGTGTTGAAGAGTAGTTTCATGCGGGCTTTATGGCTGGCTTCAGTGGAATCTTGATTTGGAGTGGCAAAGGCGGACATAAATTGCATTTTTGCAAATTTTCATTAGGCCTGAATAGGCCCTGCCTACTTCTGCCGTGAAGCAGTAATGCGTTTCGGTTTGAAGGGTGGGGCAGCCGTCGTTACTATACTTGAGACCTTAGAACTTGTATCTCAAGGTGGGTGGTGCATTTACGTTGTGGATGTCTATGGGCTCGTCCACCCATCTAAGCAATAAAAAAAAAGAATTATTATTATTATTATTTTATTGCCCTTGTAGGCAGACGAGCGCATGGCCCACCTGATGTGGTCACCTGGTGAGTGATTACCGTCGCCCATGGAATTCAGCAATGCCAGGGGCAAAGCCAAGCCGCTGCCTGAATGAAGTACTGGTGGCTATATCCTATGTTTCCTGGGATAGATACAATATGTTAATATTATCACCGATGGTAAAACGTAGTGTGAGGTTGTAGGAGATATGACACTATCTTGCTTATCGCTGCCGATTTGAATGTTAGGGTATTCTCTATTATAATAGAGCTGATATCATGTTCTCGTGTTTGAAGGTATTTAACAGCATACATGCTGGCTACATCAATCAGGTCTAAAGTTCAAAAGTAGTGAAAATAATACCATTTCGAAATTCAGACTTCCAATGAACTCAAGATCAAAATAAATGTTTTTTTTTATTGCTTAGATGGGTGGACAAGCTCACAGCCCACCTGGTGTTAAGTGGTTACTGGAGCCCATAGACATCTACAACGTAAATGCGCCACCCACCTTGAGATATAAGTTCTAAGATCTCAGTATAGTTACAACGGCTGCCCTACCGCTCAAACCGAAACGCATTACTGCTTCACGGTCGAAATAGGCAGGACTGTGGTACCTACCCGCGCGGACTCACAAGAGGTCCTACAACCAGTTAATTCATGTCAGGCTTATGAAAAGTAATGCTATTGAAAAAAAAAAATTAACAATTAATTAAACAAACCATTAATTGTTATTTTACTATATTTTTTACCAATAGAAATATCCGCCGCTCCCATTTGGTGCCAATTTACAAGTAGAAATAGAAATAGTCTGGCACAAAAGAATAATATGTCGACATGAGTGCCTTTTTAGTTCCGTACCTAATAATAACAAAAGTTAAATCCTTACAATTTTATCCTGTCATACGTTGGTCCGTATGTCACAGTCACTTTATGAGAAGACTAGGAGACTGCTTCAATTAGATAAAATTAAGCCAGACAGATTCTAAGTATAGATATTTAGATTATAGTGACTCCTGACTCGCTCGACAAAGGTATAATAAGACTACAAAGGAAAAATTAAGGTTGGCTTTTCATAATCCCTAATGCCCGAATTTTGAGAACTTATAAAAAAGAAATTATTTATAAGTCTTGTGGATTAGCAAGCTGTAGTGGCAGTGGGCAGGCCACACAGCACGAAGATCGGATGGCTGGATGTGGTAGAAAGATCCTCGAGTGGAGACCACGTACTGGCGAGCGCAGTGTAGAACGGTCACCTACCAAATGGAACGATGATCTAGTGAGAATCGCTGGGTCACGTTGGATGCTGGTGGTGACGGACCGCTCTGGACATCAATAGAAGAGGACTATATTCAGTAGAGGATAGCGGAAGATGGGATGAATGAAAAATAAAAAATAATAGTTTAAAAAAAACTAAAAAAAAATACGCTTTTATAGAAAATCCACCTAAAAATAAATTTTCATAAAATTGAATTAAAATAGTGTAAGAAAAAATGATTTTATTGTGTATTTAAGTGTAAGAAGAAATGATTGAATTGTCATCGGTCCTTAATAAGTATGCCAAATTTCGAGTTAATCCGACGTTTTGAAGGGGGTCAAAATCATGTTCAAAGGTTCCGTTACATACTTACATACATACGTCTGAAGCTAATAAAAGCGTATTAAAAATAAGACATGTGATTCACAAAATGCAACCGAAAAATTTAAATCACATATCGCGTGTTGATGTACATACACGTACGTTTGAAAATATATTATTATTCTGCCAATGGCCGAATTGTCTGCCCACGGTTTACGCTTTCGTGCGTCTTCTGTTACCGTGGTTATTCGCTTCCCTCGATCCGCGTTCATAGAAAGAGTCTTATTTTTATTTTGAATCGTAATAAACATAATCAAGAATAAGTTACACCTCGAAGCCTTTGATGAATTTGCAATTAATAATACAAATTATTTGAAGCGGGAGCTCATCTACTTTGGACTTTATGAGAGGGAATATTTGCTATCGAATATCGATAAATAGACAACGATTTTACTCAGCTTAAATCAAAAACATGCGCTAAGTAAACCTAAATCGGATTCAGAAAATAGCACACCAAAAGCGTTTTACACTAATAACAAAATAATAAAAGAATAAAGCAATGCTCTGCCACTTTTCTCAGGATAATAATGTATGTAGATGTTTGACGTTTTTCGCATTATAGGGACAGCAAAGAAAACTTTTACGAAAATCTTTTGTGATCATGAAAATTGTATTTGAAATTCGCATGTTTCTTAATAGACTCTAGGCTTTGTACCATTATTTTGAAAAAATAATAATAATAATTGTATTATATAATACAGGTGCCTCACTGCGAACTCACCCCGCTTTCTTAAAGCCAAAGGCAATGTTGCCTCGCGACCGACGGATTTCTTTGTCCATTATGGTGTAAGCCGATATTATTGGGGCACAAATTGAATTGTCATACATCCTCCCTTTATCGCATTTTAATGGTGGACGCGCACGAACCGTAGTGTGGTTCATTTAGTAGGCTTCACAAATTTATGGCCAAATTGAAATAGTAATAAAAAGTTATACGTATATCTATATATGTATATAAAAATGAATTGCTGTTCTTTAGTCTCGCTAAAACTCGAGAACGGCTGGACCGATTTGGCTAATTTTGGTCTTGAATTATTTGTGGAAGTCCAGAAAAGGTTTGAATGGTAGATAAATATGAAAATGATCGGAAATAAATAAAAATAATAATTTTGTTTTTCCTTTGATGTGTCCCCTGTCGGACGCATTCCTTTTGTTTGTTTTAAGTTTATTTTATACAAAAGTTTAGGTCTTTTATTTATAAAAGCGTATTAAAAAGACTCATTTACAGTGAAAAAGAAGCAAACATTTTAAAGCTTCAATTTTACAATTGCTGAATCGCTCCGTCTGTCTACGCAACGTAGACGGTGCTACAGCGTAGACAATGTGCTACGATGTAGATCAGACATTTTCATCTCGTTACTTTGCAAAGAAAATGTTGCTGATCTCATAGAAGTTTTAAAATGTTGGCTTAGCTTAACAGATAAGCATACGATATATCTGATATCTCAATTTTTATTTCCAACATCTAAGGCGTCAAGTATTCTAGAATAATTATATTATTCACAGATAGATACAAATCATAGACATGCCTTCCTTCCATCGATACTTGAGGATATATATTTTTTTATTGCCCTTGTAGGCAGACGAGCATACGGCCCACCTGATGGTGAGTAGTTACCGTCGCCCATGGACTTCAGCAATGCCAGGAGCAGAGCCAAGCCGCTGCCTACCGCTTAATACTCTCCATAAGCCTCGTTTGAAGAAGGACATGTCATAGCGCTCGGGAAACACCGTCGAGTGGAGCTCATTCCGTAACCGGATGGTACGTGGCAAAAAAGACCTCTGGAAACGCACTGCGGATGACCGCAGTGGCTCCAGGTAGTATGGATGAACTCTACTACGGTAGCGGGCGGTGCGATGGTAAAAACGAGATGCCGGAATCATCTCGAACAAATATAACTAGTCAGGTCATAAGTATTGTCACACAGTAAAAACTTTTCTTTTAGAATGCTGGCCACAAAAAAGTATAATGAATTCGAATTTCGAATTGTTCATGAAAATAAAAATGTATACTTTTAGAATTTTACTCATTTTTAAATATGGAGTGGACGCTTAAAGAAGACCGTGTTGCAGTTATTACGTTGCATCGTTGCGGTTACGCGCCAATTCAAATTTTTAACATACTGAAAAATTTGAATATAACCAAAAGATTCGTTTATCGTACTGTACGGGATACTATAAACTTCTTTTTAAAAAAAACTAAATTATAATTCACACTGGATTTAATAAAAACTGATAGGCGCGAGCGCGGCGAAGGATGGAGACGAACTGATTGAGTGAGTGGGGCTTGTAATGAGGTATGGTGTGGATAAGGTTACGGGAGAGCTGATGCAGCAGGAATACGGTAGGGTCTGCATATCTACGGTACCGAAGCCCGGATATAACAGTACCATCAAACGATACAATGAAGACTCTAGTGTAGATGACAGGTCAAGAAGTGGTCGCCCTCGGTCTGTTAGGACTCCAGCAGTGATAAAAGCTGTGAAGGCGCGAATTCACAGAAATCCCAAACGTAAGCAGAAACTGTTGGCCCTTCAGATGGGATTAAGCAGAACCACGGTGAAAAGGGTGTTAAATGAAGACTTAGGGCTTCGGGCATATCGAAGAAAAACAGGACATCGTTTGAATGCTCGTCTAATGGACCTGAGACTGAAGAGATGCCGCGCTTTGTTGAAGCGGTACGCGGGAAAAAAATATCGGGAAATTCTTTTTTCGGATGAAAAAATTTTTACCGTAGAAGAGAGCTACAACAAACAAAATGATAAG